>SJYX01003625.1:358885-371118 GCA_006410675.1 Oreotragus oreotragus | reverse complement strand
GCTACCTCATGCGAAGAGTTGACTCATTGGAAAAGACCCTGATGCTGGGAAGGATTAGGGGAAGGAGGAGAAGGGGACGACAGAGGATGAGATGGCTGGATGGCATCACTGACTCGATGCACATGAGTTTGGGTGGACTCCTGGAGTTGGTGATGGACAGGGAGGCCTGGTGTGCTGCGGTTCATGGGGTCACAAAGAGTCAGACGTGACTGAGCGACTGAACTGAACTGAACTGATAGGGTATTTTGGTACAGGGACCAGAGCAGAATAATACACCTTCTTACCTTGGTCAGGTTTGAATCACCCTCTCCCTTCCTCATAAATGCTCTTCTAAATATTCTATAGACCTTATGTTTTCCTGGCCTGGGGCTACCTAAAGGATTTTCTACAAAACTGTTCAGGAAGGGAAAGGAAGAAAGGAGGAAATTCACTTTAATCTGCATAATTTTTCTTGCAGTCCCTTTGATACCTGTTTCTCCCTGAGGCATCAGAATTCTTAATGGATATGGCTCCTGTGATGATCATGAAGGGGAGGACTTATGCAAATTATGTTAATAGGAAGACTCACTTTCTGCTTGGAATCCTGTTAAAACAGATCTTTCATTTCCATAGTGCTATGAAACTTCCTATATAATGTTGTTAAACTTAGTGGTAGTATCTTAGACTGCTATCTAATCATGTAATTCTCCATGTTGTATATGTTTAAAATAATAAAGCTTTTAAAAAAGACAAAAAAGATGGAAAATCCGTGTATCTCTATATGCAGAATCTATGTACATGTTTCTCTATTTTAATTTAAATGATGGCTTGCTGTTCCCTTTTCTGGAAACACTTTTAAACATATATTTTTATTGTTTGCTTTTTCTCATAATTCACTCAGGTCTATGTTGCTAACTGTCATCACTTCAGAGAGGTCTTTATTGGCCACCCAGAATATCACCTCTCTTTCTGTCACTTTATTCCCTTGTTTTTCTCCAGTTCAGTTCAGTTGCTCAGTCGTGTCCGACTCTTTGCGACCCCATGAATCTCAGCATGCCAAGCCTCCCTGTCCATCACCAACTCCCGGAGTTCACTCAAACTCATGTCCATCGAGTCGGTGTTGCCATCCAGCCATCTCATCCTCTGTCATCCCCTTCTCCTCCTGCCCCCTATCCCTCCCAGCAGTGATTCTGGAGCCCAGGAAAATAAAGTCTGACACTGTTTCCACTGTTTCCCCATCTATTTCCCATGAAGTGATGGGACTGGATGCCATGATCTTCGTTTTCTGAATGTTGAGCTTTAAGTCAACTTTTTCACTCTCCTCTTTCACTTCCATTAAGAGGCTTTTTAGTTCCTCTTCACTTTCTGCCATAAAGGTGGTGTCATCTGCATATCTGAGGTTATTGATATTTCTCCCAGCAATCTTGATTCCAGCTTGTGCTTCTTCTTAACACCTATCAAATTGTATTAATTATATCACTTAACCACATATTTACTTATTGTTTCTCATCTCCAATAAAACTTGTTTTGTGAGAAAATAGACTTTATATATATCTTATTCATTAAGATGCTTCTAGTACCTGAAATTGTGTCTGGCACATGATTTATATTCAATAAATGCTAAAAAAATGCATTCAATAAATGTTTGTTGAGTGAGTAAAAATGCATGAAGGCACTGAAGAATCAAAAAACTGTAAAAAGTTGTATTTCATATATGTGAAGTAGGCTAAGTATGAATTTTCATAATTAAGGTGTATTTCAATAGTTAAGGATGGGTCAAGAAGTCAGGCAGTAACTGCAAACAATATGAGTTTGGAATTTGAGGCTACAAGCTATAATGTGTATTAATAGATCTGCTAATATCAGGAAAAGTAATAGAGAACCATACATATATACATAGTATGTGTGCTTAGTCATGTCTCTCTCTCTCTTTGCAGCCACCAGGCTCCTTTGTCCACCAACATACATATAAATAAAACAAATTTTAGATGTTTTCATTATTAGTATATTAATACATCTGCTAATATCAGGAGAAAGTAACAGAGAATCATATCTCTATATTTACTTTGGCCACCTCATGCGAAGAGTTGACTCATTGGAAAAGACTCTGATGCTGGGAGGGATTGGGGGCAGGAGGAGAAGGGGATGACCGAGGATGAGATGGCTGGATGGCATCACGGACTCGATGGACGTGAGTCTGAGTGAACTCCGGGAGATGGTGATGGACAGGGAGGCCTGGCGTGCTGCGATTCATGAGGTCGCAAAGAGTCGGACATGACTGAGTGACTGAACTGAACTGAACTGATATAATTTTAGTGTTATTCATATATTATATATAAATATTAAATATTACATTTAATAGTTATGCATATATCAATAGTAATTGCTTATCTCAAATATTTCATTATTTCTACATAATACTTATGAAATTTTAAGTTGAGTTTGTTAAGAACACAATTTGGAGAGTAAGCCAAGTCTAAAGCTATGACAAACCTAGACAGTGTTTTAAAAAGCAGAGACATCATTTGCCAACAGTAATGTATAATTAAAGCTATGGTTTTTTTAGTAGTCATAGTACTGGACAACTGATGCTTTTGAACTGTGGTGCTCAAACCAATCAATCCTAAAGGAAGTCAATCCTGAATATTCACTGGGAGGACTGATGCTGAGGCTGAATACTTTGACCACTTGATGCAAAGAACTGACTCACTGGAAAAGGCCCTGATGCTGGGAAAGATTGAGGGCAAGAGGAAAGGAGGCGATAGAGGATGAGATGGTTGGATGGTACCACTGACCCAACAGACAGGAGTTTGAGAAAACTCTAGGAGATAGTGAAGGACAGGGAAGCCTCGTGTGCTGCAGTCCATGGGGTGACAAAGAGTCAGACATGATTTAGAAACTGAACAATGACAACAAGCCAAGATCTATTGGGGCACATATGACAGATACCTCATTTCAAACAGTGAAAGCGAAAATAGATTTTACCTTCTCACGAATCTACAAAATGCAGGGATGGACTTCATGCACGGCCATTTACAGGACCTTAAACAAAGCTGTTAGTTCTCTTACCTTCTTGGTTTACCTTTCCTCCTTGTCTCTTTCTGCTTTGCTCTTAATGAATTTCTTCATAGGCAGACTATTTCTACATACTTTTTAAAGACTTTATTTCTTGACAGAAGTAGTACAAAGTCACACTGCAAAGGGCATGCATGCAGGGATGGGAGGAGCTGATGAGGACAATTTGCCACTGCTTAGTGATAGCACAGGGCAAGCCTTGGCTTACAGCTTCTCATAATTAGCTTTCTCAGAGCAGAGGAGGAGTGCTGTCAATCTCAGCATTCTGGCAAACATCTTTCTGAGGACTCTGATTATTGGGGTTTTGTCACGTGCTGGCCTCTGAATTGGTTATTGGAACCATGGAAACATTCTTCGAGAAAGTTCCAGGTAATGTTTCACCCCTAGAACTGAATGGTATCAGCTGCACCTAAGCCATACAGACTGAGAGGAGAGTAAACCTTAGGAGAAGTTTCCAGGCAGTAATAAATACGTGCAGTATCAACAGACAGAATTTCCTGTAAGGTAAGAAGTCTCTGGACATACTTGAAATTTTTTGTTGTATTTCTTTTATTTTTCTCTTGTACTTCTTAGCAGGAAAACATCACAAATGGGACCACTTTATAGATCAACTTGAGTCTAATTTTGAGCCCTGGTTCCAAAATGTATTAGGTACATAATTTGAGTGAAAAAGAGACAGCTACTTCTGCTCTACCAAAGCAGAATAATTTGATAGACTCCATATTTAAACTTTCTGCTTGTTGTTTTTTTTGGAAAGTGTGTGTATGTGTGGTGTGTTTGTGCATATATTCATGTGTTGACCACATAATAAATCTAATCAACCTACTTCACTGTTTTTATCCATCCCACTATTATACATACCACTGTGTCTATGGTGAGGGATAAGAGTTAAGGTCAATTATGTTTTGTATTTTATTTGATAATCTCATAAAATGATGAAAGTTTAATGGCTCATGAAACACTAGAAGAACAAGAAATTCAGAATGTTTCTCTACTCTTGGGAATGGAGACAGATTTTGTAAGCCTGGGAAGCAGTATTCTTTGAGGACAACTACTGTATATCATATACATCTGGGAAGAAATCCAAGAAGTTCTTAATAGTCATGAAATATTTGCTAAATTCTTTATTGATTCCAAGCATTAATTTCCTTACCTGTAAAATGGATATACAAATAATATGCAATTCATTGGATTGCTAAGTGTATATCACTGAGTTTACTATATGACTCTTAAGAAGCCATTTATTATTTGTAGCTTTTTGAAACTTCCCCAAATTTCTCTTTTTATAAAGTTCAGTTCAGTCATTCAATCATGTCTGACTCTTTGAGACTCCAATGACTGCAGCATGCCAGGCCTCCCTGTCCATCACCAACTCCCAGAGTTCACTCAAACTCATGCCCATTGAGTTGGTGATGCCATCCAACCATCTCATCCTCTGTTGTCCTCTTCTCCTGCCTTCAATCTTTCCTAGCATCAGGGTGTTTTCAAATGAGTTAGCTTTTCACATAAGGTGGCCAAAGTATTGGAGTTTCAGCTTCAGTATCAGTCCTTCCAATGAATATTCAGGACAGAGTTCCTTTAGGTTGGATTGGCTGGACTATTATTTTGAGTTAAATCATTTGCCATGGGACTTCATTGTTGGTCCAGTGGCTGCAATTCGATGCTCCTAATGCAGAGGTGGGGGAAGGCAATGGCACCCCACCCCAGTACTCTTGCCTGGAAGTCCAATGGACGGAATAGCCTAGTGGGCTGCAGTCCACGGGGTCGCTAACAGTCGGACAGACTGAGCAACTTCACTTTCACTTTTCTCTTTCATGCATTGGAGAAGGAAATGACACCCCACTCCAGTATTCTTGCCTGGAGAATCCCAGGGATGGGGGAGCCTGGTGGGCTGCCATCTATGGGGTCACACAGAGTCGGACACGACTGAAGTGACTTAAAAAAAAAAAAAAATGCAGAGGTGGCTGTGTTCAATCCCTGGTCAGGCAACTAGATCCCACATGCTGCAATTAAGAAATGGCAACCCACTCCAGTACTCTTGTCTGGAAAATTCCATGGACAGAAGAGCCTTGTAGGCTACAGTCCATGGGGTTGCAAAGAGTCGAACACGACTGAGCAACTTCACTCACTCAGTGCTGCCCAATTGCATTTGTCTCACATGCCGGCAAGAGTTTGCTCAAAATCCTTCAAGCTAGGCTTCAGAAGTACATGAACCAAGAACTTCCAGATGTACAAGCTGGATTTAGAAAAGGCAGAAGAACCAGAGATCAAATTGCCAACATAAACTGGAACATAGAAAAAGCAAGGGAATTACAAAAAGGCATCTACTTCTGTTTCATTGACTATGCTAAAGCCTTTGACTGTGTGGATCACAACAAACTGGAATATTCTTAAAGAGATGGGAATCAGACTACATTATCTGCCTCCTGAGAAACCTGTATGCAGGACAAGAGGCAACAGTTAGAATCAGAGATGGAACAACAGACAGGTTCAAAATTGGGAAAGGAGTAAGTCAAGGCTGTATGTTGTCACTCAGCTTACTTAACTTATATGCAGAGTACATCATCCGAAATGCCCTTATGGATGAATCACAAGTTAGAATCAAGACTGCCAGGAGAAATATTAACAATCTCAGATATGCAGATGATACCACTTTAATGGCAGAAAGTGAAGAGGAAATGAAGAACCTCTTGATGAAGGTGAAAGCTAGAGAGTGAAAAAGCTGGCTTAAAAGTCAACATTCAAAAAACTAAGATCATGGCATTGGGTCCTATCACTTCATGGCAAATAGATGGGGAAAATGTAGAAACAGTGTCAGATTTCATTTCCTTGGGATCCAAAATCAATGTGGATGGTGACTGCAGCCACAAAATTAAAAGATTCTTGCTCCTTGGAAAAATAGCTATGTCAAACCTAGACTGTTTTAAAAAGCAGAGACAACCACTTTGCCAACAAAGGTCCATCTAGTCAAAGTTATGGGTTTTCCAGTAGTCATGCATGGACGTGAGAGTTGGACCATTAAGAAGTTGAGCAATGAAGAATTGACACTTTTGAACCATGGTGCTGGAGAAGACTCTTGAGAGTCCCTTGGACAGCAGGGAGATCAAATCCTAGTAAATCCTAAAAAAAATCAACCCTGAATATTCATTGAAAGGGCTGATGCTGAAGCTGAAGCTCCAATACTTTGGCCACCCGATGCAAAGAGCCAACTCATTGAAAAAGAACCTGATGCTGGAAAAATGAGGGCAAGAGGAGAAGGGGTGACGTAGGATGAAATGGCTGGATGGTATCACTGACTCAATGGACACAAGTTTGAGCAAACTCATTGAGACAGTGATGGACAGAGAAGCCTGGCATGCTGTGGTTCACGGGGTCACAAAGCATTAGAAACAACTGAGTGACTGAACAGCAACAAATGCTGCAATTTAAAAGATTCTGTATACTGCAACTAAGACCTGATGCAGCCACATAAATGCAATATTTAAAGAAAACATTTGCCATGAGAAAGCTCAGTTCAGTTCAGGTGCTTAGTCGTGTCCAACTCTCTGTGACCCCATGGACTGCAGCATGCCAGGCTTCCCTGTCCATCACCAACTCCCAGAGCTTGCTCAGACTCATGTCCATCAAGTTGGTGATGCCATCCAAACATCTCATCCTCTGTCACCCCCCTACTCCTCCTGCCTTCAATCTTTCCCAGCTATTGAAAGACAAATATTTTGTCAATATTATGTAACACTCCAGTAGCTATTAACAGGTTAACTGACATTACTTTTCAGTTTCCTAGACAAAAGGAAGGGTTTAGGCACAAGCAACACAGAGAGGGTCACAAGCAGTCAGACACGACTGAATAACTGAACTGAACTGACTGAGCTGAACAGAGAGGGCAAGAGTAGGTGCTCTTCTAGTTCTAACTGAGCTCTCAGATGACAGCCAGCATTAATTACCAACTGTGTGATGAGTCACTTTGAATGTCCAGCTAGTAGAGACTTAGATGACTGCAGCCCTGGCGGACCTTTGCCCTTAACCACATATAAAACTGGAAAGGGAAACCCACTCAGTGGGAGCCAATAAACCTATAGAATCATGAGAGATAATATTAATAATGCATTATTGTTTTAAGCCACTAAGTTGTTGTGTGGTTTGTTATGCAAACACTGATAATCAGAAAAGCAAGATTGGAGGGGTAAGAAAGAAAGAGAGCAAGCACTGAAACACCTAAGAAAATAACCTAATGGAAATGGGATGATGATAAACACCAACATCTTCTCATTTTACATCACATCTTTGCCTGGAACCAGCCCAAATAACGGATTCAGACATATTCAACTGCTTGGACTATCATTTTATAAATGATTTCATTGGACTTTTGGCTGCATAATCTACACAAATCTATTAAGCTCTGTAAAGTTAAGTTAAACTAAGAAATGTGGAGCTGGTAGTTTTTTCTTAATTCTCTAAGGGATCTGGGGTGGTTGATTGAATTAAATGGTACCTCATTTTTCTTATATACTCCCTGGCTTTTTATTTGTCTATTTGTTTTCCAAGGGCTTGCACTCGTAGATTACATAGAGAATCAAAAGAATTTCATGAATAAACAAACAATATGAAAATTTAGTTTCCTCTAAAAAATCTTTTAACCTCCATCTTGCTTTAATAGTTGTGTAAATCTTTCTAGCCCTCTCTTGCAACTTCCCTTCTCTTTGTAGTTTGGCCTACCTTTATTCTTGGATATTCTCAAGGCCAATATAGTGCAAATTTACTGCCAAATGAAACTTCAAGCTTTGCAAAAGGTACAGAATTCCATGGAAACCATAATGATTTATTAGATAAATACTTAGATCTCATTTAAAGCCATTGGCAAATTAGCAGTTAACAATGGGATAAGAAGAAAAATTAATAGGGATAAGGACAGGAATTTCAAAGAGAATGACTTAAAGATCAGAGACAAGATAGATCTTTGAAAAAATTGATTAAGCACATACACATTTACAAAAATACCTCCTTATTATTGCACTGAAAATATACAATGTTTTGTGCAAAACACAGTATCACACAATAGTACAAGTTTGTCAGTTAATGAAACCAAGAAGAAAACAATGTGTTTTGGTTTCTCTGAGAACTGAACCTGGTTTGCAATTAGAAATTAAATTTAGTGAAACATTTGATAATATTTTATCATATTTTTGTGCANAGTATCACACAATAGTACAAGTTTGTCAGTTAATGAAACCAAGAAGAAAACAATGTGTTTTGGTTTCTCTGAGAACTGAACCTGGTTTGCAATTAGAAATTAAATTTAGTGAAACATTTGATAATATTTTATCATATTTTTGTGCAATTTGGTTTCATTTTTAAGATAAAGTTCTAACCAAAATCTTTTCCATCTTTTTTAGAAATGAAATTGTGGTGCCAATTTAATATTGTTTAAATATGTTTTATCCCTATATTAAGCATATAAATTAACCCAAGATGAGGAAGTAAAATAATATTTAGCCTCCTAGACTAGAGAGAAATAATTTATTTGACAATGTTTTTTATTGTCAAGTTAATGGAAGACACTTTCTTAAGTAACTCAGAGATTGCAGCAATGGATACATAATCTTTAATGTAATAAGCTCAGATATTAGCTTACATGAAATAGTCAACATTAAGATAATGGAAAATACATATTTTTCTTGGGGATGGATGGATGCAAAGAAATTTTATATTTGATTTTAGATATTACAAGAGAATATTAAATACAGCACAAAATGGAAAATCCCACTATCTAATTCTTATTTTATCTCTCCAGGGAACCAGCAGTTACTCCACTAATTTCTAAGGGAAAACACATGGGACTATGCCCTACAGGGAGGTGATAAGCCAGTGCTATTTAATGCCTGTGCTGTGAAATGTGCAAGACAACAGAAGGGATTAACGGTGACTGGTTACAAGGTAGTTGCTTCAGGAAGAGAAGCAAAGAGAAGGTGGGGCAATCAGGTTACTAAAACAAGGGACCATGATAGTTCAATGGGAGCAGAATAACTCCCACATTAGCTGCCACAACAATATATTGCTCATTAGAGCTCCTAGGTAGTTTTAGAATTGTTATTGGTTATTTCAGAAACGAGTGTTAGTCTTAGGAAAGAGAATCCAAAAAATGCTTCCCAAAGGAACTCTTCATAGAAAGACTTTAAGGTAAGATCAATGGAAATTCAGAACACTGTGAGAGTTGGCACCCTATAATGAAACAAATGTGAGACTGGGTATCCATACATTCATATGCTAGAACCAATTACATTTTAGGAAAAATATCCAGTTTGGATAAAACAAAGAAGATGGACTAAGTAAGTGATATCATATGAGTTTTAGTCACAGAATTCTCTTTCCTTTCCATCTCTCCCCTTCACCCTTTCCTTTCTCCCACTTTCTCTTTCTCTGAAAGCTGACAAGGCCAATATATGACATATGCAAGTGGATAGCTGTAGCTGAAACAATGGTTCCAGACCCAGAGCTAATGTATCCAGTCTCAACTTCTTGCTGTATTAGCGTCTCTGCTTCTTCCATGGAAACCTAAGAGCTGAATTGAAGATACTTTGAAGCCACTTCACGATACTGAGTGTTCTATCAGGTTCAGCTCAGTTCAGTTCAGTTCAGTCGCTCAGTAGTGTCTGACTCTTTGCGACCCCATGAATCGCAGCTCGCCAGGCCTTCCTGTTCATCACCATCTCTCAGAGTTCACTCAGACTCACGTCCATTGAGTCCATGATGTCATCCAGCCATCTCATCCTCGGTCGTCCCCTTCTCCTTCTGCCCCCAATCTCTCCCAGCATCAGAGTCTTTTCCAGTGAGTCAACTCTTGCATGAGGTGGCCAAAGTACTGGAATTTCAGCTTTAGCATCATTCCTTCCAAAGAAATCCCAGAGTTGATCTCCTTCAGAATGGACTGGTTGGATCTCCTTGCAGTCCAAGGGACTCTCAAGAGTCTTCTCCAACACCACAGTTCAAAAGCATCAGTTCTTCCGCACTCAGCATTCCTCACAGTCCAACTCTCACATTCATACATGACCACAGGAAAAACCATAGCCTTGACTAGACGGACCTTAGTCAGCAAAGTAATGTCTCTGCTTTTGAATATACTATCTAGGTTGGTCATAACTTTTCTTCCAAGGAGTAAGCATCTTCTAATTTCATGGCTGTAGTCACCATCTGCAGTGATTTTGGAGCCCAAAAAAATAAAGTCTGACACTGTTTCCACTGTTTCCCCATCTATTTCCCATGAAGTGATGGGACCGGATGCCATGATCTTCGTTTTCTGAATGTTGAGCTTTAAGCCAACTTTTTCACTCTCCTCTTTCACTTTCATCAAGAGGCTTTTTAGCTCCTCTTCACTTTCTGCCATAAGGGTGGTGTCATCTGCATATCTGAGGTTATTGATATTTCTCCCGGCAATCTTGATTCCAGCTTGTGTTTCTTCCAGTCCAGCGTTTCTCATGATGTACTCTGCATATAAGTTAAATAAGCAGGGAGACAATACACAGCCTTGACGTACTCCTTTTCCTATTTGGACCCAGTCTGTTGTTCCATGTCCAGTTCTAACTGTTGCTTCCTGACCTGCATACAAATTTCTCAAGAGCCAGGTTAGGTGGTCTGGTATTCCCATCTCTTTCAGAATTTTCCACAGTATCAATCAGATTATTAATTATGGTGGTATAATCTCAGGGATGGGGGAGCCTGGTGGGCTGCCATCTATGGGGTCACACAGAGTCGGACATGACTGAAGTGACTTAGCAGCAGCAGCAGTCATATTTTACAGTGTCTGCCCATATCATAGTGCTTGCCTTTCTTTTAGAATTCCTTCCTGTGGTAGGCTATCATAATCATCTTTGTGCTACGTGGCTCTTCAATGTTTATTGTTATCAGTTGAAAGAAGAAACAATTACCGTAAGAAAAGCCAGTCAGGTTTACCTCCTGGGAACATGTAACATAGATCAAAGAAATTACTTTAATTTGGACTGACCAATTGAGTGGAGATACTGAATGAACCATGATGTAATTATTTTTGACCACGGAAAGGAGGAAGGAAGAAAGAAAGGAGAATAGTAAGCAAATAGAGAGACAGGTGAGATTTCAGAACTCCTTAATCTCTTAATGGCTTTTGAGTTGCTAGTTTCTTCATAAGACATGAGTGCCCTGGGTTCTGTGATATTTTCTTGTATTTTTCAAGCACATGTGTAGATATAAATTTATTTTACTTGAAACTAGGGGAATGGTGGTGGACATGCAGGGTTAAGCTAAAGTAAGGTGTTCACAGAAATTAATCTAAAGCATTTGATATATATTTCAATATGTATAGAGAATCTTTAAAATGTGCCTATCCTTTGACATATATATATATATATATATATATATATTCCTACTTTTAAGAATATTCCTTAAATTAATGGAAAGTTAATACAAATATTTTTACACGATTTCATATAACATTATATATAACCACAAGAATGAAAAGTTAAAATCCAGCAGTAGACTAGTATTTAATAAAGAATAAGTAATTGTATTATCATTTCAAATGTTCTCTAAGAATGCTTAATATAGACTTTCACATTACACAGCTCCAGGAAGTATGTCATTGTCCAAGTGAATACCTTTTAGGATTTTGCAGTACCCAGCATATACTTGAGTACACTAATGACATATCAAACATTAGATTGTGTTTAACCTTATATTTGGAGAAGGCAATGGCACCTCACTCTAGTACTCTTGCCTGAAAAATCCCATGGACGGAGGAGCCTGGTGGGCTGCAGTCCATGGGGTAGCTAAGAGTTGGACACGACTGAGCGAATTCACTTTCACTTTTCACTTTCATGCATTGGAGAAGGAAATGGCAACCCATTCCAGTATTCTTGCCTGGAGAATCCCAGGGATGGTGGAGCCTGCTGGGCTGCCATCTATGGGGTCGCATGGAGTCGGACATGACTGAAGCAGCTTAGCAGCAGCAGCAGCAACCTTATATTATAGTTAAATAAAAAAGTGACATTCACACAGAATTATATCTTTTGTATAGTTCAGTTCAGTTCAGTCACTCAGTCATGTCCAACTCTTTGTGACCCCATGAGCTGCAGCATGCCAGGCCTCCCTGTCCAACACCAACTCCTGGAGCCCACCCAAACTCATGTTCATTGAGTCAGTGATGCCAT
>SJYX01003625.1:327222-358371 GCA_006410675.1 Oreotragus oreotragus | reverse complement strand
CAATACACAGCCTTGACGTACTCCTTTTCCTATTTGGACCCAGTCTGTTGTTCCATGTCCAGTTCTAACTGTTGCTTCCTGACCTGCATACAAATTTCTCAAGAGCCAGGTTAGGTGGTCTGGTATTCCCATCTCTTTCAGAATTTTCCACAGTATCAATCAGATTATTAATTATGGTGGTATAATCTCAGGGATGGGGGAGCCTGGTGGGCTGCCATCTATGGGGTCACACAGAGTCGGACATGACTGAAGTGACTTAGCGGCAGCAGCAGCAGTCATATTTTACAGTGTCTGCCCGTATCATAGTGCTTGCCTTTCTTTTAGAATTCCTTCCTGTGGTAGGCTATCATAATCATCTTTGTGCTACGTGGCTCTTCAATGTTTATTGTTATCAGTTGAAAGAAGAAACAATTACCGTAAGAAAAGCCAGTCAGGTTTACCTCCTGGGAACATGTAACATAGATCAAAGAAATTACTTTAATTTGGACTGACCAATTGAGTGGAGATACTGAATGAACCATGATGTAATTATTTTTGACCACGGAAAGGAGGAAGGAAGAAAGAAAGGAGAATAGTAAGCAAATAGAGAGACAGGTGAGATTTCAGAACTCCTTAATCTCTTAATGGCTTTTGAGTTGCTAGTTTCTTCATAAGACATGAGTGCCCTGGGTTCTGTGATATTTTCTTGTATTTTTCAAGCACATGTGTAGATATAAATTTATTTTACTTGAAACTAGGGGAATGGTGGTGGACATGCAGGGTTAAGCTAAAGTAAGGTGTTCACAGAAATTAATCTAAAGCATTTGATATATATTTCAATATGTATAGAGAATCTTTAAAATGTGCCTATCCTTTGACATATATATATATATATATATATATATTCCTACTTTTAAGAATATTCCTTAAATTAATGAAAAGTTAATACAAATATTTTTACACGATTTCATATAACATTATATATAACCACAAGAATGAAAAGTTAAAATCCAGCAGTAGACTAGTATTTAATAAAGAATAAGTAATTGTATTATCATTTCAAATGTTCTCTAAGAATGCTTAATATAGACTTTCACATTACACAGCTCCAGGAAGTATGTCATTGTCCAAGTGAATACCTTTTAGGATTTTGCAGTACCCAGCATATACTTGAGTACACTAATGACATATCAAACATTAGATTGTGTTTAACCTTATATTTGGAGAAGGCAATGGCACCTCACTCTAGTACTCTTGCCTGAAAAATCCCATGGACGGAGGAGCCTGGTGGGCTGCAGTCCATGGGGTAGCTAAGAGTTGGACACGACTGAGCGAATTCACTTTCACTTTTCACTTTCATGCATTGGAGAAGGAAATGGCAACCCATTCCAGTATTCTTGCCTGGAGAATCCCAGGGATGGTGGAGCCTGCTGGGCTGCCATCTATGGGGTCGCATGGAGTCGGACATGACTGAAGCAGCTTAGCAGCAGCAGCAGCAACCTTATATTATAGTTAAATAAAAAAGTGACATTCACACAGAATTATATCTTTTGTATAGTTCAGTTCAGTTCAGTCACTCAGTCATGTCCAACTCTTTGTGACCCCATGAGCTGCAGCATGCCAGGCCTCCCTGTCCAACACCAACTCCTGGAGCCCACCCAAACTCATGTTCATTGAGTCAGTGATGCCATTCAACCATTTCATACTCTGTCATCCCCTTCTCCTCCTGCCCTCAGTCTTTCCCAGAATTAGGGTCTTTTCAAATGAGTCAGCTCTTCGCATGAGGTGGCCAAAGTACTGGAGTTTCAGCTTCAACATCAGACCTTCCAATGAACACCCAGAACTGATCTCCTCTAGGATGGACTGGTTGGATCTCCTTGCAGCCCAAAGGACTCTCAAGAGTCTTCTCCAACACCACAGTTCAAAAACATCAATTCTTCAGAGCTCAGCTTTCTTTCTAGTCCAACTCTCACATCCATACATGACCACTGGAAAACCATAGCCTTGACTAGATGGACCTTTGTTGGCAAAGTAATGTCTCTGCTTTGGGATATGCTATCTAGGTTGGTCATAACTTTCCTGCCAAAGAGTAAGTGTCTTTTAATTTCATGGCTGCAATCACCATCTGCAGTGATTTTGGAGCCCAGAAAAATAAAGTCAGCCATTGTTTCCACTGTTTCCCCATCTATTTGCCATGAAGTGATGGGACGAGATGCCATGATCTTAGTTTTCTGAATGTTGAGGTTTAAGCTGACTTTTTCACTCTCCTCTTCCACTTTCATCAAGAGGCTTTTTAGTTCTTCTTCACTTTCTGCTACAAGGGTGGTGTCATTTGCATATCTGAGGTTATTGATATTTTTCCCAGCAATCATGATTCTAGCTTGTGCTTCCTCCAGCCCAGCATTTCTCATGATGTACTCTGCATAGAAGTTAAATAAGCAGGGTGACAATATGCAGCTTTGACGTCCTCCTTTTCCTATTTGGAACCAGTCTGTTGTTCTATCTTTGTATATTATATCTTTGTTGTTATATCTTTGGTATAACCCCAAATATATTTCAATGAATGTATACAGTATTCCTTAAGAAAGATTATAGACACATACATCAAATTGTAATAAACTATTTCTAAGTATTGGAAGCATAATTGATTTCAGAAATCCTTTTCGGTACTTTCCAATTTTTTCTTTTATAATCAGAGCATATTGTTGGAATTAGAAGAAATGATAACTATCATTTTAATGCTCGTATCTGTTGGTTTGTTAAAATAAACACCATACATTGGCTTTATAAACAATAAAGTCTATTAAACCCCATATATGGTGTTCTCTCTTCATGTCATCATCCAAATTTCCCTCATCATATAGGAACACAGTATCCAAATTACTCTTGTTTTATATGGACATAAGTCACTGGACTGGAGCCCACCTGAATCTAGAATAAACTCACTTTAACTTCATTAGATCTGCAAAGACTCTATTTCCAAATAAGGTCCCATGCATAGGAACTGGGCTAGAATTTCAGCTTATCATGTTGGGCAACATAATTCAACCGATAAACCTAGGTCTTAGAATTCTTCAAAAATTGCATTAAAAACAGGGAGAACTTTCTTCCAGCTACCAGGATTTCACTTTATTGGTTCCTCTGAATAAACAAGGTCAATTTATAAAAGGAAGGTTAAAAAAGTATAGTTTGGTTTGGACACACACTGTGCCTATCCAGATTTTCATGACTATATCTCTCCTCATCAAGAGTTTCTTACTAGAAATGTACTATCTATATATCAAGTGTTAAAATTTATTTACTCATTTTTGAATTCATATTTATTAGCTGATCTTTTCTCCTACTAATACACCATCTGGGATTTGGGTTAGGTGTTACATGCTTAATATCACTCCACTGTGCTGAAGAAACCTGTTTAAACAAATCACGAAGCTGTGACACAGGACAGAGCACAGAGACAAAAACATTTTTAGCTTTTTTCCATTTAAAGTCATGCTGATATTTACAAATGAAAGCAAACTACCAGTTGCTTCAACATCATTCTCCCACAAACCCTCTAAATCATACTCCGGATAAGAGCCCTGAAAATTCCAGCTTTCACAGTGACATTTGCATCTGCATATGGAATTCTCTTCTACATTGGTTGGCAGCTGGCTTAGCACTGAAGATTCATGTCCTGTTATTTTTCTTCAGCAAGACCAATAGTTCTTGATACTATTTCTCCCAGCTCTGTAAACTTGGGTTATATTTTCTGTGTGTTAAATGAAAATATTTTATTTTTTTCATGTAAAATATCCAAAGCAGATTAAAAAATTTTTTGTATAAAAATGGAACAAGTGGATATTACATAATAGAATAATTATTTTTTCTTATATTCTTTTATTTTCCCACTCTCTTAGACTGAGGACCTTAGGAAACAGAGTCTGAACCAAAATATACACACGAATATTCTTTGGCAGGGGTGGGATGTCTATGTGCAAAGTGAGAATGAAGGAAAAAAATGAAAAAGGGAAATGAGACAAGAAAAGGGCGTGGAAATGAATCCAGTTGCCTGTGATTTTACAAGAAAATGCAGTCAGTTGTTAAGTTATATGGGGTATCTCTGGACAAGTTTGCTTCAATCACTTTATTTGGGAGCTATGGTTTGGGTAAAAGAGTGAGTATTTCTTCTTATGGTTCCACTGTCTTTCATTGGTCAAGTCCACCTCAGGGGACATGAATTCCCCACACTCTGATTGTACCAACAGGTCTTCCACGTAGTCGATGGAGAAGTCAGAGCCTTACAGCTCCATCTGGCCAGTGATTAGGGTCAGGGTCTCTTCGTATCAGTTGGGGACTTCTAGATCTATAGTGATCATGGCCATAGTTGGGATCTCCTGAAGTTGTATTAGTCAAGCTAGGGGTGCTCAGGCCAAGAAAAAGGCAAGTAGTTGAAATCTAGAGTGGGGATCAAAGGAGCCTATTGGGCAATGCATAAATGAATCTAGTGAATCAACAGTTATGGATATCCTGTCCTATGAAACAACTGCTGATTTTTATAGCTGGGTTGATCTTTAAAAATCATGTAGTCCAAATGTGACTTTAATATATGAGAAGATATTTCCATTTTCAGTTAAAACAGAGTAGTAGGGACTGAACTTCCCTCCCAACTGAAATTATTTACCCCACAAAAGTGCAATATATATTTAAAAAGCCAAGAGTTTTCAAGACACTAGACATCAGACAATGGAGGACAATGATGCCTGAGAAATAGGAAGCAAAGAACATGAGCCCAGTGAACATTGCCACCTACTTCCTTTGGACTTCCCAAGCTAAGGGAGAAAGACCCAGTAGGAACTGAGCAGATTCTTTGTGTGAGGATATGAAGCTGTGAGTGTGGGTAGACTGAGGCAGTGAGAGTCTACAGTACTGAGTATCAGGAAGAAAACAGCAGCACAAAGAGAGAGCTCCAGAAATCTGGCAAAGATTCCTTTTCAGTATGCAGTTGAATACTACTAACATGCATGATGCATGCTATGAGACTATACCCTGGATTGAAAGAACCACATAATAGAATTATTAGCAGTAACAGTGCCAACCAAGCACTCACATGAGACTGGGACTAACGCCTGTTTTGTGTGTGTGTGTGTGGGGTTGCTCAGTCAGGTCCTACTCTTTGTGATCCCATGGACTGTAGCCCATCAGATTCCTCTGGAATTCTCCAGGCAAGAATACTGGAGTAGGGTGCCATTCCCTTCTCCAGGGGATCTTCCCAACCCAGGGTTCAAACCAGAATCTCCTGCATTGCAGGCAGATTATTTACCATCTGAGCCACCAGGGAAAAGCCAACCAAATTGGAAAAGCCTCATGATTCAATAGGCATTAGAGTGCATGAAGGAAACTTGCCTATGTACTGGGAATACTTGATCTTGACTAAATACTGCTCTGATTCTGCTTAACAAATGTGAACGTGAGAACTGAAAGGAACAAACTGTTTGTAGGTAATTTATCTGCATGCATCATGGAACAAAGATCACAAATATTTATATAAAAGCAAAACTATCAAGAACTCAATAGGACAAAATTCACAATGACTAGGAAAATAACAAAAACTAAAGAATTACAGACTTGCAAAGAGGTAAGAAACATGAGCCATTTTAAGGAGAAAAGCTATAAACTGAAGCTGATTTAAGATTGATATAGAAATTAAAATGACTAAATGAGGACATTAACAGAGACATGGAACATATAAACACCTTCCAATCTGAGCTTCTAAATATAAAAATTGTGATGTATGAGGTGAAAAATATCCTGGATGAGATTAACCAAATCACAAATTGTAAAAAAAAAAAAAAAAAGAGAGAGAGAACTTGAAGACAAGCAATAGAAACTATTCAAAATGAGACTCTAAGAAAAAATATAAAAATAATAATAAATTACAAGGAGTCAGTGATCCTTGGGACAATTTGTGAGGGTCTACTAATATGTAACTGGAATCTCTGAAGAAGTTTCAACTCTTTAAAGAAGAAAGTGGCTAAATATTTTCAGAAATCTCAGTTCAGTGAACCCCAAAGTGCAAGAAACATGAAGAAAACTAAACCATGACACACCACAATCAAATTGTTCAAAATCAGTGATAAAGACAATAACAACCTTAAAACAGCCAGAGAAAAACACATTACATACAGAGGAACAAAATAAGAATGACAGAAGATTTCTCTACAATAACAACAATAAAAACAATACAAATGAGAAGACAGTGGAACTCTGTCTTTAAATATTAAAAGAACAAAACACTTTCAAACTGAAATTTATACCCAGCAAGTATCTTTCAAAAGAAAAGTAAAACAATACCTGTCTAACATATATAAAATGAGAGAAATCATGACAAACAGACCTGCCCTTAAGAAATGTTAAAAACAGCCTCAAACATAAGGAAAATGATATCAGATGGAAATATGAATTTATACAATGAATGAAAAGTTTTGAAAATAGTAAATTCTTGGGTATTTATGATTTGTAAAAATTATTTACAACTTAAAAAAACTATCTAAATAAAAATAATATCAATATATTGTGGGCTTTATAAAAATAAAATATGTGACAATAATTGCACAAAGGTGAAGAGGAAGAGAAATGAAAATATTGTAAAGTTCTTAAATTGCAGGTGAAAAGAATGGGTTTAATATAATTTGAAATTAGTGATAAATAAGATGTTCACTCTAAATTCTCCAGAAATCACTGAAATAACAAAATAATTGTAGCTAGTATGCAAAGAAAGGATATAATATGGACTCATAAGTAACATTTAACTAATTCAAAAAAAAAGACAAATACATATATATTTCTTCAGATTCTTTTCTCTCATAGGTTATTATAAAATACTGAATATAGCTCCCTGTTCATTGCTGAGAGAAACAAAAGAATGTGTAAATAAATGGTAAACTATATTCATGGGTTTAAAGCCTCGATTTTGTTAAGATGTCAATTCTTCCCTAATTAATACATATGTGAATACATATATGCATATATATGCAAATAGATATACATAGTCACTCAATGCAATCTCAATAAAAATTCCAACATACTTTTTTTGAATAAAAATTAATAAAATAAATAAATAAATAAAATAACAAATTAATTTTGAAATTCATCATGAAATGCAAAGAAGCAAGAACAACAAAATGACTTTGAAGAAGAGAAAATCTGGAGAACTAATACTACCTAGTTTTAATATTTATTAGAAAGCTAATAATAATAAATGGGAGTCATTATCATAAATATAGATTTTTTTTAAAGAAATAAAATAGATAGTGTAGAAACAGACTAATATGTGTAAGGAACATTGGTTTTGACAACAGTTGAGGCAATTCGATACAGAAAGGATAGTTTTTCAACAAAAACTATCCAAACTGTTGCTGAAACAATTGGATATTCATATGCAAAAAAGTACTATAATCTATACCTCATACTATACAAAAATTAGTATTCTTGGACAATGTACCAAAAGGTAAAACTTAAAATCATAAAGCTTCTGGAAGTATATGTAGAAGAAAATATTTGTGAACTTGGGTTAGGTAATATTGACTATATATCACATCAAAATTGTATTTCATAAATAAGTTGGACTTACTCAAAATTAAAATCTGTTCTTCAAAGGACACTGAGAATGTAAAAATGAACCATAAAATCATGAAAATATTTGAAAATTACATATCTGGTAAAGTACTTATGTTCTGTATTTATTAAGAACTCTCAATATTCAATAGCAAGGGATAAAACAGTAAAAATAAAATATAGACAAAAGATTTGAACAGGTACTTGACCAAAGAAGATATACTTACAGCTACTAAGTCCTTGAAAAGAAGTTCAACATCATTTAATCAACAGAGAAATGAAATTAAAACTACAATGCGATACTGCTCAGTTCAGTTCAGTTCAGTTGCTCAGTCGTGTCTGACTCTTTGCAACCCCATGAATCGCAGCACGCCAGGCCTCCCTGTCCATCACCATCTCTCGGAGTTCGCTCAGACTCACGTCCATCGAGTCCGTGATGCCATCCAGCCATCTCATCCTCGGTCGTCCCCTTCTCCTCCTGCCCCTAATCCCTCCCAGCATCAGAGTCTTTTCCAATGAGTCAGCTCGTCGCCTGAGGTGGCCAAAGTACTGGAGCTTCAGCTTCATCATCATTCCTTCCAAAGAAATCCCAGGGTTGATCTCCTTCAGAATGGACTGGTTGGATCTCCTTGCAGTCCAAGGGACTCTCAAGAGTCTTCTCCAACACCACAGTTCAAAAGCATCGATTCTTCAGCGCTCAGCCTTCTTCACAGTCCAACTTTCACATCCATACATGACCACAGGAAAAACCATAGCCTTGACTAGACGGACCTTAGTCGGCAAAGTAATATACTATCTAGGTTGGTCATAGCTTTTCTTCCAAGGAGTAAGCATCTTTTAATTTCATGGCTGCAATCAAAATCTGCAGTGATTTTGGAGCCCCCAAAAATAAAGTCTGACACTGTTTCCACTGTTTTTCCATCTATTTCCCATGAAGTGATGGGACCGGATACCATGATCTTCGTTTTCTGAATGTTGAGCTTTAAGCCAACTTTTTCACTCTCCACTTTCACTTTTATCAAGAGGCTTTTTAGCTCATCTTCACTTTCTGCCATAAGGATGGTGTCATCTGCATATCTGAGGTTATTGATATTTCTCCCGGCAATCTTGATTCCAGCTTGTGTTTCTTCTAGTCCAGCGTTTCTCATGATGTACTCTGTATAGAAGTTAAATAAGCAGGGTGACAATATACAGCCTTGACGTACTCCTTTTCCTGTTTGGAACCAGGCTGTTGTTTCATGTCCAGTTCTAACTGTTGCTTCCTGACCTGCATACAGATTTCTCAAGAGGCAGATTAGGTGGTCTGGTATTCCCATCTCTTTCAGAATTTTCCACAGTTTATTGTGATCCACACAGTCAAAGGCTTTGGCATAGTCAATAAAGCAGAAATAGAGGTTTTTCTGGAATTCTCTTGCTTTTTCCATTATCTAACGGATGTTGGCAATTTGATCTTTGGTTCCTCTCCCTTTTCTAAAGCCAGCTTGAACATCAGGGAGTTCACGGTTCACATATTGCTGAAGCCTGGCTTGGAGAATTTTGAGCATTACTTTACTAGCGTGTGAGATGAGAGCAATTGTGCAGTAGTTTGAGCATTGTTTTGCATTGCCTTTCTTTGGAATTGGAATGAAAACTGACCTTTTCCAGTCCTGTGGCCACTGCTGAGTTTTCCAGATTTGCAAGGCTGAAATTTAAAAATTGACCATACCAAATGCTGGCAATGAAGGAGAGAAATTGGAAATTTCATAAACTGCTTGTGGGAATGTAAAGTGATATAGCTACTTCAAAAGATAGTTTCTCAAAAAAATGACAGTATATGTCCATACAAATAACTGTACACAAATTCCAGCAGCAATTTTAATATTCCAATTAAAAAATAACAAAAATATCTCCTGTTAGGTAAATGGATTAGCAAGCTGGGTATGTTCACATGGTGGAATACTTCTCAGCAATAAGAAGGAATGAAATATTGAAACATGCAACAAAATGGATAAATTTCAAATCCTTATGCTGAGTGGTAGATTCAAGAAAAGAAAATATATTGTGTGATTCCAGTTATGAATTACTAAAATTCTAGAGCATAAAGACTAATCTATAGAGACAGAAAACATACTAGTGGTTGCCTGGAATTGGGAGGACAAGGATAGCTGAATGGGACTGATTACAAGGACTCTTAGAAGTTATTGATATATTCATTATTTTGATTGTAGCAGTGGTTCATAGTGCACATATGTGAAAACTAATCAAATGAATAAAAACTAATCAAACCCAGAGCTTGATCCCTGGGTAGAGAAGATCCCCCAGAGGAAGAAATGACACCCCACTCCAGTATTATTGCCTGGAAAATGCAATGGGCAGAGGAGCCTGGGGGCTACAGTCCATAGGGTGGCAAAGACTTGGATATGGCTGAGCAATCAATCAAGGATAGCCCAAGATGGCACCGTTTATACTTGAATCCTCACAGAACCAATGCAAGATCATAAGTTCAATAAAGTAATTTTTAAAGTGCTTACTTCATGTCACATGATGTATTAGGCATAGTGAACAAGTCAGGCATGATCTTCACCTTTTGAAATTTTCTCTTGAGAAAATTGTTATTATACATTTAAATAATAAAACACAATTTGACAAGTATATAGGAGAGCTCTAAATATTACTGATGAGCAGCACAAGTATAATGGTCATATTTTTGAGGAAAATACATATAATCTTGTTCCTTGATTGGGTCTGTATTGCCTTCAAATTCAATGACAATTTCTGATATAATTTGAACTAGTGTAATAGACAGGTCTAATGAGTAAGACATTCTAATCTCCATATAAACTTTCATTGCTTTTGGTTTTATCTCTGAATTTGAATCTTTGTCTTATTTCACTTTTATATGTTTAGAAATTGTGGTGTCACTTTATTCAATGTTTCATTTCATTGTCTGATTTTATCTCAACTGAAAGAGACCTCTTGCTTATGTTACCTGTGGAAAAGAGTCAGATTTTTCTGAACTTTGTTAAATTTGCACTTCCTTTGCAAGACAAGTACTTAATAAGATACTTTGATGTGGGTGTTCAATAAATGCATTTCCTCTGTTTCCCAAGTATTCTTTCCTTTATTCTTTCAAAAACATTAAGCTTGTGATATTCTTGAAAAATATAGTCTTAAAATTTTCTTGAAACCTGAAACTTGTGCATACCACAATGTTTGCTCAGGCTGCTAGCTTTCACCTAAATGCCATTTCCAGAGCATGATATGTTTCCTCTTATCATTTCACAACCTTTTACATTTTCAATGAAAAGTTTTCCTCCAATTCAATTTTCACACTGAAAAGAAGTTTTTAATCCTTTTGTAAGGGTTACCCTGTCAGTATGTGCAGAGAAAAAGCAAAGTTGCTCTAAGAGATAGTGAATGATTGACTAAGCTGGTGTTTTCTCTCTTAGGTCTTGGGACATATAGAATTATACAGCCTGAGAGATGAGAGGGCCAAACTCTCAGGACTCACAGCTATGACAAACCATTGGCTGGGATGTTCAAGCTAGGTTCCATCATCAGCTAATTGACTCACCCGTTCACTCAGAACATGAGATAATTTGTGATGGAGCAAAATCTTGAATGTCAGGGTTTTGTGGGAATTGTTCATTTATTCTTTCAGCATTTATAACATATTTATTCAACAAATTACAAGATCATGGCTAGTAATTTTCCAGTTCTAGATGAACACCAACCTTCTACACTTCCTTAATTATGCCAGGCTGTATAAAATCACGGGTCTCAAGATTCTGTGACATTATTTACCACTCATTATTTCTCTGATAGCTGTCATGCTATCTTAGATTCTTATCTCATTCATCCATTTAAGCATTTTTGAGATCCACTATGATCTAAGCTCTTTGTCTACCTCTTGATAAGTAATAGAGTCTCTGCTCACTTAACAAGTCTACATTTCAGTTGGGTAGGAAAGAAATCACAAAAGATCATTACAGTGGTGTGTCCAGAAAAGTAAAGGACAGAGAAAGACATATCAAGTTTTCCTCTCACTAATCCAGTAAAATTTCCCAAAGCTTCTCTTCTCATTCTGAACATGAGAATGAAATAATATCGTTATCACATTCAGAGTCAGCTAGTACAATTCAGCATCTGGTGCTACGGTCCCCATTGCAGTTTATGCTATAAGTGAACCTGCCTCCTACCTGATCTAGTTTAAGTTATCATGGTTTCCATCAGGGAATCCATGTGGAAATTAATTAGACACGATAGATTTGAAATAGAATTTATTCAAGGGAAAAATATCCATTCTAGGTTAAAATCCCTTATCAAGTAAAACTTGCTACCTACATAACTACATAATGTTACTCATATTCTGCAAATGATATAGCTTTTAAAAAGTAAGTTATATTTTATTTAAAGTGTTTTCTCATTTTCTCTAATGCCTCTAGATAGGGGACTTCTAATCAGTTCAGTTCAGTTGCTCAGTCATGTCCAACTCTTTGCAACCCCACGAATCACAGCACGCCTACTATTGCACAAATTTAAATAAAACATATTGACCATTAATGTCTGATTTCAGTAGAGAGTTACTCATATTTGGAATCCTTGCTGAGGACATAGTGGGATTTGGTGCACTGGGATTTGAGGCAGATTTCCCAAAGATTTTTATTGTCTTGACTTGTCCTAAGAAGAAGAAATAAAAGTCTGTATTAAATGAAAGCCCAAAGAATTACTAGGATTGTTTGGCTCCAAAGAGGGCAACAGAGTCATATAAGTAATAAGAACATCTGTTGACTGAAACTCAACATTCTCTTTTCCAACCAAATAATATGCCCCTGCAGGTACAGACTATCATATGTCTTTGGGCTGGCAACACTTAATTCTCTATTCTGTATTTGGAAGGCACTCAATAAACATTTTGCAGTGATTATAAAACTATAATGAAGATGAAGTTATTTTAATTTTAAATTATGTTAAATTCTGGGAAGATTTCATAATAAAAGTAAATATAATATTTCCCCTTGTTCTATTCTTTATTCTTTAGGACATTTCATAAGTATGGCTTGCCTATTCAGAATGAAACTATGCATTATTCTCAAAAGGCATGATTTTTTTAAATCTCTTGAGTTATATTGATTGAAATAAACATGTCCTTAAAATTCTAATTTAATGTTCTCAGAAAATCTTAACCATTATAGAAGTCACTTTCATATGTTCCTGGGAGAGTCAGGGAAGAGATTTGAATTTCTACTTGATTTCTTGCTTCTATTCAATTTCCTACACAGGATGTCAATTCATCTCTTACTTGTGACTTTCATAGGAAGATATGATAGCTTCACTGGCAGAAGGGAAAGGACTATATTTATAATTGTCAGTATTTTTATAGCAACAAGCTGTTGGATCAACAAAAGATAATACAGACTGAGATGTTTGTATTTTTACAGCTATAATTTAATCTTTCTTGGGAGCAGTATGTAACTTTCTTTTTGTGTTTATTTAGTTATCTTCAACTTGAGGCCCCTTTGGTGCCTTTGAGTTGTCAGTTATTATAATACTGTTTTCAATTTTTTTTCTGTGAAAGTGGAAAAAAATTTTTTTAATGTCTAATGATTACAAAAGGAAATGACACTGTAAGAAAAGTATTGTTAAAATGAAATGCTAAATGTCAAAGTTTTTACAGTGGAGGAGAAAACTCACATTTGTTTCTAATTATAATGTACTTTACCAGCAAATTGAAAAATACAAAGAGGGTCTAAAATTAGGATAAATCAATGAATAAATCAAGATTGCTATTAAAATACCTTCTCTTTGCTAAATGATCAAAATACTTATTTTTCTTCTGTAGGGAATGCAACCTGTTCTATACAGCCTTCTTGACTGGTTGAAAATGAAATGGAACATTCTTTGTATTTTTTTCACATCTACCTCAGTCATATGTCATCATTTTGTATTTTGTACTTTCCCATATTTTCTCCTTTAACAATCAGTTTCTTATCCATCTAGGCGTATTGTACTTTCCCATATTTTCTCCTTTAACAATCAGTTTCTTATCCATCTAGGTGTATATATCCTCAAGAGAGTCTTTGAAGAATACATAAACACTATTATGTTAGATGAAATACTGCTATTACAGTAGGTAACCACTGACTGTATCACTAATTTCCTTTACAGTTCATAGAAGCCAAAACAAGACAAATATTCTTATGGATCACACCATAATTCATCAATAGACAATGAGAAAAAATGAAATCTTATGATTTTCATTAATCTTTTCATTTCAGAGTAATTTTGACTAAACTAGTAGGAATATTCAAGATAAAATCTGTTTTGTTTGGTTTTCCATTATTAATTAATAAATTGTGTAGAGTTTAGGAAGAAGACAGTAGATTATAAATTAAAACTTGAGCCACATTCCTGACCTTGTAGGTAACCATGAATAAGTTACCTTTCAGGTATCCTTAGGTAAATTATGAGGGAACAATAAGTCTCTAGAATTTTCTGAAGCTTAAAAAAAGAATCCCTCCAACATTTTTTTTTTTTTAATGCTGAAAGAATGTAGCAAGGCTAGATGTTTTATTTCAAACTACTCCATATGACATTTTTAATTAAAGCAAGTTTAATTAAAAATTGATTGCTGCCATGAAGATGGGCATTACTTTCTTCATGTATCACTAAGACCATATGTTTCAAATACACCTTAACAGTTATCACATGAGAACAGAGAAGAGACTTTCATATCTATATATATCCATTTAAACTTATTGAAGGAAAGTCAATAAATATATATAAGTACAGTTCTTTGAGATAAGTACCTCAGAGTTGTTATCACAACATGAAATATTAAAGGGTTTCTGTAGCAACTATAAAATGGGAATTATGTTCTTTAATGAAGCCACAAAATATCAGATATGTCACTTCAGTTGGGTTGCATAGGACTAAAGTAATCAATACATTAGTTTCATAAGCATTATGAAACTATATTCTCATATCTAAGTTAAAATCAACCAAGATTTTAAAGCTCCATGAACGTTCTAAAATTCTAGCGAATAATTTATTTTGCTCTATATTCTTCATCCATAGTTCTCTTATGTCTTTGAATGATTTTTCTTGGCATATGTGTTTCATGATTACTCATTTGGGAATGCATGTTGGTTCTGAGATCACGCTGTCTATGCATTCTCTCTGCTCTCCCTCACTTCTTCCTAGTGCTGTATGCACTACATTAGCAGAAAGAAGTTTTACTTTCTTCGGGTCTTCTTTTCAATACTCTGGACCTTCGAAATAAGGACTTATCTTCTATAAGGCAAATCATTACTCATTTTTTAATGTTTTGTTTTATTGTGCTCAAAAGATATTGCAAGTCTTAAAAATTTAAGGTTTGTGACAAGTCTACCAGCACCATTTTTCCAACAGCATTTCCTCACTTTGTGTCTCTCTGTGTCACAGTTCAGTAATTCTCAAAACGTTTTCATTGTTACTATGCTTATTAGGGCTTCCCTTGTGGCTCAGCTGGTAAAGAATTTGCCTGCAATGCAGGAGACCTGGATTTGATCCCTGGGCCTGGAGAAGGGAAAGGTTACTCACTCCAGTATTCTGGCCTAGAGAGTTCCATTGACTTCAGAGTCTATGGGATGGCAAAGAGTCTGACACGACTGTTTGTTATGGTAATCTGGGATCAGTGATCTTTGATGTTACTGTGGTAATTGTTTGGGGCATGATGAACTGTGCTCACATAAAACAGCAAACTTAGTTGATAAATGTGTGTTCTGACAGCTGTGCCAACTGGCAGCTTCCCCCCATCTCTCACCCTCTCCTTGAACCTCTCTATGCCCTGAGACACAACAGTATTGAAGTTAAGCTGATGACTAACCCTACAATCCCCTGTAAGTGCTTAAGTGAAGAGTCACATGTCTCTCACTTTAAATTAAAAGTTAGAAATGATTAAGCTTAGTGAAGAAGGTATGTTGATCTAGACCTCTTGCACCAATAATTAGCTAAGCTATGAGAGAAAAGGAAAAGGCCTTAAAGAAAATGAAAAGTGCTATTGCAGTGAACAAATGGATGATAGGAAATCAAAACAGTTTTATTACTGTTACGAAGAAAGTTTTACTAGTCTAATTAGAAGATCAAACCAGCCACAATAATCCCTTAAAACAATGCCTAATTCAGAGCAAGTCCCTAATTCTCTTAAATTTTGTGATGTCTGAGAGAGGTGAGGAAGCTGCAGGGGGCAAATATGAAGCTAGTAGAAGTTCACGAGGTTTAAGAGAATAAGCCATCTCCATCAAATAAAAGTGCAAGGTGAAGAAACACCCTGATGTACTGATGTAGAGGTGGCAGCAAATTATCTAGACGCTCTAGTTAAGGTAAATAATGAGGGTGGCTATACTAAACCATGGGGCTATCCTGGTAGTTCAGCTGGTAAAGAATCTGCCTGCAATACAGGAGACCCTGGTTCAATTCCTGGGTTGGGAAGATCCCCTGAAGAAAGGTTAGTCTACCCACTCCAGTATTCTTCAGCTTCCCTGGTGGCTTAAATAAGAATCTGCCTGCAATGCGGAAGACCTGGGTTTGATCCCTGGGTGGGAAGATCTCCTGGAGGAGGGAAAGGCTACCTACTACTGGAGTATTCTGGCCTGGAGAATTCCATGAACAGAGAAGCCTGGTGAGCTACAGTCCATAGGGTCACAAAGAGTCAGACATGACTAAGCAACTAAGCAACACACACACACACTAAACAACAGATTTTCAATGTAGAGAAAAGAGTCTTATACTGGAAGAGGATGCCATCTAAGGCTTTCTTAGCTAGAGAAAATTCGGTGCTTGGTTTCAATTCAAAGCATATGCTAGCTATATTGATAGGGGGTAATCAGACAGTGACCTCTAAGTTGCTCATTTACCATTATGAAAATCCTAGCCCCTTAAGAATTATGCTAAATCTACATTGCCCATGATTTAGAAATGAAACAACAAAGCCTGGATGATAGCACATCTGCTTATGACATGATTTATTGAATATTTTAAACCCACTTTTGAGACCTACTGCTCAGAAAAAAAGATTCTTTTTATAACATTACTGCTCATTGACAAGGCACCTGGTCACCCAAGAACTCTGATAGAGATATGCAGTGAGATTAATGTTGTTTTCATGCCTCCTAACTCAACATCTATTCTGCAGCCAATAGATCAAGGAATAGTTTCAATTTTCAGGTCTTATTATTTAAGAAATACAATTTGTGAGGCTATATACAGCTGCCGTAGATAATGATTCCTTTGATGGGCCTGGGTAAAGTCAATTGAAAACCTTCTGGAAAGACTTTACTATTTTAGATGCCACAAACTTTCATGATTCACCGGAAGAGGTCATTATTGGAGTTCAATTTATTAAAAGGAGTTTGGAAGAAACTGATTCTAACCCTCATGGATGACTTGGAGGGGTTCACGATTTCAGTGAAGTAATTAACTGCAGATGTGCGGAACTAGCATGAGAACTAGGTTTAGAAGTGGAGCCTAAACATGTCACTGCCTTGCTCCAATTTCATAATCACATTTCAAGGGATGAGAAGGATAAGGATGCTTCTTATGGATGATCAAAGAAAATGATTTCTTGAGATGGAATCTACTCTTGATGAAGATATTGTGATGACTATTGTAATGACAACAAAGGATTTAGACTATCACATAAACTTAGTTGGTAAGGAAGCAGCAGGTTTTACGAGGATTAACTCCAATTTTGAAAGAAGTTCTTCTTGGGGTAAAATTCTTTCCAAAAGCTTTGCATGCTACAGAGAAATCTTTCTGTAAAGAAGAGCCAGTCAATGTGGCAGGCTTCATGGTTGTCTTATATTAAGAAATTGCCAGCACCATTCCAACCTTCAGCAGCCACCACCGGGATCATTCAGCAGCCATTAGTATTAAGACAAGATCCTCAACCAGTAAAATGATTATGACTCACTGAGGCTTGGATGATGCTTAGTGGTTTTTTTTTTTTTTAGCAATAAAGTATTTTGAATTAAGTTATATATACTGTTTTGTCAGACATAATGCTATTGCACACTTCATAGACTACAGTGTAGTATAACATAACTTTTATATACACTGGGAAAACAAAAATTTGTCTGACTAACTATACTGTGATATTTGCTTTATTGCGGTGGTCTGGAACCAAACCCACAATATCTCTGAGGTATGCTTGTATAAATAATCTATTTGTAGACAGGCTAATTATATCAGTCCAAAATAAAGAGAAAATTCCTTCATATTTGGATTTGTCCACTGGCAAATAAATGTAAGAAGCTGGCCAAAATATAATTTAATTCCTTTGGGATTGCTATTTAAGGAAAAAAAAAAAAAAGATCAGTTTTAACAAATTCTCTTATGTACTCCTCCCTAGGCATGTAAATAATAAAAACAACTTATTTTTTATGGATAAATTCATGTCCTCTTCCCCAGCTTCTTCATTTGTTGATTAGAGATAAAGCAACTAAGTCAACATTTTTCATATAAAATTCCCAAGATTTCTAAAATGTTATATAAGAAAAAGTTACTTAGTACATTAAGAAAAACTTCAAATTGGCACCACATTATCCACATAACAAAAAGTCAGGACTAGAGGGAAACCCAAAGGTCAAAAATTGGTTCCAAATATCTTCCGACTCTTGTATTACACAAATCCTCAATTTAAAGCTAGTCAGTTAAAATGTTTTTAGCTTATTTAGGCATTAGACATCAATTAAGGCAGCAAGGACTGTGGATCCAAAAGACAAGGAAAATACACTGAAAGAAGCTATAGCTGCTTAGCAATGTTTTTTCTATTGAGGAATTTGATATTATTTGCCACTTTGTACTGTTGGGCACAGAGTTTAAGCAGAAAGTATCTCCTCAGAATTTTTGTCAGGCTCTTAGAATGAGGAGATAAAAATGTAATGATGGCTGAGGCAGTCTAAACACAAAGGACAAAGATCTCGAGAAAGTGGGCTTGTAGCGATGCAAGGGCAACATTCTTATCTTTGAGGCATCTGTTAACATTACGCTTCCAGAGTGTAAGAGAAACTAGGAGGGGAGCAGGCAAAGAGGCTAAGGAAAACTTTTAACAGGCTAACATTGGAGGAACTCAAATTGGAAGTTAGAGTCTGCTGAGGACTAGATGCAATGATAATACTACATATTTTCAGGAATACAGGCAAGGTGAAAATGTTTTACTTCTCACAAAGTTTGAAACCTATTCTCAAATTGTATTGATCCCTAATTAGACCAGAGAACCTGCCCCTACCCTAGCTACTGGCTAGAATAATTACATCTTTGAGGAAGATAATATCATCCAGAGCTTCTTGACCGTATAGCATTGTGACTTAGATGGTAAAGCGTCTGCCTGCAATGCAGGAGACCTGGGTTAGATCCCTGGGTTGGTAAGATCCCCTGGAGGAGAGCATGGCAATTCTTGCCTGGAGAATCCCATGGACAGAGAAGCCTGGTGGGCTACAGTCCATGGGGTCACCTAGAGTCAGACACGACTAAGTGACTAACATACACAGAACTTCTTACTTGGGCAACTCAACATTCAATTAAACCAACAACAATAATAATAGCAACAACAGAAATAAGCCTAAAAGAGAAGAGAACCAAATAATCAAAAACACAAGAGAAAGAATAGGTGCCAGAAACAGACCCAGAGATGATCTAGTTATTGACATAACAAAACATAGACTTTAACTGTAATTAATATGTTTAGGGACTTCCTTGGTGGTCCAGAGGTTAAGAATAGACACTTTCAATCAAGGGGGCATGGATTTAATCCCTGATTGGGGAACTAAGATCCCACATGTTGCATGGCATGGCCAAGAAAAAATAAATTTCATTAAAATGTCAAGATGAAGAGTTTCAGAAAGCACTGGAATATATATATATATATTTATAAATTGAAGTTCTAGAAGTGAAGGACAAAATAATTGAAATTTAGCACTTGGTGATTAAATTGCCAGCAGATTAGATACAGGAAAACAGAGATGTAGTTCAGTAGAAAATAACCAGACTAAAATACAAAGAGAAAAGAAGGAAAGAAAATACAGAAAGAGATTAGAAGACTGAAAGGATATTGGAAATTATGTAACATTTGTAGAAGAGAGAAAGAGGAGAGGGAGAATGGGATTGAAACAGTAGTTGAATAGAAACTGGCAAAACATTTTTTAAAGCTAAAAAAAGATATAGACACAGCTTTGCAAGGTCTTACTATTTCCCAGGTGGCACAGTGGTAAAGAATCTGCCTGCTAATGCAGGAGACTCAATAGACTTAGGCTTGATCCTTGGATCAGGAAGATCCCCTGGAGTAGGAAATGGAAACCCACTCTGGTATTCTCACCTGGGAAATCCGTTGGACAGAGGAGGCTGGGGAGCTACAATTCATGGGGTCGCAAAGAGTTGGACACAACTGAATGACCGAGCATGGATACACACACATTACTTCCTAAAATTATGAATATCAAAAATATCACATCTGTAAGTTTATTCTCTACATCTGTGACTCCATTTCTGCTTTGCCATTAAGTTCATCTGTACCATTTTTCTAGATTCCACATACAAACAATATTATACAATCTTTGTTTTTTTCTTTCTGATTTCACTTATAGTTACCAAGGGGAGTAAGGCGGTGGGATGAATTGGGAGATCAGGATTGACATACGTACACTCGTAGTCGTGGTGGTTTAGTTGCTATGTTGTATTTGAGTCTTGCAATCCCCTGGTCATTAGCCCACCAAGCTCCTCTGTCCTTGGGATTTTCCAGGCAAGATTTTCTAGGTAAGAATTCCAGGCAAGTGGGTTGTCATTTCCTTCTCCAGGGGATCTTCCTGACCCAGGGATTGAACTCACATCTCCTGCATTGCAGGTGGGTTCTTTTACCATGAGCCACAGGGAAGCCCACACATACACTACTATGTATAAGACAGATAACTAATGAAAAGTTACTATATAGCACAGGGAACCCTACTCAAATGATCTGTGGTGACCTAAATGGGAATGTTTATGTATAACTGCTTCACTTTGTTACACAACAGAAAATAACACAACATTATAAAGCAACTTACTCCAATAAAAATTAATTTAAAAATTACATCTAAGTATTACAGCAGCAGTTTACGGGGCTCTGCAGAGCTGGAGAAACCAGGCATCCAGGAGGCCTGTGTGCAGTGGGTAACAGACCAGTTACAGGCCTTATGAAGGTAGTCAGGAGACAGATCTGTGGGTTTGCTTCTCCACATTCTGATACCATGAGCTAATGGGGGCAAGGTTTAGGGGGTCTTAGTGTGCTAATGGGCTTCCCAGGTGGCTAAGTGGGTAAAGAAACTGCTTCCAATGCAGAAAACGCCAGAGATAGGGGTTCGATTCCTGGGTCGGGAAGATCCCCTGGAGAAGAGCATGGCAACCCACTCCAGTATTCTTGCCTGAAGAATCCCATGGACTGAGGAGCCTGGTGGGCTGCAGTCCATAGGATCACAAAGAGTCGGACACGACTGAAGCAACTTAGTTAGTATGCTGTATTGAAACCAGTAAAAAAATTAAGAGAAAATCTTAAAAGCAGCCTGAGTAAAGAAAAAAAAAAAAACACATTGGGTTTTCAGACTTGAAGTAACTCTCATTTTTTCATTTTCTCACATCTTTATAGTGAAGTATTTCTCTAATTTAATGCATTCTATCATCCTTTATTCTAGGAACTTGTAAAAATGCAAAAAAAATTGCATATGGCTGGGAAATTTGAATGACAGAAGATCGTTTCTTTAAAAATCGGTTCAGATTACTTGTTTTATTTCCCCTTTTTAGCATGAATTATTTTCCCATTTATAATTTTACTTGGAAATTAGGAGGTGACTCTTTGTTGCTTGCTTTACTGGATCTGCTTATGACATGATTTATTGAATATTTTAAACCCACTTTTGAGACCTACTGCTCAGAAAAAAAGATTCTTTTTATAACATTACTGCTCATTGACAAGGCACCTGGTCACCCAAGAACTCTGATAGAGATATGCAGTGAGATTAATGTTGTTTTCATGCCTCCTAACTCAACATCTATTCTGCAGCCAATAGATCAAGGAATAGTTTCAATTTTCAGGTCTTATTATTTAAGAAATACAATTTGTGAGGCTATATACAGCTGCCGTAGATAATGATTCCTTTGATGGGCCTGGTAAAGTCAATTGAAAACCTTCTGGAAAGGCTTTACTATTTTAGATGCCACAAACTTTCATGATTCACCGGAAGAGGTCATTATTGGAGTTCAATTTATTAAAAGGAGTTTGGAAGAAACTGATTCTAACCCTCATGGATGACTTGGAGGGGTTCACGATTTCAGTGAAGTAATTAACTGCAGATGTGCGGAACTAGCATGAGAACTAGGTTTAGAAGTGGAGCCTAAACATGTCACTGCCTTGCTCCAATTTCATAATCACATTTCAAGGAATGAGAAGGATAAGGATGCTTCTTATGGATGATCAAAGAAAATGATTTCTTGAGATGGAATCTACTCTTGATGAAGATATTGTGATGACTATTGTAATGACAACAAAGGATTTAGACTATCACATAAACTTAGTTGGTAAGGAAGCAGCAGGTTTTACGAGGATTAACTCCAATTTTGAAAGAAGTTCTTCTTGGGGTAAAATTCTTTCCAAAAGCTTTGCATGCTACAGAGAAATCTTTCTGTAAAGAAGAGCCAGTCAATGTGGCAGGCTTCATGGTTGTCTTATATTAAGAAATTGCCAGCACCATTCCAACCTTCAGCAGCCACCACCGGGATCATTCAGCAGCCATTAGTATTAAGACAAGATCCTCAACCAGTAAAATGATTATGACTCACTGAGGCTTGGATGATGCTTAGTGGTTTTTTTTTTTTTTAGCAATAAAGTATTTTGAATTAAGTTATATATACTGTTTTGTCAGACATAATGCTATTGCACACTTCATAGACTACAGTGTAGTATAACATAACTTTTATATACACTGGGAAAACAAAAATTTGTCTGACTAACTATACTGTGATATTTGCTTTATTGCGGTGGTCTGGAACCAAACCCACAATATCTCTGAGGTATGCTTGTATAAATAATCTATTTGTAGACAGGCTAATTATATCAGTCCAAAATAAAGAGAAAATTCCTTCATATTTGGATTTGTCCACTGGCAAATAAATGTAAGAAGCTGGCCAAAATATAATTTAATTCCTTTGGGATTGCTATTTAAGGAAAAAAAAAAAAAAGATCAGTTTTAACAAATTCTCTTATGTACTCCTCCCTAGGCATGTAAATAATAAAAACAACTTATTTTTTATGGATAAATTCATGTCCTCTTCCCCAGCTTCTTCATTTGTTGATTAGAGATAAAGCAACTAAGTCAACATTTTTCATATAAAATTCCCAAGATTTCTAAAATGTTATATAAGAAAAAGTTACTTAGTACATTAAGAAAAACTTCAAATTGGCACCACATTATCCACATAACAAAAAGTCAGGACTAGAGGGAAACCCAAAGGTCAAAAATTGGTTCCAAATATCTTCCGACTCTTGTATTACACAAATCCTCAATTTAAAGCTAGTCAGTTAAAATGTTTTTAGCTTATTTAGGCATTAGACATCAATTAAGGCAGCAAGGACTGTGGATCCAAAAGACAAGGAAAATACACTGAAAGAAGCTATAGCTGCTTAGCAATGTTTTTTCTATTGAGGAATTTGATATTATTTGCCACTTTGTACTGTTGGGCACAGAGTTTAAGCAGAAAGTATCTCCTCAGAATTTTTGTCAGGCTCTTAGAATGAGGAGATAAAAATGTAATGATGGCTGAGGCAGTCTAAACACAAAGGACAAAGATCTCGAGAAAGTGGGCTTGTAGCGATGCAAGGGCAACATTCTTATCTTTGAGGCATCTGTTAACATTACGCTTCCAGAGTGTAAGAGAAACTAGGAGGGGGGCAGGCAAAGAGGCTAAGGAAAACCTTTAACAGGCTAACATTGGAGGAACTCAAATTGGAAGTTAGAGTCTGCTGAGGACTAGATGCAATGATAATACTACATATTTTCAGGAATACAGGCAAGGTGAAAATGTTTTACTTCTCACAAAGTTTGAAACCTATTCTCAAATTGTATTGATCCCTAATTAGACCAGAGAACCTGCCCCTACCCTAGCTACTGGCTAGAATAATTACATCTTTGAGGAAGATAATATCATCCAGAGCTTCTTGACCGTATAGCATTGTGACTTAGATGGTAAAGCGTCTGCCTGCAATGCAGGAGACCTGGGTTAGATCCCTGGGTTGGTAAGATCCCCTGGAGGAGAGCATGGCAATTCTTGCCTGGAGAATCCCATGGACAGAGAAGCCTGGTGGGCTACAGTCCATGGGGTCGCCTAGAGTCAGACACGACTAAGTGACTAACACACACAGAACTTCTTACTTGGGCAGCTCAACATTCAATTAAACCAACAACAATAATAATAGCAACAACAGAAATAAGCCTAAAAGAGAAGAGAACCAAATAATCAAAAACACAAGAGAAAGAATAGGTGCCAGAAACAGACCCAGAGATGATCTAGTTATTGACATAACAAAACATAGACTTTAACTGTAATTAATATGTTTAGGGACTTCCTTGGTGGTCCAGAGGTTAAGAATAGACACTTTCAATCAAGGGGGCATGGATTTAATCCCTGATTGGGGAACTAAGATCCCACATATTGCATGGCATGGCCAAGAAAAAATAAATTTCAATAAAATGTCAAGATGAAGAGTTTCAGAAAGCACTGGAATATATATATATATATATATATATATTTATTTATAAATTGAAGTTCTAGAAGTGAAGGACAAAATAATTGAAATTTAGCACTTGGTGATTAAATTGCCAGCAGATTAGATACAGGAAAACAGAGATGTAGTTCAGTAGAAAATAACCAGACTAAAATACAAAGAGAAAAGAAGGAAAGAAAATACAGAAAGAGATTAGAAGACTGAAAGGATATTGGAAATTATGTAACATTTGTAGAAGAGAGAAAGAGGAGAGGGAGAATGGGATTGAAACAGTAGTTGAATAGAAACTGGCAAAACATTTTTTAAAGCTAAAAAAAGATATCGACACAGCTTTGCAAGGTCTTACTATTTCCCAGGTGGCACAGTGGTAAAGAATCTGCCTGCTAATGCAGGAGACTCAATAGACTTAGGCTTGATCCTTGGATCAGGAAGATCCCCTGGAGTAGGAAATGGAAACCCACTCTGGTATTCTCACCTGGGAAATCCCTTGGACAGAGGAGGCTGGGGAGCTACAATTCATGGGGTCGCAAAGAGTTGGACACAACTGAATGACCGAGCATGGATACACACACATTACTTCCTAAAATTATGAATATCAAAAATATCACATCTGTAAGTTTATTCTCTACATCTGTGACTCCATTTCTGCTTTGCCATTAAGTTCATCTGTACCATTTTTCTAGATTCCACATACAAACAATATTATACAATCTTTGTTTTTTTCTTTCTGATTTCACTTATAGTTACCAAGGGGAGTAAGGCGGTGGGATGAATTGGGAGATCAGGATTGACATACGTACACTCGTAGTCGTGGTGGTTTAGTTGCTATGTTGTATTTGAGTCTTGCAATCCCCTGGTCATTAGCCCACCAAGCTCCTCTGTCCTTGGGATTTTCCAGGCAAGATTTTCTAGGTAAGAATTCCAGGCAAGTGGGTTGTCATTTCCTTCTCCAGGGGATCTTCCTGACCCAGGGATTGAACTCACATCTCCTGCATTGCAGGTGGGTTCTTTTACCATGAGCCACAGGGAAGCCCACACATACACTACTATGTATAAGACAGATAACTAATGAAAAGTTACTATATAGCACAGGGAACCCTACTCAAATGATCTGTGGTGACCTAAATGGGAATGTTTATGTATAACTGCTTCACTTTGTTACACAACAGAAAATAACACAACATTATAAAGCAACCTTACTCCAATAAAAATTAATTTAAAAATTACATCTAAGTATTACAGCAGCAGTTTACGGGGCTCTGCAGAGCTGGAGAAACCAGGCATCCAGGAGGCCTGTGTGCAGTGGGTAACAGACCAGTTACAGGCCTTATGAAGGTAGTCAGGAGACAGATCTGTGGGTTTGCTTCTCCACATTCTGATACCATGAGCTAATGGGGGCAAGGTTTAGGGGGTCTTAGTGTGCTAATGGGCTTCCCAGGTGGCTAAGTGGGTAAAGAAACTGCTTCCAATGCAGAAAACGCCAGAGATAGGGGTTCGATTCCTGGGTCGGGAAGATCCCCTGGAGAAGAGCATGGCAACCCACTCCAGTATTCTTGCCTGAAGAATCCCATGGACTGAGGAGCCTGGTGGGCTGCAGTCCATAGGATCACAAAGAGTCGGACACGACTGAAGCAACTTAGTTAGTATGCTGTATTGAAACCAGTAAAAAAATTAAGAGAAAATCTTAAAAGCAGCCTGAGTAAAGAAAAAAAAAAAAACACATTGGGTTTTCAGACTTGAAGTAACTCTCATTTTTTCATTTTCTCACATCTTTATAGTGAAGTATTTCTCTAATTTAATGCATTCTATCATCCTTTATTCTAGGAACTTGTAAAAATGCAAAAAAAATTGCATATGGCTGGGAAATTTGAATGACAGAAGATCGTTTCTTTAAAAATCGGTTCAGATTACTTGTTTTATTTCCCCTTTTTAGCATGAATTATTTTCCCATTTATAATTTTACTTGGAAATTAGGAGGTGACTCTTTGTTGCTTGCTTTACTGGGAATTTTAATATTTGAGACTAACTTTCTAACTTGATTTGTCGTTTTCTCATGAGCTATTCAGACTTTCTTGCACATATGTCCCCCACTGATCCATTCAATAAACAAACTTTGATGTTTTCAAATTCAATTCATAATGACTATGAAACTTGAATCTTTGTTTTCAGGTCACAGTTCCATTATAAAATAGTTATAAGAGTTAGAGAATAATTATTTTACTCTGGGAAGATAGAGCTATGATGTTTTTGAGTGAGGACATTCTTTAAAATGATATAGGGGCCCATCCTCCTGATCTCTATTTAAACCAAATTTGAAAGAAAATAACCAAGAAGCATTGCCATGTCCTTTGGATTTATATTTTGCTCATTTCTTATTGGACAAATCATTACCTAAATAAGAAGGGGCAAGATAACTACAGCGGTAAATTTTAGGAACAAAGATTTGTGCAAGAGTATATAAAAAGACAATAGAGAAAGTGATTTGGAAAATTATGTAGGAAGAGCAGAAAAGAGAAGAAGAAGTAGAGAGGAGAGTTGTTTAAACAGTTTACCAAGAAAAGGGCTAGATTTAGGTGTTCAAACTTAACAAATATCATCAGCCTCTATTACGGGCCTGCCTATATCTTTGACTCTAAACAAAATGGAGAAAATTTCTGCTTTCAAGGAACTTATATTCTAGTAGTTATATATCAATTAAGATTAGGTTGTCTGCATTAAAAAATGTTTTAAAAGATGAGAAAAATCAGTTTCCCTTCTAACATAAAAATAAAACAAAACAGAATATGTTAGTCCTGATATGGTGATTTCAGAATCACTGTGTTTATTCTCCATCTGTATTTTTTCTCCACAGTCACTTGTTAGTGTTAGTTGCTTAGCTGTGTCCAGCTCTTTGTGACCACATAGACTCTAGCCTGGCAGGGTCCACTGTCCATGGAATTCTCACATAGTAAATAGCTTCAAAGAGGATGGGATGGTTAGATAGCATCACTGACTCACTGGACATGAATTTGAGCAAACTTCGGGAGATAATGGACAGAGGAACTTGGCATGATGCAGTCAATGTCGCGAAGAGTTAGACACCAATTAGTAAATGAACAACAACAAAATCCTCAAAGCAAAGCGCTGTTCAAAACAGCCACTGGAGCACCAGCCTTCACATCCATTACCAGACAGCAAGAAAAGGGGAGGGCGAAAAACAAAAGGGAACTATTAACCCTTAAATCTCTCTAGGAGTCTTTTTCCAAAACTTCCACTCATAACTCACAGGTCAGGACTTCGTCGTATGAAAAGTGGAAAGTGGAGTCACTCAGTCGTGTCCGACTCTTTGCGACTCCATGGACTGTAGCCTACCAAGCTCCTCTGTCCATGGGATTTCCAGGCAATAGGCTGGAGTGGGCTGCCATTTCCTTCGCCAGGGGATCTTCCCGACCCAGGGATCGAACCCGGGTCTCCGGTATTGTAGACAAATGCTTTACTGTCTGAGCCACCAGGGAAGTCATATGAAACCTGCAGCTAAAAGGAAGACTGAGGAATAAGGAATTTTTATCAGGCATATTGCTGCTCCAAATAACATTGCTTTGGTTCTTCCTAAAGCAGAAGGGGGAGATGGAGAGTACTTAGGGATCCAATTGGCTCTGTCATGGATGTAAAGATATGATTATGGTTATTTTCATAAAATGTTACTTAGTATGTCAGTGGAATTGTAATTAACCCAGTGTTGTCTTGTTATTTTATAATTATTTGCTACTTATGGTCTTCAAACCATGGATCTATATATAATGTTGTGAAAAATAAAGAGATCCAGGTTGGCTAAGAAAATCTATTTTCTCCTAGCTGGCCCTATCTGTTATTATTCATTTAAAGTCACATTTTGGAGAAGGCAGTGGCAACCCACTCCAGTATTCTTACTTGGAAAATCCTGTGGATGGAGGAGCCTGGTAGGCTGCAGTCCATGGGGTCGCTTAGAGTCAGGCAAGACTGAGCGACTTCACTTTCACTTTTCACTTTCATGCATTGGAGAAGGAAATGGCAACCCACTCCAGTGTTCTTGCCCGGAGAATCCCAGGGACGGGGGAGCCTGGTGGGCTGCCATTTATGGGGTCGCACAGAGTCGGACACGAATGAAGCGATTTAGCAGCAGCAGCAGCAGCAGCAGCAGCAGCAAAGCCACATTTATTTTGCTCCATTCTGTAAAAGCCTACTTTTTAATATGGGACTGGGAAGATTATTTAAAGTCTTAATTTCATTTGTAGAACTACTTACAGATATTGCGTTTGGACATTTAAGAGACTAACAAGAGCTGGACAATTATCTCATAGGATTATTCACAAATAAAGACATAACACATTTATGTTCTCGATAGTCTAAGAGCCAGAGAGTTGGCATGAGACACTACCCACTCAATCCTAAGTCAGTTATTCATGTTCCTATTTCAGTTATTCATACTAAGGTTATATATAAATAAACTCCAGAAGCACCTGAAAGTTTCAGTTCCATTATAATTCTTTCCTGTGGCTGATTACTGGTAATAGAAGTATGCGTTTCTCTTACAAACTACTTTTTTAAAGTTAAACTCTGTTAGAGTATTAATAAGGAATATATCGATTGCTTTCCAGCTCTTATTTTCTCTTACACTGTGAAGAAATAAATTAATAGTTAACTCATTTTCTGAATTAATTATTCAGCTTCCTGAGAACAGGAGCTTTACAATTTACAACACACTTTCCCACATAATAACTCACTTTATTCTCACAATTGTCCTATAAGATAAACAATTTGCAGTTATTATTCCTGTTTTATAGCTACTTGAGGCTCTCAGGTATACAGTAAATTGTTGAAGTCACTTGGCCTGTAAATAATGAAATCTGGATTATGATTAATTTAAAAAATATTTTTCTCACTATAATTATTGCCCCTCTTATCTACCCATAAAGGACAAATGCTTTTTTAGTAAAATTATTTTCCTACATTGCTGTTACCAATACCATGGAAAAAGAAAATTGCTCTATGTGCTTCTGATCTCTTCCCTTTTAACTACATTCATATACTCTCACACCATCTCCTCCAGGGCAATTTGTTTGGTTGCTATTGCTTAATTAATGCTCATTCTTCACCAACATTGCTGTAAAGGGCAGGAATGAAATATCAAAACTTGCTTTATGATTGTAGATTCACTCCTGCTGTGAGGTTCAATGAAAGGAATAAACTTTCAATTAAGCAATTACCTAACAGTGCCAGCGAAAGCCTCAGGAGCGCAGCTTTTCCTATCCACGGCTTTTGCAGCCCTTATTGACCATATGTTGAATTTTCATTTTTCTTGATTTCCTCTTAGGCATAAATTTCTACATATTGACATGCGTGTAATGGAGGAGCACCATGTGAGGCCCAGTTTTGTATTTATCCAAGTCCACTGGTGTCAATGTCTGTGACATGAGTAGAATAGGTACCAGGAAGACACCCTACATTTTCTATGCCCTGTCGGAGGCTGGCTGTTCCTGGTCCTGTGGGGAAATGGCTCCTTTTTTATTGTGCAGGCCAAGCTCACATGTGGATTAGCCTTTTGAATATCAAGTCCATTTCTTTGCTTTCATTGTTAGTATTTGTAAAGCAGACCCTGCCTAGACAGCAGACACTTCTCTTTCCAACTGAGCTGACTGACTTAGGACAGCCTAAGAGAGGAGAGACATCAAAGCTCAGGAGAGTCGGGTCCTCTCCAAGATACCAGTTAACCCAAGTTTGATCATATTTTCCTGTCTTTTAACTCACTCACCAGTTTCCAGGAAGTTGTGAGCACAAACTGTCACTCTTTGGATACTCAAGGTACTTGGAATTAATCACCACATGTCTACCCACTGAAATTAGTTTGAAGCAACAACATGTTCTATGGATATTTCTTATGTTTTTTTTTTTTTTCAGTTTTCACGCTTTTGCTCCAAGATTATAAAATTTACATTTTAAAAACTTTTATAGCTTTAAAGGTAAATATAATGCTACAATATTAATGTAAAATAACACTATTAATAATATACTACATTTGCATTATGACTTAAATTTGTTTACATACTGTATATATGATTTTAAGTAATCAGTATATTGATTTTCTATGTATTCAATGACAGTCGATTAAAGATAATGAAATTTGAACAAGAAGCTATAGTACTTTCATATCATTTTTCTTTCTTTGCATTGCTAAAATTGATGTTTAAAAAACAGAAACATGGAAGGAGCACTGACATTTTTCATTATGCTTAATAAAAGGAAATCGAGGATTCTAAAACATGAGTACAAAGAATACGTATGTTTAAACATTCAGTTCAGTTCAGTTCAGTCACTCAGTAGTGTCTGACTCTTTGTGACCCCATGAACCGCAGCACACCAGGCCTCCCTGTCCATCATCAACTCCTGGATTCCATCCAAACCCGTGTTTATCGAGTGGATGATGCCATCCAACCATCTCATCCTCTGTCGTCCCCTTCTCCTCCTGCCCTCAATCTTTCCCAGCATCGGGGTCTTTTCCAATGAGTCAGCTCTTCACATCAGGTGACCAAAGTATTGGAGTCTCAGCTTCAATCAACATCAGTCCTTCCAATGAACACCAAGGACTGATCTCTTTTAGGATGGATTGGTTGGATCTCCTTGCAGTCCAAGGGACTCTCAAGAGTCTTCTCCAACACCACAGTTCAAAAGCATCAATTCTTCAGCGCTCAGCTTTCTTCACAGTCCAACTCTCACATCCATACATCTGTCTCTGTTAGGTCCATACAATTTCTGTCCTTTATTGAGCCTATCTTTGCATGAAATGTTTC
>SJYX01003625.1:277995-327179 GCA_006410675.1 Oreotragus oreotragus | reverse complement strand
TCTTCAGTGCTCAGCCTTCTTCACAGTCCAACTCTCACATCCATACATGACCACTGGAAAAATCATAGCCTTGACTAGACGGACATTTGTTGGCAAAGTAATGTCTCTGCTTTTGAATATGCTATCCAGGTTGGTCAAAACTTTTCTTCCAAGGAGTAAGTGTCTTTTAATTTCATGGCTTTAATCACCATCTGTAGTGATTTTGGAGCCCAGAAAAATAAAGTCAGCCACTGTTTCCATTGTTTCCCCGTCTATCTGCCATGAAGTGATGGGACCCGATGCCATGATCTTCGTTTTCTGAATGATGAGCTTTAAGTCGATGTTTTCCCTCTCCTCTTTCACTTTCATCAAGAAGCTTTTTAGCTCCTCTTCACTTTCTTCCATAAGGGTGGTGTCATCTGCATATCTGAGGTTATTGATATTTCTCCCAGCAATCTTGATTCCAGCTTGTGCTTCCTCCAGCCCAACGTTTCTCATGATGTACACTGTATAGAAGTTAAATAAGCAGGGTGACAATATACAGCCTTGATGTACTCCTTTTCCTATTTGGAACCAGTCTGTTGTTCCATGTCTAGTTCTAACTGCTGCTTCCTGACCTGGGTACAGGTTTCTCAAGAGGCAGGTCAGATGGATGGTCTGGTATTCCCATCTCTTTCNAATTTATGCTTCTGTTAGGTCCATATCATTTCTGTTCTTTATTGAGCCCATCTTTGCATGAAATGTTCCCTTGGTATCTCTGATTTTCTTGAAGAGATCTCTAGTCTTTCCCATTCTATTGTTTTCCTCTATTTCTTTGCATTGATCACTGAGGAAGGGTATATTGAAAATATAGAACTTAAAAAAGTTAAAAGGAGGCTTGTAGAAAGGACTTGACTTTAAAAAAACATAAAAGATAGAAAGAAATATTAATAGAATCTTCCCTAATCTCTGTCCCCAATACCTGATTCTGCAGAAGTGAACAGAGACTACAGAGTATCTGCTTGATTTTTTTACAAGCAGAATTTTGATGACTCCCTGTCATCAAGCCCATCAAGCTCATGACCATCATTGTTTCATCCCAAACCCTAATGGTCTGACCCATGCCTTGCTTAACTTGTTCATTTCTGGTTTCTCACCTGAAGTTCCTATCACAACATTTTACTGAAATTTCTTGAATGGTTTTAAGCATATGCACCATTTTTCATAAACTCTTTCTGTCTACAAGAATCGTCCCCTGTTATGGGTTGAATTGTGTTGCTCAAAAAATATACTTTGAAGTTGTAACCCCCAGTACCTCAAAATGTGACCTTATTCTAAAATAAGGTCAATGCAGGTATAAATAATGAATTAAAATGAGGTCATACTGGAGGAGGAGGAGGGTGAATCACTAATCCAATATAATTCATGTGCTTAATTATAAGAAGACTGCTCAATGGAGATACAAACACAGGGAGAAAGCCATGTGGGGATTGAGGTGATGTTATCTGAAAGGATTGTTGGGCATTATCAGAAATGAGGAAAGAGGCATGGAACAGATTCTCCCTTATAAGCCCCAGAAGAAACCAACCCTGTAGATGTCTTGATTTTAGATTTCCAACTTGCAGAAATTTGAAAGAATAAGTTATAGTTTTAAACTACCCAATTTGTGGTAGTTTGTTACAGCTGCCCTAGAAAATTAATATATAATCTTATCTCCAACTGTTCAGTTCAGTCACTCAGTTTTGTCCAACTCTTTGCAACCCTATGGACTGCAGCATGCCAGGCCTCCCTGTCCATCACATCTCCCAGAGTTTACTCAGTGGACATTTATCCATGCCCATTGAGTCGGTGATGCCATCCAACCATCTCATCCTCTGTTTTCCCCTTCTCCTCCTGCCCTCAATCATTCCCAGCATCAAGGTCTTTTCAAATGAGTCAGCTCTTTGCATCAGGTGGCAAAAGTATTGGTGTTTCAGCTCCAACATCAGTCCTTCCTGTGAATATTCAGGAATGATTTCCTTTATGGTTGACTGGTTGGATCTCCTTGCAGTCCAAGGGACGCTCAAGAGTCTCCTCCAACACCACAGTTCAAAAGCATCAATTCTTTGGTGCTCAGCTTTCTTTACAGTCCAACTCTCACATCCATACAGAAGTACTGGAAAAACCATAGCTTTGACTAGATGGACCCACCTATTCTCTAGGGGGAGCAGTGTTTAAATGTAATCACTGTTTTCTCTGATTCCTTCCTGAAAGAAACTAATTATCAACATGTTATTTTGCTACTGTTTTCCTAAAAACAGTTATAATAATAACTGAACCCATAAGGGAAAATATTTAATATTAAGAGCTTTATGACTTCAGGAAATGATAATATAAATTTATAATATTATTTTTACCTTACAGAAATACAAGTTAATCATTTAAAAACAGAATGGTGTGTCTAAGCCATTCTGAATTTCTTTCTCTTCATTCTAAATCTTTGTACATACTATATCCCCTTCTATCTTTCTTTTTTATCCTTCTTTTGCCTAGATGACATCTACTCTGAAAAACCATCTTTAAACTACAAATATAGGCTTGCAATATGTTCTCTATGGTCAAATAACAGGCTTATAAAACTAAGTTTATGCTGCCAATAAATTCCAATATGGACTTCCCTCATGGCTCAGACGGTAAAGCGTCTGTCTACAATGCGGGAGACCTGGGTTCGAGCCCTGGGTTGGGAAGATCCCCTGGAGAAGGAAATGGCAATCCACTCCAGTACTGTTGTCTGGAAAATCCCATGGACAGAGGAGCCTGGTACGCTACAGTCTGTGGGGTCGCAAAGAGTCGGACACGACTGAGCGACTTCACTTCAAATTCCAACAAGAAACTTGGTTGATCATAGGGATGTGTGAACTGAGAAATGGCCATTGAATAGGCTAAGGTATTTAAGAATAATGCACTTAAAAATTTAAGTGTGGTTGCTTTAGCCAATTGGGCTTCCCCAGTGGCTCAGCAGTAAAGAATCCGCCTGCAATGCAGGAATCACAGGAGACTGGGTTTGATCTTTGGGTCTGGAAGATCCCTTGGAGGAGGGCATGACAACCCACTCCAGTATTCTTGCCTAGAGAATCCCTTGGACAGAGGACCCTGGTGGGCTACACTCCCTAGGATCTCAAAGAGTCCGACATGGCTGAAGCAACAGCACCCACACATGCTTTAGCTGAGAAGTAGAATTTTAGTAAAATTCAACTTTGTCTTTATTTTATTTAAAAATATAGTGACAGACATAATGACATTGGTGCATAAATTTGGATTTCGGTTTGTATTTGGCCACCATGAGGGTAAAATTGGTGATGCTCCTTATAAATGCATAAATATTTTATTCCAATTACTAATTGCCTATATGAAATTTTATTGTTTATCTTGTAATATTTAAGTTTCTCTTAGTACCTAACTGACTAAAAGATGGTGCTGCTGTTGCTGCTGCTAAGTTGCTTCAGTCATGTCCGGCTCTGTGTAACCCCGTAGATGACAGGCCACCAGGCTCCTCAGTCCCTGGGATTCTCCAGGCAAGAACACTGGAGTGGGTTGCCATTTCCTTCTCCAGTGCATGAGAGTGAAAAGTGAAAGCGAAGTCGCTCAGTTATGTCCGACTCTTAGTGACCCCATGGACTGTAACCCACCAGGTTCCTCCATCCATGGGATTTTCCAGGAAAGAGTACTGGAATGGGGTGCCATTGGCTTCTCCCTAGAGGGTGGTAAGTTTACATTAATGGTGCTAAGACAATAATGGCATGAGCTTGTAAAGAGCATCACAAAGCACTACTGAGCTTGTTCAATTTACCCTGCATAATTGGGATTTACTCTGTCAATTTGAAAAGTGACTTTCATGTATTTTTTCCTCAGCATATCATTATACTAGAGTGTAATGCACCAACATTACTATATTCATAGGAAATCCTACATGTGACTTTTTATAGTGAAACATTAGTCTTAGATTTTAACTTTTTAGTCTTAGATTTTAACAACAACTTTCCTGAAGTCTGTGTCCCATGTTAACATGAAATAAACAAAGCACTTGCAATAAAGACTAAAGAAATGTTGATGTTACCAAGTATTCTATCTGTAAATACACCTTGGCTGACATTTTGGAGATGTATCAGTTCAGTTCAGTTCAGTCGCTTAGTCATGTCTGACTCTTTGTGACCCCATGAACTGCAGCACGCCAGGCCTCCTTATCCATCACCAACTCCCGGAGTCCACCCAAACCCATGTCCATTGAGTTGGTGATGCCATCCAGCCCTCTCATCCTCTGTCATCCCCTTCTCCTCCTGCCCTCAATCTTTCCAAACATCCTGGTCTTTTCCAGTGAGTCAGCTCTTCGCATCAGGTGGCCAAAGTATTGGAGTTTCAGCTTCAACATCAGTCCTTCCAATGAACACCCAGGACTGATCTCCTTTAGGATGGATTGGTTGGATCTCCTTGAAATCCAAGGGACTCTCGAGAGTCTTCTCCAACACCACAGTTCAAAAGCATCAAATCTTCAGTGCTCAGCTTTCTTTATAGTCCAACTCTCACATCCATACATGATTACTGGAAAAACCATAGCCTTGACTAGATGGACCTTCGTTGGTAAAATAATGTCTCTGCTTTTTAATATGCTATCCAGGCTGGTCATAACTTTCCTTCCAAGGAGTAAACGTCTTTTCATTTCACGGCTGCAATCACCATCTGCAGTGATTTTGGAGCCCCCCAAAATAAACTCAGCCATTGTTTCCACTGTTTCCCCATCTATTTGCCATGAAGTGATTGGACCAGATGCCATGATCTTAGTTTTCTGAATGTTGATCTTTAAGCCAACTTTTTCACTCTCCTCTTTCACTTTCATAAGAGGCCCTTTAGTTCTTTACTTTCTGCCACAAGGGTGGTGTCATCTGCATATCTGAGGTTATTGCTATTTCTCCTGGCAATATTGATTCCAGCTCGTGCTTCTTCCAGCCCAGTGTTTCTCATGATGTACTCTGCATAGAAGTTAAATAAGCAGGGTGACAATATCCAAGGGACTCTCGAGAGTCTTCTCCAACACCACAGTTCAAAAGCATCAATTCTTCAGTGCTCAGCTTTCTTTATAGTCCAACTCTCACATCCATACATGATTACTGGAAAAACCATAGCCTTGACTAGATGGACCTTCATTGGTAAAATAATGTCTCTGCTTTTTAATATGCTATCTAGGCTGGTCATAACTTTCCTTCCAAGGAGTAAAGGTCTTTTTATTTCACGGCTGCAATCACCATCTGCAGTGATTTTGGAGCCCCCCAAAATAAACTCAGCCACTGTTTCCACTGTTTCCCCATCTATTTGCCATGAAGTGATTGGACCAGATGCCATGATCTTAGTTTTCTGAATGTTGATCTTTAAGCCAACTTTTTCACTCTCCTCTTTCACTTTCATAAGAGGCCCTTTAGTTCTTTACTTTCTGCCACAAGGGTGGTGTCATCTGCATATCTGAGGTTATTGCTATTTCTCCTGGCAATATTGATTCCAGCTCGTGCTTCTTCCAGCCCAGTGTTTCTCATGATGTACTCTGCATAGAAGTTAAATAAGCAGGGTGACAATAATGTATAAACATTTCTAAAGTATTTCTGAACCAGTTGCTTTGGCTGATTATAGGGCTGTCTCATTTTTAGCACTTTCTGAGGTGAAGCAAAAGTCACGCAGTTATGTCTGACTCTTTGCGACCCCATGGACTATACAGTTCATGAATTTTTCCAGGCCAGAATATTGGAGTGGGTAGCCTTTCCTCTTCTCCAGGGGATCTTCCCAACCCAGGGAGGGAACTCAGGTCTCCTGCATTGCGGGCAGATTCTTTACCAGCTGAGCCACATGGGAAGCCCAAGCATACTGAAGTGGGCAGACTATCCCTTCTCCAGGTGATCTTTCTGACCCAGGAATTGAACCGGGGTTGCCTGCATTGCAGACGATTCTTTACCAACTGAGTTATCAGGGGAGCCCCGATACTCTCTGAGGTGAAGTTCTTAAAATTCACATTTTTCATTCTGTTATTGGTAGAGCAACTACCCCAGTAGATTAGGGTTTCATGGGTTCTTTCCCCAACTTAATTAATCCAAAGAGATCCAATTTCAGTGGAAAAATAAATACAGAAGAAGCTGAGAAATTTTTTTCAGCAGTTCATCAGAGTCATTTATAATGCAATTATACATAAATACAGTCATTAAAAAAATGAAACTGAAAAATGTTAATTCCTGGTAAATTTGCAGAGAAAGATGTCAAATACTCCTTGAATGAAAGTTTTATGATGCAAGTTCTTAAATCACTTTTGTTTAGACAAATTTTCTGTGTAGCAGCTCATGTTTTCTCCAGGGAAAGACTAATTAAAAACTATTTAAAGAATGACTTGAGATAGCAATGCTTAGCAGTGTTAATACTACTCAGTTTAGAAGTTTTAAGAGATTATAACTAAGCAAAGTTGATCCATAATTTTTCTAATGCCAAGTGCTGTTTAATAATGACAATGTTATTAACATAGATTATCATATTGTCTTAATTTTTTTCTAATTATAAAAGTAAGAATAAATTAAAATTCAAATATTAAGGAAATCAATAAAGCAAATGAAAGTCCTCCATAATGCCATAGCTTTAGTTGCTGGCTACATAGTCCTTCTGCTTTTTTTCTTTTTTCTGTACTTTTGCTAATACTATTATTGTCCTATTTTTATAGAAAAATGTTACATGATACATACTGATCTGAAATTTGACTTTTTCATTTAGCAATGTATTTTGAACCTTTTTTCATGATGCTAAATTTAGCTGTATCTAATTTTTAATAGCTTCGTGCTACTCCATTAAATGAGTCTATTATAATTTTTCCCCATCAATGGATATTTGAGTTCTTAACTATCAAAACAAAGCAGAGCGAATATTCTTATTCATACAGATTATTATACCCTGGTACTTAATTCTGAAAGATAAATACCTAGAAGTGAAAAATGCTGTCAAGAATATGATCAGTTTAGATTTAATAAAGATTTCTAAAATGTGCTTGAATTAGTATTGTCCTGAATACAGCCAAAACATTAGAAACCTCTCATCAATTACTTAGGAATTTTTATTTTATTTACTTCAGTTGTATAAATTGATGTGGGGCTATATAATATCTGTCTCTTATACACATCTTCCAATATGGACTTCCCTCATGGCTCAGACGGTAAAGCGTCTGTCTACAATGCGGGAGACCTGGGTTCGAGCCCTGGGTTGGGAAGATCCCCTGGAGAAGGAAATGGGAATCCACTCCAGTACTGTTGTCTGGAAAATCCCATGGACAGAGGAGCCTGGTAATTTTTTCTAATTATAAAAGTAAGAATAAATTAAAATTCAAATATTAAGGAAATCAATAAAGCAAATGAAAGTCCTCCATAATGCCATAGCTTTAGTTGCTGGCTACATAGTCCTTCTGCTTTTTTTCTTTTTTCTGTACTTTTGCTAATACTATTATTGTCCTATTTTTATAGAAAAATGTTACATGATACATACTGATCTGAAATTTGACTTTTTCATTTAGCAATGTATTTTGAACCTTTTTTCATGATGCTAAATTTAGCTGTATCTAATTTTTAATAGCTTCGTGCTACTCCATTAAATGAGTCTATTATAATTTTTCCCCATCAATGGATATTTGAGTTCTTAACTATCAAAACAAAGCAGAGCGAATATTCTTATTCATACAGATTATTATACCCTGGTACTTAATTCTGAAAGATAAATACCTAGAAGTGAAAAATGCTGTCAAGAATATGATCAGTTTAGATTTAATAAAGATTTCTAAAATGTGCTTGAATTAGTATTGTCCTGAATACAGCCAAAACATTAGAAACCTCTCATCAATTACTTAGGAATTTTTATTTTATTTACTTCAGTTGTATAAATTGATGTGGGGCTATATAATATTAAGCCTTTCTGTGGAAGGAGATGATATTTCTCATCATTTACTCAGGTTGTCTTTTATGTTCTTTTGGCAAGTTTTATGTGTAGGAATAGGGCACATAAATTTGCATGATCCTATACAATTTTCACAGAATGTTATCATTAATTGCTAAACTCTCATGTTTTGATTTATATTTTGTGTTCCAAGTTTTATTTGCATAATATTTTGCTTATCAAATGAATTCTTTTTAAAATTAGCATATTAATATTAATGTAGACAAGCTAGAAGTCTTTCACATTTACTTTGTATTCTAAGCACAAAATATAATGTTTGCCACATTTTAGGTATTTAATAAATTCTTATTGTATAGATTAATGAAAATTACTTACCTTTATTTATGAATAGAGCAAACAAGAGGACACTAACTATCTTAAGGGGATGAAGCCAAGTTTATCACAGTTAGTCTTCTTCCTATCACATCACACTAATTTATGTGAAATATATCTCAAAGAAATTACACTTTAGATTTTAGTGTTAGTAGCAGACAGAGAGACATCTAGTCCATTGAAGGCTTATGTGTTTGGTTGCTACCTATTTCTATTCTAATTCCCCTCTCTCTCCAACGTACACAAGTACTACTTAGGAAGCTGAAAATGTGAAGTCGTGCAAAGATTTGTTTAAAAAGCTAAACATTTCAGTGAAAGCTTTTCTTGAAATAAGAAACTAAGTACAATTTTCATGAGCCACCAATCAAGATCTGATAATATTATTCATGCAGCAATTTGAAGGCGAAACAGGAGGAAAATCAGACTCACTCTGCTGCTATAAAAATCACCCCCATGGGAGTAAGGGAAATGCTCAGAGAATGAAAAATGGGAAATTCGTGACTCTTCCCAATAGTTCATCCTAGAGTGAAACAGCAGTCATGATTTTCCAATAACACCTCCTCATGAAACTGAGATAAATTTCTATTCAAAAATAGTGCCTTTATGGTACTCAGAGTGGTTTGCTTTGTATAAGACATGGCTTATTAGACTGATGAAACGTGTCACTGAAAATAGCATTTTATGCAGATTGCACTTGGTTAGTAGGATCTTGCAATTGGAAACTGACAGGAAACTATAATGTAGAACTCATAATTGATTCTAAGGGGAAGAAAGACTGAGATAACAACTGCTGCAAGATATGCAAACTGGGAAGCCTTAATGTTTCACTACCATGGTGGTTTCAACTGGAAATGGTCCTTTCCCCAACCACTCCCCTCCTCAACATGTCTGGTAATCTCTCCAGAAACCTTTGGCTGTCACAACTGGTATGTGTGTGTCACGGGGGAGTCAGTCGCCATGGACATCTACTGGGTTGCTAAACATCCTAAAACATACAAGGCAGCCCTCTACAACATACAATTACCCAAGCCCAAATGTCAGCATTACTATTATTATGAAATCCTGTGATGGATGAATGGACAAGTTATCAGGTATATCTTTGTAATATGACATGATTCAGGGTGAGATAATTAACAAGAAAAATATGACTTGAAGCAAATATTAAATTGTTCTTAAAATTATAGCTCTAAATTGCTTTAAATGATACTAGTAATGAATGGCAAGTTCTTGTTGATTCATGTTGCTTGAATAAATAGTTATGTTTTTATGGTGTTGTGTGCTTAGTTGTGTCCGACTCTTTGAAACCTCATGGACTGTAGCCCACGAGGCCCCTCTGTTCATGGGTATTCTCCAGGCAAGAATACTGGAGTGGGTTGCCATACCCTCCTCCAAGGGATCTTCCCAACCCAGGGAATCAAACCCAGGTCTCCTATATTGCAGGTGGATTCCTTACCATCTGAGCTATCAGGGAAGCCTGTTTTTTGAATGTAAGAATATTCAGCATTATTAATTTCCAGAGTTTTGAGTAGAATTTAGCATCTGGGTCTTACATAAATTATGTTTCTCTTCATTCAGACTTTGTGGACAATGTCTTCTTGTACACCTCATGGCAAATTTCTGGAATGGTATATCTGCAATCCAGAATAGATACACAAATTCTTTTGAAAACTTGTATACTTAACAGAAAGCTCAGTTTCCCTGAAACTTTCTTTAGAATATGGCACCAAATAACCCTTCATTAATTGTTATGGCTCCAGCTTTGGCCCTGTAAGTGAGCTCCCCAGACCACAGCTACTTGGATCAGAAATAGGGACGTGTACCACAGGCAGTAGTATGACCAAAATATCAAAGGCGATAGTTCACATGATAGACTCAGTGGTGGTAGCTTTCTGTTTCAATCTTAATAAAAAAGTTTGTGATTTTTATTTCCTTCTTTCTGGAAACACTGAATTGTGATTTGGATGTCATAATTTAATCAGCTGATTTCATTAGCATTTGAGGAACATTTTTTTTCTCTTAATTCTATTTTTTCATTTTCATCAGTTTGTTCTCAATAAATGCCCTTCATGGACGCAATGGAGGCAACTAACAATTAAATTCTCTTTGTAAGAAGGATAAAGTTTCAGTCAAAGAAAAATTTTATTTCCTAGGCCTAGTGTATTGTCTTTGGCTGTGATCTGTAGTCAATCAGACAAATCCCAAGCCACCTTAGGTTTATGTGTATTCTTTCAATGAGGCAAAAACTTTAAGCGTACACAGATCTATCTTGTAATTCTGAAAGTTCCCGTTTTATGACTCAAATCTATGGGACTGGATTTGAGCACTAGAACCAACACAAGTCCTTTTCTCTTTATTAAACAACACTGGGACTAAACTTATTTTTCTGTACCCAACTTAAAAATGTCTGTGATTGAACATACTTGCCTAGTCATATTTAAACAATACTAAGAAGAACCATTTGAAAGCAAAGTACCAAACAATAGCAAGGAGAGATAAGAAAGCCTTCCTCAGCGATTAATGCAAAGAAATAGAGGAAAACAACAGAATGGGAAAGATTAGATATCTCTTCAAGAAAATCAGAGATACCAAGGGAACATTTCATGCAAAGATGGGCTCACTAAAAAACAGAAATGATATGGACCTAACAGAAGCAGAAATTATAAAGAGGTGGCAAGAATACACAGAAGAATTCTGTGTACAAAAAAAAATCTTCATGACCCAGATAATCACGATGGTGTGATCACTAATCTAGAGCCAGACATCCTGGAATGTGAAATCAAGTGGGCCTTAGAAAACATCACTATGAACAAAGCTAGTGGAGGTGATGGAATTCCAGTTGAACTATTACAAATCCTGAAAGATGATGCTGTGAAAGTGCTGCACTCAATATGCCTGCAAACTTGGAAAACTCAGCAGTGGCCACAGGACTGGAAAAGGTCAGTTTTCATTCCAATCCCAAAGAAAGGCAATGCCAAAGAATGCTCAAACTACCACACAATTGCACTCATCTCACAAATTCGAGTAAAAAATGTATAGACATCAATCAAAAATATAACACCACATATCAATAATGTGAAATTTGGATGTTACATTCAATTTACCTAATATGTTTATATCCAAAGTTACCATTTTCTGCTAAAAGGAATACTCAGTCACAGTCCCGTGAGGGTAACTAAAGCAAAATTAGCATAAATACATAAATCTCTTCCTTTTTAACATATTAGTAATTTACATTCTAATGCAGCATTGTGCTGAGAGTAATATATCCTTCAACAGCGAAACTGCTTTTATCTAGGATCTCAATAAGTAACTATTTTCTGTTGTGTTTTGCTTCTGCCCTGGATGGAAAATTGATCTTAATATTAGGACTAATACGGCTTGGTAGAAATTACATTTTTAAAGTGTAGATATTATATTGAATTCAAGGTAATTCTCTCTTTGTAATAAGAAATGATCACTTACTGCACAAATATGTTACTGAAAGAATAATAACTAATTGTAAATAGAAATTAACACAGCAATAAAATATTTTTAGTTGCATAAAATTCTGTGAGGACTTCAGATTTTATGATTTAATACATGAAAATGCTTTGTAATACCTGAGATATTTAATGTTGGTGCTAGACTTCTTAAGAGTAGATTTACACTATCTTTGGGGGCTGTCCTGGTGCCTTAGTCAGTAAAGAATCTGCATGCAATGCAGGAGACCAGGAAACACAGGTTCAATCCCTGGGTGGGGAAGATCCCCTGGAGGAGGAAAACGGCATCCCACTCCAGTGTTCTTGCCTGGAGAATTTCATGGACAGAGGAGCCTAGCAGGCTACAGTCCATGGGGTTGCAAAGAGTTGGACACAACTGAGTGACTAACACACACGCACACACATTAGTGCTTTGGCGTAGTAGTAATAAATATGTGAGACCTTTTGTTGGGAAAAATAGCTGGCTAAAAATTATGTTCTCTCCGAAGCAAGAAAGAAGCTCTTTAATAAAATTCATATAATTCCTAAACTTTGTCATATAAGATTTAAAAGCTTTGTTTCAAATTGTTTTTGATAATATCAATTGCAAATAAGCATTCTCTAATGTGACTAAATATTTACAAACCAGCTGAATTAGAAACTAGAACGAAAAATAACACTTTCAATAATAAAACAGTTGGCTTGAAGTTGTTTTGTCACTTCAATTTGGTTTTCTCATGTTTAAACCTTGTCAAAGTGGAGTCATTCCATGTCAGTGGCACTTTGGAATCTGGTGCAGAGTTGAGCTATGAAGAGAGAGGATACGATGTAACTGTGATGGCCAAATGCACATCAGCAGGTGAACAGAAGCCTTAATAAATAGTTGGTGGATGAATGAATAAAACATGTTTTCTTAAACAATAACTTTCAAAAAACTGAAGGCACAATAATATGAAAGAAGAAGTTCGTCTATTCAGTATGTGTGTGTGTGTATTTGTTAGTTGTTCAGTCATAACCAACTCTTTGTGACCTCATGGACTGTAGCCCACCAGGCTCCTCTGTGCAAGGAATTCTCCAGGCAAGAACACTGGAGCAGGTTGCCATGTCCTTCTCCAGGGCTGCTCAGTATATCCATGACTAACACTGTGGATTTGAGGGCCCATTCTGGGCCGACCATTATGCCAAATGCTTTCAACACATAGTGTTTTAAACATTTAGTATAGTGGGCAGAACAGAGCATATATGTGTGTGAGTGTGATACATGTATTCAAGATAAGCCCATGAGGTAACCATTATCATACAAATAAGAAATTAAAAAGTTAAAATTAGCAGATATTGGGGTAAGCTTGCAAAGTCAGGACCCTCAGACAATTAGAGCTTGAGTCCAGTACATGATTCAAAAACGAAATAAATTCATGAGGATGTTCCCGATGAGACAATTCATGGACACACTGTATTTATAAGACAAGCAGTAGTGAGTGAACTCTCTGGTGCACACAAAAGCTTTTTTGACACGTACTCTTGCCCTCTGAGTGTCCCCACAGAACCCTGCACATATATTGCCTAAAGGTGTCAGTATTTATATTTACTTATATCTCCATGTCTCCCAATAGATCACAAGCTCCTTGAAGGAGAGATTGTCCTTATCATCTGTAAATTCCCCTGGTATCCAGCTTACTGTCTGGAACAAGGGAGCAACCACAGAATATCAAACAATCTCTACTCCTACCCCTTCATGGCAGCTCCAAAGTTCTGGTGGATAAATATTCTTTCAATTCACTACAGTTGTGTATTTCAGAGGAAGTACTTACCATTTATAAATAACAATGGCCCACAAAATTTTTACAACAAGCAGCTGAACGTTTTTCATGTTAATCGCACTGCAAGTTTTATGTTCCACAATGTTTAATTATAATGTCTAATATACTTAATTATTGGGCTTCCCAGGTGGCTGGGTGGTAAAAAAAAAACCTGCCTGTCAATGCAGGAGACAAGACACGTGAGAGGCAGGTTTAATCTGTGGTTCAGGAAGATCCCCTGCAGGAGGGAATGTCAACCTACTCCAGTATTCTTGCCTCAGAAACCCCACGGAGAGAGGAGCCTGGTGAGCTACAGTGCACAGCTTAGCGACTGAGCACACAGGCATGTGTATCTAATAACAGGCAAAGCTGGGAGCAGGTCATCTGGGCATAAACATTCTCGTAGTTTTGGCAGAAACAGGATATGGGTGGAAAAAACCAAGAGGTTCGCCTTGTCTCAGCAGCACCTCACCACTACTGGTTCCTAGCAGGGCAGGGCGCCAGGGACAGGTACCAGATTACATGAAGATTGTTTTGTTTGTTTGTTTTTTAATTGGAGTCCTCAAGAGGATCCAGTGTGGTGGATTCCAGTACAGCTGGAAAAGGGTGTTGCATATCACAATATGGAAAAGGTGGTAAATATGTGGCTGGGCAGGAGAGGTTCAGAGGTGACTCTTTTAAGGACAATACTCTCAAATCTAAATTGATAAACATCAGCGGAATCTTTACGAGAAAATACCAGCTTTGTACTCAGGAATCTGAGAATGTCCCCAGATTGTAATACAAAGTATCTACATCCTCAAGAAAGAATCTCCAGCTTTTTTCAGTCTTAATCATATACCGCTGCTTTAACCCAAACATTGCTTCCCTCCAATCCTGGACATCCAAACTCTGCTTCTATGACTATGTGGAGGGACAGAAATTTATGGCTCTAGAGGAAAAATGATTGATGTATTAATTCTCATTTGCATTCGACAAGATGACAACCAGTTATAGAAACACTTGCAGAAGTTTTTTTAAAAAATAAATGAATAAATACCTTCATGAAAACTTTACTTTATTAGAGAATCTAGCCCAAGTGTGGAAAATTTAAAATCACTCTATTTACCAAAACTGGCTAACAATAAGCTTACTAAAAAAACAATAACAACAATGATCAGTAAATACCTACACTTAACATTCTTAATTATGGGACAATTTTATGATCCATGTTGATGTATTTGTAAGGTAAATCCCTCTGTTTAATAATAATTAAAAAAAACATTCTCACATATAACACACTGTTTTCACACTCATATACACATATAAAAGATGGGAGACCTGTCTCAGAAACATGTTTATAATGGATATACATAATATTGTGAAATAAAATCTGAATAAAAATTTTATTCCAACAACATTTCTCTATTTTTAAATCATGTTTATTGTTTAAGTTCTTATCACAGTGGAGATTAACTTAAGCTTAATCGTCCAGTGAATGCCTACTGTCAACTTCATCCAATTCCAAAAAAGCAAAATCAACTCAGTCATACACTCTAAGTCCTGTTGCCATCCCACCACTCATTGCCTGTGTTTTTCTTTTCTCTTTAACGGCAATATTACAAGATTGTGAAAAGGTATAACTAATAGGCTTATATATGTAATACCATTTCTTCAAGTATTCAGAGAGCAATATATTTGCCTGCATTGTACATTAGAAAACTACTTGTGACATTATTTCTAAGTACAGGAGAGTGGCTCCTGGTGGGAGTGTGATGAAGTTGTATGTCATAGTGTATGACAAGGATTTACAGTATTCTAGAATTTTCACAACTCTTCCCATGTTAGTGAAAGCCATTAGGTAGATGCTGTAGTTTTCTCCTTTCAGCTGTCAGACATAAGATTTCGAACTACAAATAAATAAAGCGTACACTCAACATGTGTAGTGCAAATGCTAAGTAAACAGAATGACATGGAATGAACCCCTAGATGCCAGTGAGTGTATGGTTCAGTGGGGAGGTCCTGATTCTATGATGTCTGTGACTTGCTCCCCATTCTCAAATGAATACTGTCACTGTCCCATGTCAGCCACAATGGATCGAAGAGGCAGAGCAGACTGCAGTGAGGTGAAGGGAGTGACGAGCAAGTGGGAACTCGTCTTCACAGACAAGTGGTACAATTCCTCTGTAACTTCCGTATGTCATGGAAAGTTTGATTTGGTAACCGGATCTCAAACCTCTCAGACAAAGCAGGTACCAATATGGAGAAAAGCAAAAGATCCAATGAAAATAATGAAATGTTGGCACCTATATAAGAGATTGTGTGGCCCAGACACCAAAAGGGGATGAAGAAGGTGGTTTTTTAGTTAAAACTTTGGAGTTATCACATCTGAACATTCAAAAATTACATTAGAGAAAAGTCATCAAACAATGGCCCTGTTTAAAGATGCTATATAAGCAGTAGTCTTCAGTATTTTGAACAAAAATTAGAGTTTTGTTGCTTTGTCTGGATTATATAGTTAAGATAATGTTATTCATTAAAATGAAATAGAAAAAAACTATAAAATTCTCCCAGAGGCAAATTATTGGTAGGGGGGAAATAAAAATAAACTATGACAACCAATTTATACATTAACTTAATTGTACGTTTCCCCCCCGCCCCCGCCCCCGCCCAGAAGAATCCAATTGTTAAGAAAAAAGAAAGAAGACAAATTGAAAAACCCCAAAGTACAAAAACAGGTGCCATTTATCTTTTGCATTTTCTTCCTCTGCATTCACTTTTAAGACAAAAAAGTGTTCTTTCATGGTACTGTTTCTGAGTTCCCATATATTAAGTGCTAGAAGAGAAACATTTGGATCCTAACTGTCTTTCTATTTCATTCTCAGATGTGTTGTACCGTCAACAAATATAACAAGCAGCTGGCTGGCTAAAAATCTCTCATTTAAGAAACATATACACACACAGACATATACATACACACACAGACAAACCTTTCTAAGAGAAAATAAACCATTCCTCATCTGGGACACACATATATCAAGACTTAAAACTAAAGTCTGACACAGTCACTTAATTGATTTAAATAATTAAGGCTTCTAAAAGGTTCAGTGCCAAAACTACCTGTATCAGTATTCGAATAAAACACATTTTTGCATTTTAGGTTTGTGCTTTTTACAGCCATCTTAATTCCACAGAATTTCATTAATAAGATCAGATAAGGGAGTGTTAGAATTGTTTACTGATGTTTTTAATTTAGTAGTTGTTAGACTAACTTGTAGCAATAAAAATTCAATGACTGAATAGATTTCTTACTACCAGGTGGGCTGCTGGCTCATTTCACCTTCTTTTCGTGTTTAATGTGGCCATTTCTTTTATACTTGCCATTGAGGATTCCATTATGGTAATGTCCATTCACCGTGCTATGCTTATTGCTTGACCACAGACTTTTGATTCTTCTGCAGATAAATCTTGTCACCCACGACAAGAGGAAGTAAAACAAGGCAGCACCAAGCAAAAGCACAAAGACAATATCCAGTAAAAAATACTGACAGAAAGAGATCTGATGGACGGCGGCACGTAGGTGATGAGCTCCATCGTGACGGAGAATGTAATCGATCCAATAAATAGTCCGGTTGACGGGGTGACCAGGTTGATCCTTGTGGATTTCTGAAAGCTTCTGAGCCCTCTGACGGTAGCTACGGAGTAGAGGCAAGACATACATGTCATTTTCCGTAAGAACATCACATTCTGAAAAACACTATGCTTTTAAAGCCTTGATGTACTCCAATACTTTGGCCACCTGATGCAAAGAACGGACTCATTGAAAAAGACCCTGATGTTGGGCAAAATTGAAGGCAGGAGGAGAAGGGGATGCAGAGGATGAGATGGTTGGATGGCATCACCAACGTGATGAACATGAGTTTGAGGTTGGATGGCATCACCAATGTGATGAACATGAGTTTGAGCAAGCTCCGGGAGTTGGTGATGGGCAGGGAAGCCTGGTGTGCTGCAGTCCATGAGGTCACAAAGAGTTGGACACGACTGAGTGACTGAACTGAACTGATACTTTTAAAGGACTTCCCAGATGGTGCTAGTGGTAAGGAATATGCCTGATAAAGCAGGTAGTCGCAAGACACATGGGTTCCATCCCTGGGTCGGGAAGATCCCCTGGAGAAGGAGAGGCAAGCCACTCCAATATTCTTGCCTGAAGAATACCATAGACAGAGGAGCTGGGTGGGCTAAGTCCACGGGGTTGCAAAGAGTCGGACATGACTGAGCATCTGAGCACAGTTTTAAAAGTAAAGCTATAGAACACAGATGAAGGGGTCCCCTATTCCAACACCTTGGATGATCAAACACACTGCTCCAAGTGCCAAGAATTACAACCAAGACCGTAGATCCTCTAAGGGGTCAGTGCATAAAGACTGCCTCCGAGCCCACATATGGCAGCATGAAGAACCCCAGGACACTTGAATCCAGTCTTTTACATAGAAGAAACATTATTTTATATGAAAGAGTTTTTCTTTATTATGTGTTCTTAGAATAGGGCAATATTTCTCAATCCAGTGTTATGCTATATATCCTGGGTATTAAGAGGAAAAGCTCACACATTTCCAGACGGTAATGCCACTTGAAATGCAGGATCAATTAAATGTCACATAAAAATGGGAAAACCTATGCTTTGTTTTAAAACTATGCAGGCCAACTCTCAACCGTTTGAGGCTCAGTTGTGAACTGGGTTAACTCAAGACACATCAAGAATTTAAGAAACAAAATAAGGTAAAATATTCTGACCAAGTCATTCACCTGAGTAAATGTATCTTGGCATTTCATTGACGCCCAGCGCTAGGGAAACCCAGCACCCAGCAGTCTCAAGAGCACCTGTTTTGAAATCAGACAGTCTTGGTTCAAGTCCCTACTTCAAAGCTGTATAACCAGGAGTGTATTATTACTTAAGCTCTCTGAGTTTTAAGTGCCTCCTCTCTATCATGGAAATGAGGAAAATGGTGATATAAAGTTTTATGAGCATTAAAATGACATAAAGGACACAGAAATTGACAAACTCTAGGGACCCAAAGGTTCCCATGGTGGTTTCTTCCCCAGTTTGGCAAACTGTGGTGGAATATTATTTGAGGTCATACATGGCTGGCCAAATGATTGCTATTTTTATTTTGCAAATGACAGAAGCATGCACAAAGCATCACACACAGGAGTCTAAAGGATATGTCTATATTTAGTTTATTGACGACCTACTGGCAGTTATCAGCTATTGACAATATGCTGTGGTAAATATAGTTCGCCTGCGTTAACAGCAGCTGAAACCTTACCTGGGATTATTGATAACTTTCACTAGCGCTTCATACAGCTCTCCTTCAGTCACCGTCTTCCATTCCAGCAGAATCCCCATGCCTTTTGCCTGTACCCGGGTCATAGTATCATAATGGTCTCCAAAGAGTGGGATTCCCACCACAGGCACACCATGATACATAGTTTCAAAAATACTATTCAAACCACCATGGCTCAGGAAGGCTTTAATATTGGAATGCCCTAAAGAAGGATTTAAAAAGAAAACCACTTAGAATATTGTCTATTACTCTAGAAAGATGTTTTCCAGAAATCTCTTAAGAGTTGACATTATAATAAACATGCATTTCAGATATAAGATTTTTAAAGACACAGTTTCACTGATTCCTACACTGCACCAATTACAATGTTTATTATAAGCATAATTATCAGATGTGTACATATCAATTAAAAGCCATTTTAAGTAGTTAACATTTATAGTTTTAAGAAGTATATTACAATATCTTCTCCCAAAACACAAATACCAACTGCATTCAAATAGCTTGTAATTAATAAGAGGTCAATGAAAGCAAGGAATAACCAAAACTACCAGAGTATAACCACATTCTACCAAATGCAGATGCCCACTTCTGGCTACTTCAACATTTATCTATATTAAAGTCAAACATACTCTGTGAAAAAAAAAAAGTTAAAATGTGAGGCTGGACTCTAGATGTCCAAGAAATGTTTCTGTGCTTATCCAAGGAGGAACACTGCACAGTGCTCAGGATTCACAACATTCAAGTCATGTCTGCAGCATCTGTGCTTCTCAATCTTAGGGTCCAATTCTACATTTTAAGAATAGAAACAAGCAGGGACAGATAAATACAAAAAACTGGTTCTAAGAGATAGGACATCATGTAACATCTGGTTGTCATGGAGATAAAAGAGATAATTTATCAAAGTTAGATATTTCAAACTCTACATCTCCTTGTGAGCAGAGACTTGCATAAAAAACGTAAGACAAAAAACCACGGCACTTGAGATGGGTGTTAGATGGCCAGAAAGAAAGTACAGCTTGGAAAACCACGAGCGTTTAAAATGAACACAGGTCACGCAGGAACCTAGGTCTCAGTGGGGCTCCAGGATTCTCCACCCCCAACATCTAGCAGGCTGCTCACTCGGTATCTCTTGCCCTGACCCACAAGGGGCTTCTCAACTCAGCCCAACCAAGGAATCTGCCCTCGCAGTGGATTTCAAACTTTCTTTTCAGCAGTAGAACACTTTTTCTTCGAGTGAAACCTGACCACCATCAAGGCCAGCTGTGAAAAAGTAAAGAGAACTGGTGTGTGGAGAGCAAGGGGAATGCGGTGAGAGAGGAAGGAACGCTAATTTGGTTCAGGCTTCAGTTCCTGGAGGAAATCTTCTGAACAAAGTCAGAAACCAACAGAGGATCCACATAGGTCATGGCTGGAGTTGAAAAGGATGCTAATCTCAGTAAAGGCGGAGAGCTGAGATTTTGAGGAACCAGGAGGAGCTGCGGATTTGGGAGGCCCTGTGGGAGCAGCTAGACCCCGCTGTATAGCCTCAGAGACAAATGGCATAAGACCAGTTCCGATGATCCCAGTCAGCAGTGTCTGCTGCTGCAGTGAGATGGCTGAGGGCCAAGATGCGGAGACATTTAAATTTCCTGCTTCCTTCCTACTTTCTACGGCATCTGACATCGTAACCGTAAAGATAAACAGAAAAACATGCAAATATCAAAACAGATAAATCGTCTTTGTTCCCATCATTTTTATAATTATAGAATATTTATAATAAACTAGATAAAAAGGAATTATTTATATTTACTGTTTTATAGTTACAAAATTCAATCTGTAGGGTTTTAGAGGGTTCATTTAGCTTCTAAAAGATACTCTCTAAAAGTCTAGTTTAAAGAATATAACTTTCACCTACTTTCACATAATCTGTACTATTGAACAAATAAATGAGTTGATATTGCCAAAATCAATAACATTTTTATAATTTCCTTAGGAAGTAATATCTTAGAGGATAACATGGCATTATGTTTTCCTAGAGATTTAATGAATAAAGCAACTTACATTTTACTATCTCTGCTTATCAAAGAGAGTTAAATTATTTATATTCAAATCTTGAGATATGCATATAATTGGCATTTTAATTTTGAGTTGAGGATCAGAACCCCAATAAATAAATAAATCAAAAGAAATAAAGTGTTCAAAATTGCCCAGTAATTTGGGGGTAAATTTAGTCAGACAATTCAAATAAAGTTGAAATAAACTGTTTTTTTGCCTTTCTGCTTGACTGTGGTTTCAAACAAATGAGTAACTTCAGCTTTCTCTGGTTTCTTAGATACAGCTATAGTAAAAGTATAATACAAATCTATATTTTCACTGTTTTTAATTTGACTACTTTTAGCTGATCAGTCTAACGAGATATAGCTTCACTCCTACTAGTTTATGCAGTGTTAAGTATATTTTTCAGAAAATCAAAATTTGTGACTGGTCTAAAATTTATAGGCCTAAATGATTACACTTTTAAATGATTTGCCAATAACTGATGATCTGACTTGTTGGTCCGAAATCTAGGACTTAGCACTCAAGATAATATAATGATTCTATTATAAATCACAGATATACTACATAAGCCACTGAAGTGTAAAATTCACATTTACACAATTAAAATCAAGCCAAGTAAGCACCCATGGGTCATTGACTTACCAAGCAGGTCATTTTGTGGTAACCATTCTATGAGCCTGGTGTTGTTTCCCAGATTCTTTGGTTTGGTTCCAGAAAATCTGAAATGTACACCAGACAATGAATCTTTCAAAGAATCAAACTTGACTCTCGGTATGAACTGTCTGGTTAAACTTTTAGGTTTAAAATAAATGCTACATGATCTTTTGTTGATATTCTTAAGAGAGAAGGCATGCTTCAATAACAGCAAAAATTTTAGTTACTTTTTCACATTTTCATTGATTGAGGGACAAATACGAAACATTCTGGATTATATTGAGATCCATGTTCCTTCAGCAATTCTCACAGAGCTGGGGAAAATAGCAACCACATGAACCTCTGCTAGAAAGTCAACTTTCTACCAGCATCCAGAAGGTGAAAGAGGAAGGCAAGGGGGGCCAGCACTGGACAGCCGCCACTTCCCATCTGGACACCCAGAACCCAAGGACAGGCTCGAGAACTAGGAGAACGCAGGAAGTACTCTTCTCCGGCTGGGCCCCAGGGATGGTACTGTGGGGTAAAGATGCAGGCTGTTTCCCGCCTTGGTCTTTGAAACACAAACCATAAAGTGCTCATCAACTGAGAGGAAGGCAAGAGCCTGAAATGGGCTGATACAAACCAGCCCAGATAATTAACAGAAGGGGCACTTTCTGGGGTAAGCCTAAAACAGGAATCCCAACATCTACTTCACAGCTTAGCCGGGAGAAAAGGAAAAGTGTTAGTCCCTCAGTCGTATCAGCTCTCTCTAACTTCATCGACTGTAGTCTCTGTCCATGGGATTCTCCAAGCAAGAATGGTGGAGTGGGCTGCCATGCCCTTCTCCAGGGGATCTTCCTGACCCAGGGATTGAACCCGGGTCTCCCACATTGCAGGCAGATTCTTTCCCATCCGAGCTGCACCGGAAGAAGTGGGAACTAATTCTCCCACAGTCTGTACAAGGGAGAAAACCATATTCCTGACAGCATACTTGTAAAGGCTTGACACTGTGGGGCTGACCTTGTTCACCTCTGTATCCCTAATGCTCAATGGTGGGGCCAGGTACTAAATATATAAGTGCTCAGGGCCAAGTTCAGACACTGGGTTAGAAATTCCAGAGACTGGACTGTCCCGATGGTACAGTGGATTAAGAATCTGCTTGCCAGTGTCAGGGACATGGGTTCAGTCCCTGGTCCGGGAAGACTCCACACGCCACGGAGCAACTAAGCCCGTTGGCCACAACTGCTGAGCCTCTGCTCTCGAGCCCAGGAACCACATGCACTGAGCCCAAGTGCCACGACTACTGAAGCCCGTGTGCCCTAGAGCCCATGGGCACTCCCCCAAAACAGAAGCCCCCACAAGAAGCCTGAACACCCCAACAAGGAGTTGCCCCTGCTCGCTGCAACTAGAGAATGCCGGAGAACAGCAATGAAGGCCCAGCGAAACCAAAAATAAAAATAGGTAAATAATTTTAAAAAATTATAATTATATAAATTTATACTTATTATATATTAATAATATATAAACTGATGTGTTATTTATATATTAAAGAGTATTATATAAATTATAGAGTATTATATAAATTAATCCTTAGATTTCAACACACTAAGAAACAAAAGGAAAAGTCAGGGCATCCTGCTAATGTTGCCAAGGTATCAGTGTGTTGTGGTCATTTACACCTGTGGACTAAGCAAGAGGATACGGAAAATCAGTGGTGAAGAAACAATCTATATTATCACTTTACCTCCAAAGCACTTTTTGGGGCAATCTCCCCAGAGCTCCGGCCAGTTTGGTAGCAATGTCGTCTGACAGATACTTGACGCCAGCTCCAAAAGACACCAGGACAAAGCCATGCTCATGAGCATCATTTACCCACCTTTGGAGATCCTGCAATTCAAAACACGGCAGTTAATTTTATGAAGGAGTAAGATAGCTTATAATCAGTGTCATCACAGCTCTGTTTTTAAAAAGCACTCAGATAATTTTCTTAAACAATCAGAACCTGAAGAAGATATAATATTTTCCTTTAAATGCTTTTCTTTCAAATATTTCACCTGCAGATGCTAACTAATACAAGGAGAACAGATAGTTAATTCGGTAAGATTAATAAACAACAAAATATCAGTAATTAGTGGCCTAAGATCTCAGACAGAAGTAAAAAAAAAAAAAAATTGAAACTTATGTTTAAAACATGGCTAGGGATAAATCTGTATGAGGATATACCTAAAAGATTAGACATCGGACAAAAATAAAAACTACTATGGCAACACCCACCCAGGGAGAAGCTCCAGTCCTCTGGCCACCTGAGGCAAAGAGCTGACTCACTGGAAAAGACGCTGATGCTGGGTAAGAGCGAAGGCAGGAGGAGAAGGGGACGACAGAGGATGAGACGGGTGGATGGCATCACCGACTCGAGGCACGTGAGTTTGAGCAGGCTCCAGAAGTTGGTGGCGCACAGGGAAGTCTGGCGTGCTGCAGTCCATGGGGTTGCAAAGAGTTGGACACAACTGAGCAACTGAACTGAACTGATCTGAACTGAGGCTGATTTTATCTTGGTCTAAGCTTTTCTGAAAAGCGTACTGTATTATATGACTGAGAAAGAGAAGGAATTAGCTGATAGGGGCACAGAACCATAGGCTTAACAAGTTTTACTGTTTCTCTAATTATTTCTTCAACTGCCACTCCCACAGAACAGAAATCACACGTACTGTATAGAGAGGCATCCCAGGGTTCTGGAAATCTCCGAGCAGAAGCTTTCCCTCATTGTGTGAAAAAACACTAAATTCTCAAACATGTCCATCTACAGTTAATAGATACAGGGACACAGCAAACCTGATATTAACTAAGGAAACTGTCAAACTGCAGGAATTACTCATTTCATAGGAAGACACATTAACACCCTTCTGCCAGCATCACTGATTTGTGCTAAAAACGAAAGCAGTTTGTTTTAAGGAACACGACCCTGGCAGCATTTTATTCTGTAAGCACCAGCATGTTTTCAGGGTAACTCATCCTTCTGACCAAGTCCTTTGTCAAAGCCACTGAGCTTCAGTTTCCCATATGAAAATTCATAAAGCCACAGTGCTTTGAAGAACACATAATTGTAAGGAAAACAAATATACTGTCCACTGGCAATACCTATGCCCTATTACAGTCATGGAAACAGGGGAGTGTCCCACATTGTAGTCACAACAGGCAGAGTGAGCTGTTTCAGTTACGGCTTGCAGACCTGGGAGGTCTCTGGCTCAGGATGAAGAAGTTATTGAGACGACTGTGTCGTCTGTGCATTTTCATGGCACGCCACTTTCTGGCATAACTGAGTTGCAGCTGAGAGGTAAGAAGTACAGGATGAAGTACCATCATAATGGCATCACCATGTAGCTGAATATGAAGTATTTATATGGAATGTTAGGCCTCTTTATGTCTTGATTTTCTCTGCTGTCTTTCCCGCCTCTCACTTAATGAGATCTGTGTTAACTGGCTCCATTACACTTTTCTTAGCAGGGAAGAGAGGACTACATTTTATGCCCCAAATGAATTAGTGAATAGTGTCATTATATGACCAAGAATGAAGATGGAAAGGAAGTACATCCTTCCAGCTACTGAGTGAGTAAAATAGGCTATCATTATTTGGGAGGGAAGAAAATCTTATCAAAATACCTCATTTTCCAGGAAACTCTACTTACTAATGAATACATAAAAGAAACAGAATATATCAACTGTAGGTTAAATGCTACCACATTTATCAAGAATATCACATGTGCTAAAAATTTAACAGTGAAATTTGAAGATTCAAAGTAAGAAACACAAGAAACTGATTCAGAATTTTCATTTTATATACAGTCTTAAGCTAGGTGTACTTAGAACAAATATAAACATAGCACAGTAGAATGATCTGAATACATATGGTGGTTTCTCCCTATGGTCTGTCTTCAAATAATTTATCACCAACTATCTAATTCTCTAAAGCCAAAAATTTCAGGGCCCATACTATTTACAAAATGTTTACATTCAAAAATACTAAACCTTATAGGAAAAATAATGCAAAAAAAAAAAAACATATAGAGGAAAACAATAGAACGGGGAAGACTAGAGATCTCTTCAAGAAAATTAGAGATACCAGCGAACATTTCATGCAAAGACGGGCACAATAAAGGACAGAAATGGTATGGACCCAACAGAAGCAGGAGATACTAAGAAGAGGTGGCAAGAATACACAGAAGAACTATACAAAAAAGATCTTCATGACCAAGATAACCACAATGGTCTGATAACTACAAACAAAGATAGTGGAAGTGATAGAATTCCAGTTGAGCGATTTCAAATCCTAAAAGATGATGCTATGAAAGTGCTGCACTCAATATGCCAGCAAATTTGGAAAACACAGCAGTGGCCACAGGACTGGAAAAGGTCAGTTTTCATTCCAATCCCAGAGAAAGGCAATGCCAAAGAATGATCAAGTGAAGTGAAGTGTTAGTCACTCTAGTCATGTCCAACTCTTTGTGATCCCATGTACTGTACCCACCAGGCTCCTCTGTCCATGGAATTCACTCATTTCACATACTAGCAAAGTAATGTTCAAAATTCTCCAAGCCGGGCTTCAACAGTACATGAATCGCGAACTTCCAGATATTCACACTGGATTTAGAAAAGCCAGAGGAACCAGAGATCAAATTGCCAAAGGGGACGACCGAGGATGAGATGGCTGGATGGCTTCACTGACTCAATGGATGCGAGTCTGAGTGAACTCTGGAGTTGGTGATGGACAGGGAGGCCTGGCGTGCTGCGATCATGGGGTTGCCAAGAGTCGGACACGACTGAGCGACTGAACTGAACTGATAGCTGTTTTCTTACTTTTTAAGGTGCAAATTACAATGATCTTGATGATGACTTAAAACCTTATTCTTTTATTGATGTTCCTTTCTCAGACAGTTTTAAGACTCAGTCAAGGTAAATTCTCCTTTGCTACAGAAGTTATAATTAACTTAATTTTGCTTGACCAGTATGCTATTCTGCTGGTTTTTGGAATATTTATAGCAAAATTAAAGTATTACAATAAAAATTAAGAAGACTGAGGACCCCCAAATATAAATAGATCTTAGATGCTGAGCCTTCTTAAGAAGTGATTTATACTAAAATTTGTTTCTAAGGAGAGAAGAAAATAAACCATTTTTCTATGACCACTCACTAAAGTAGTTTAGTTATCTATCAAAACTGTTATAATCTCTAAGAAAGAAGTTTCTAAATGTTTCCTTGAAGCTGGTAATTTATGGATATGAAAATCTCTCAAAAATAATATCTAGGTGTAAATTGAACATGGAGAATGAAATGGCAACCCACTCCAGTATTCTTGCCTGGAGAATCCCAGGGACAGAGGAGCCTGGTGGGTCAGGGGTCGCACAGAGTCAGACACGACCGAAGCGACTTAGTAGTAATAGTACATTGAACAAGAACTCTTGTTATGTAATTATGAAAGCAAGTCAAAAGCAATTTTGACTCTCATAATCCTCATCATTTTAAACCTGTTTAGTGAGCATTGTCATTTTTCTGCTTATGGATAAAATAGAACTAATTGCCATTACTTTCTGTCCTTTAAGTCACAGCCTTTAAAACATCCAGTCCTGTGTAATGATCAAAGTTTTTGAAGTTGAATTAAATTCTCTTCTTTTCCTTCCAGCTGGAGTTTTCTTTGGGCTGACTACTTGCAGGAAACTATGGAATACTTACTCCTTTTTGTCTCCTTTTCATAACCTCTTGTTCCTCTTGATATCTCTTAATCCAGCACCATCAAAGCTGAGGAGGGGGGTACCACTGAGTGAAGAATTAAGTGTGAGAGAAAAGGTAAGGCAAGTAGAAAAGCTTGTATTTGGCTTTTCCTACGTATTTCAGAAATCTTCATTCTCAAACCTCAGAATGAATCAACCATAGGTATACATATATTCCCTCTCTTTTGAACCTCTCTTACATCTCCCTCCCCACTCCACCCCTCTAGGTTGATATAGAGCCCCTGTTTGAGTTTCCTGAACAGATACTTAAAGCCAACTTTTAACTTGTTGGGAACTTTGGTGGGTTTTTGGAACAATTCTCTGTGGAGGGCCTTGTTCCAAAACTCCTGAGACTTAGGCAGGGTCTTTACTTTGTCAGGTCTATCTCAACGTATATATTTTTTTCTGCATAGATACCTTGCGTCCTTTTCCATCTGATATTCCTCATCTAAATGACAACTCTCCTTGGGTGGATCATACTTAAAACAATCCCAGGATGACATTTCTACTTAGAAATCATAATTTATTACCATGATTAACCTGCATCTGACTCCTTTTTGGAAAGAGAAAACTTCCCAGTTCCAGCCTTCATTCAAAGATCACTTGAATTTTTTCAGGCATGAGTCACAAATTTTAGGGGAACACAAATAAAGCTTCTTAAGCAGACCCTTCAAAACTTCTTTCACCACACTTGAAGTTAGAACCAGACACTGCCCAAGTCTTCTCTGCTATGGGACTGAGATCCCTAGCGTATTGATGATGTTCTCAAAAATCACTTTTAATAGAGCCTTCTCTCTAATACCAACTCTCAGTCATTTATATTCTTCAAGGAGATGTAGGGCTTTAAGATTTGTATTGCCAGTTTGGAGATATTTTTATTGTAAATCTTACAAAAGGTATAACAGTTACTTTGGAATGGAATAATGTCTGGCACATTATATTTTATCTCGATGCGCTGTCAAAAATGTCAATTTTAACATTCTTTAAGATACTGAAAAATTTCAGTGTAGTTCTTCTTACATGTAGTAACAGAAATGTTAAATAAATTAATCCCAGATAGAATGCAGCAGCATACTAATTGAGTTACATATACCAGACTGTATTTGATATCAGGAAGGCAAGCATGGCTCATATTGAGAATTTTTTTTCTTAGAATTAAAAATCCTTTATTGATAAAAATCTTGATTGCCCAGTAACTTTGATTTGCATTTTTTTTTTCTTTTAATTTTTTTTTATTGAAAGATAATTGCTTTACAGATTTTTTTTTTTTGTCAAACCTCAGAATGAATCAACCATAGGTATACATATATTCCCTCTCTTCTGAACCTCCCTTCCATCTCCCTCCCCACTCTACCCCTCTAGGTTGATATAGAGCCCCTGTTTGAGTTTCCTGAACCATACAGCAAATTCCCATTGGCTATCTTACATAGGGTAATGTAAGTTTCCATGTTACTCTTTCCATACATCTCACCCTCTCCTCCCCTCTCCCCATGTCCATAAGTCTATTCTCTATGTCTGTTTCTCCACTGCTGCCCTGTAAATCAGTTCTTTGGTATCATTCTTCTAGATTTCATATATATATGTCAGAATACAATATTTATCTTTCTCTTTCTTACTCACTTCACTCTATATAATAGGTTCTAGGTTCATCCACCTCATCAGAACTGACTCAAGTGCAGTCCTTTTTATGGCTGAGTAATATTCCATTGTGTATACATACCACAAATTCTTTATCCATTCATCTCTCTATGGACATTTAGGTTCTTTCCATGCTCTGAGTGAGTGAGTGAAGTCGCTCAGTCGTGTCCGACTCTTTGAGACCCCATGGACTGTAGCCCACCATGCTCCTCCCCCACAATGGGATTCTCCAAGCAAGAGTACTGGAGTGGGCCGCCATTTCCTTCTTCAGGGGATCTTCCCGACTCAGGGTTCGAACCCGGGTCTCCTGCATTCCAGGCAGACGCTTTAACCTCTGAGCCACCAGGGAAGCTCTAGCTATTGTAAATAGTGCTGCAGTGAACAATGGGATACATGTGTCTTTTTCAATTTTGGTTTCATCAGAGTATGTGCCTAGGAGTCATATGATTGCTGGGTCATATGTTTTGTTTCTAGTTTTTTTTAAAAGAATCTCTATATCATCTTCCATAGTGGTTGTATCAATTTCCATTCTCACCAACAGTGCAAGAGTGTTCCCTTTTCTCCATACCAGCTGTAGCATTTATTGTTTGTAGACTTTTTGGTGACCATTCTGATCAGTGTGAGGTGATAGCTCCTTGTAGTTTTGATTTGCATGTCTCTAAAAATGAGCAATATTCAGAAAACAAAGATCATGGCATCCAGTCCCATCACTTCATGGGAAATAGATGGGGAAACAGTGGAAATAATGTCAGACTTTATATTTTGGGGCCCCCAAATCACTGCAGATGGTGACTGCAGCCATGAAATTAAAAGACACTTACTCCTTGGAAGAAAAGTTATGACCAACCTAGACACCATATTAAAAATCAGAGACATTACTTTGCTAACAAAAGTCCATCTAGTCAAGGCTATGGTTTTTCCAGGAGTCATGTATGCATGTGAGAGTTGGACTATAAAGAAAGCTAAGTGCCAAAGAATTGATGTTTTTGAGCTGTGGTGCTGAAGAAGACTTCTGAGAGTCTTGGACTGCAAGGAGATCAAACCAGTCAATCCTAAAGCAAATCAGTCCTGAATATTCATTGGAAGGACTGATACTGAAGTTGAAGCTCCAATACTTTGGCTACCTGATGTGAAGAACTGACTCATTGGAAAAGACACTGATAATGGGAAAGATTGAAGACAGGAGGAGAAGGGGATGACAGAGGATGAGATGGCTGGATGGCATCATCGACTCAATGGACATGAGTTTGAGTAAACTCCAAGGGTTGGTGATGGACAGGGAGGCCTGGCAAGCTGCAGTTCATGGGGTCGCAAAGAGTCGGACACTTCTGAGCAACTGAACTGAAGTGAATAATGAGCAGTGTTGAGCATCTTTTCATGTGTTAGCCATCTGTAGGTCTGCTTCGGAGAAAATGCCTGTTTAGGTCCTTTTCCCGCTTTTTGATTGGGTTGTTTGTTTTTCAGGCATTAAGTTATATGAGCTGCTTATATATTTTGGAAATTAATCTTTTGTCAGTTGTTTCATTTGCTATTATTTTCTTCCATTCTGAAGGTTGTCTTTTCACTGTGCTTATAGTTTCCTTTGCTGTGGAAAAGATTTTAAATTTAATCAGGTCCCACTTGTTTACTTTTGTTTGCATTTCCATTACTCTAGGAGGAGGGTCATAGAGGATCTTGCTTTGATTTATGTCGAGTGTTCTGCCTATGTTTTCCTCTAAGAGTTTTATAGTTTCTGGTCTTACATTTAGGTCTTTAATCCTTGTTGAGTTTATCTTTGTGTATGGTGTTAGGAAGTGTTCTAATTTCATTCTTTCACATGTAGCTGTCCAGTTTTCCTACACCATTTGTTGAAGAGGCTGTCTTTGCCCCATTGTATGTTCTTGCCTCCTGTCTCAAAAATATGGTACCCATAGGTGCATGGGTTTATTCTGGGCTTTCTATCTTGTTTCATTGGTCTATATGTCTGCTTTTGTGCCAGTACAATGCTGTCTTGATGACTGTAGCTTTGTAGTATAATTTGAAGACAGGAAGGTTGATTCCTCCAGCTTCATTCTTCTTTCTCAATACTGCTTTGGCTATTTGAGATTTTGTGTTTACATATTAATTGTGAAACTTTCGTTCTAGTTCTTTGAAAAATGCCATTGGTAATTTGATAGGGATCACATTGAATCTGTAGATTGCATTTGGTAGTATAGTCATTTTCACAATATTGATTATTCCTACCCAGGAACACGGAATATCTCTCCATCTGTTTATGTCATCTCTGATTTCTTTCATGACTGCCTTATGATTATCTGTGTATAGTTCTTTTGTCTCCTTAGGTAAGTTTATTCCTAGATATTTGTTTTTGTTGCAATGGTGAATGGGATTGATTTTGTAATTTCTCTTTCTGATTTTTCATTGTTAGTATGTAGAAACGCAAATAATTTCTGTGTGTTGATTTTGTATCCTACAACTTTGCTAAATTCACTAATTAAAATCTAGTAATTTTCTGATATTATCTTTAGGATTTTCTATGTACAGTATCATGTCATCTGCAAACACTGAGAGTTTTACTTCTTCTTTTCTGATCTGGATTCCTTTTATTTCTTCTTCTCTGATTGCTGCAGCTAGGACTTCCAAAACTATGCTGAATAACTGGTGAAAGTGGACCACCTTGTCTTGTTCCTGATCTTAGGGGGAATGTTTTCAGTTTTTCATCATTGAGAATAATGTTTGCTGTAGGCTTATCATATATGGCCTTTACTATGTTGAAGCAGGTTCCTTCTATGACCATTTTTTGAAGAGTTTTAATCATAAATGGGTATTGAATATTGTAAAAGGCTTTTTGTGCACCTATTAAGATTATCATATGGTTTCTTTTATCTTTCAGTATGTTAATATGGTGTATCACATTGATTGATTTGCATATATTGAAGAATCCTTGCATTCCTGGAATAAACCCAACTTGATTATGGTGTCCCTTGGACTGCATAGAGTCCCTTGGACTGCAAGGAGATTCAACCAGTCCATTCTAAAGGAAATAAGTACTGAATATTCGTGGAAGGACTGATGTTGAAGCTGAAACTCCAATACTTTGGTCACCTGATGCAAAGAACTGACTCATTTGAAAAGACCCTGATGCTGCAAAAGATTGAAGGCGGGAAGAGAAGGGGATGGTAGAGGATGAGATGGTTGGATGGCATCATCAACTCAATGGACATGGGTTTGTGTAAACTTCTGGAGCTGGTGATAGACAGGGAAGTCTGGCATGCTGCTGTCCATGGGGTAACAAAGAGTTGGACATGACTGAGCAACTGAAGTGAACTGAACAGATCGTGGTGTATGAGCTTTTTTTTGTTGCTGAATTCTGTTTGCTAAAATATTGTTAAGAATGTCTCAATCTATGTTCATCAGTGATATTGGCCTGTGCAGTTCAGTTCAGTCAGTTCAGTTCAGTCACTCAGTTGTGTCCGACTCTCTGTGACCCCATGAATTGCAGCACGCCAGGCCTCCCTGTCCATCACTAACTCCTGGAGTTCACTCACACTCCCGTCCATGGAGTCAGTGATGCCATCCAGCCATCTCATCCTCAGTTGTCCCCTTCTCCTCCTGCCCTCAATCCCTCCCAGCATCAGAATCTTTTCCAATGAGTCAACTCTTTGCATGAGGTGGCCAAAGTACTGGAGTTTCAGCTTCAGAATCATTCCTTTCAAAGAAATCCCAGGATTGATCTCCTTCAAACTCAATGGACATGAGTTTGAACAATCTCCAGGAATTCGTGACGGACAGGGAAGCCAGGCATGCTGCAGTCCATGGAATTGCAAAAAGTTGGACACAACTGAGCAACTAAACTGATGGGAATAACATTATTTAATTTTTGTCTTGCAAGAACTTAGAACGTCTTTAAGTTTCAGCTGACTCTATGGATACAAATAGAATTACAGATACTTCTTCAGTGTTCTCTGCTTTGCTTGATACACAATGAAATCATTAACCTGCTTTTCCTATCATAGTCATTAGCCATAAGCAGAATATATTCAAGTATATTGTCTTTATTGGTATGTAAGGAACTAGAAAAACTTTTATTCATTATGGTTCACTCCCTCCAAGGGAAATACTCAGCATTTTTAGAAGTTAATACCACATTTGGCTTGTGATTTCCAGGCGGCATTAGTGGTACAGAATACTCTCGTCAAAACAGGAAACATAAGAGACACAGGTTCATTCCCTGGGTCAGGAGGATCCCCTGGAGGAGGGTGTGACAACCCACTCCAGTATTCTTGCCTGGAGAATCCCATGGACAGAGGAGCCTGGCCGGCTACAGTCCATGGGATTGCGAAGAGTCAGACCCAACTGAAGCGATTTAGCACGTACATACACCGCACTTGGCTTAATGTGGGGACCGAGGCCCAAGGTGATTTCCCAATTCTCTGTCCTGAGCTGGAGGCAGAAGAGGAGAGTGAGAGACTGGAGTGGATAGAGGGAGAGGCAGAGGCCACCTGGCCACGAGGGGCTGGAACCCCATCCCAAGCTCTCCAATCTGCCATGTACATTCAGAAAAGGTTTGGTGGACTGATGTCCTACAAGTACACAGAAGCAGCTGGGTTTGGGGTTTGACTGGTTCAGTGACCCTCAGGTAATATGAGTAATGCAGGAGCTAGACGCCGAGGGGGTCTAGAATTTGCTCAACTCATGGTGAAGTCTCTGGAACTGAAACTTCACTGAAAAGTGTGCTTAGGTTGCCAAAGAGCTAGGAGGCCAGGCAGCATCTCAATTCTATGTACACATACTATATCTTCTAGAATTTAAGACCCCATTGGTTATAAAGTGTAAATTGTTTTCATACAGTTCTTCACAAAACCCTCTCCACCTTTCATAATAAATGCAATTAATGTAAAAAAAATTCTCCCAATTCCAGAAACTTATTAAAATTATTAAAATTTTAGATACTTTGGAATCCCCCTGCCCTGTGGCAAACACTAACTTGAAAAATTGGACTGAAAAAAAAAAAAAAACCCTCAAGATATCAACAAAGATAATACACATTTAAGAGTTAGAGTGAACTTATTAATAAAATATATAAGATCCACAGAAAGAAAACAAGAAAACTTTACTGAAGGACTAAAACAAAAGTCTATTCAAATGGAGAGATGTAACATGGGCTGGGAAGGAAACATCAATGTTATTAAGATGCTGATTTTTTATAAAATTTAGTTCAATGCATCCTCAGCCTACATTCCAAAAGGATTGTTACAGAACTTAAAAATCTGAGCCTACAATTTATCTAGAAAAGAAAATGTATAAGAAAGGCCAAAAAACTTTCGAAAAAATAAGAGTTTATGCTTCAAGATATCAAAATGCACTGTAGAATCTAGAAGCATCACAATGCATGTCTTCAGTATTTGGAGAAGAGAGAGCCATGAAGTGGCAGATAAGATGGACTGACATGAGGCCTCCAGCCACGGGTCCAGAAAAAAGAGTGAACTAGATCCTTCTGCTAACACAAATCGGAGAAGGATTAAACATTTAAACTAAATTAAAACAGATGAAGTACTTGAAAAAACCCCAAAGATAATTTTATTGCATTTGGGTGGGGAAGACCTTCCTGAGCCAGTCACATACCCCAGAAGTCATAACGAAAAGGCCAACAGACACGACCACAGAACAATACACATCTAGAGAAGGGAAGACGTTTTATCAATAGAAAGCAACAGAGCCATAAGTTGATGCAGAGTATTTGTAACACACAAAATAAAGAATTAATACAAAGAACAAAATAATGAGGAAATGGGTAACCCACAAGAACCCACTGTACAAGGCAGGGAACTCTGCCAGTGTTACGAGGCAGCCTGGGTAGGAAGGAGTCTGGGGGGCAAATGGACACGTGTATATGTACAGCTGAGCCCCTCTGCTGTACACCTGAAACTATCACAACTGTGTTAATTGGCTATACTTCTAAACAGAATGAAAAATTTAAAAAAAAAAAAAAAACTTAAATAATGAGGAACACCTCCAATGCCAAACAACTTGAGAAAACACCTATTTCACAGAAGAAAAGCAGATGGCATAACACAGAAGCTGTTCAGCCTCAAATGGATAATCAGGGAAACAGAAATTCAAATTGTTTTCATCTCTCGTTCTCCAGTAGTCTGTACAGTACTCTATCAGAAGCTGTCCATGCAGTATCCCCTGATTAACTTTAACTTCAGAACTGAATGTGGCATTTCCCTTTAAGTCTTGTTGCTTTATAATTTTCTGTCAACTTTTTTTTTTTTTTTTGGCCAGAAGGATAAATGCCTTTTTCCTAAGTGGTCTCTGAATTTATTCTCAAATTACTTAGCAAACATTTCCCACTTTAAGATTATCTTTTAAATAGTTCTACTTCATTTTATATCGCTTCTTTAATTTTTAACCTTTCCTCATCTAGATACTTTTTTTCTTTTTTTGAGGAAAGAATGAAACCGGGATCCACTTAAATCAAATATCCAGCCTTTTTAACACTCCTAGGTATTTCATCTGGTTCTCATTTATTTGAAATGTCACTCTCTCCGTCAATTTCTAAATTCTATTTTTTTTTTTTTTTTGCCACGCCTCACGGCTTGTGGGATCTTAATTCCCTGATCAGGGACTGAACCCATGCTCTCGGCAATGAGAGTGCAAAATCTTAACTACTGGATTGCCAGAGAATTCTCTCTAAATTCTATTCTGTTCCACTGAGCTATCCATCCATTTCTGTGCCTGTGTCAAAGAGTTGTACGTATTGGTACAAAACATTTTAATATTTGCACTAGATGTCTCACTACTTTCCATTTACGGATTTGCTTTTTTAACACATCAATGCATGCAATGCAGGAGACCCCAGTTCGATTCCTGGGTCAGGAAGATCTTCTGGAGAAGGGATAGACTACCCAGTCCAGTATTCTTGGGATTTCCTTGTGGCACACCTGGTAAAGAATCCACCTACAATGTAGGAGACCTGGGTTTGATCCCTGGGTCAGGAAGATCCCCTGGAGAAGAGAAAGGCTACTCACTCCAGTATTCTGGCCTGGAGAATTCCATGGACTGTCACATGGAGTCCATGGGGTCTCAAAGAGTTAGACACGACTGAGCAATTTTCACTTTCACCATTTATCAGCAGTACCATTCTTTTTTATGGATGTTATTGATATTTATGCATATATGCACAGCATAAACACATCATTTCACGTATCATGTGAGTTTAGAAATGCATTCGGTTCTCTATACTTAACTGAACAGCACTGAGGCCTCCCAGGTGGCACCAGCGGTAAAGAATCCCCCTGCCAACGCAGGAGATGCAGGAGACTCGGGTTTAATCCTTGGGTCAGGAAGATCCCCTGGAGGAAGAAATGGCAACCTACTCCAGTATTCTTGCCTGGAGAATGCATGGACGGAGGAGCTGATGGGCTAAGGTCCATAGAGTCACAGGAAGTTGGGCATGACTGAAGCGCCTCCACAGAGTCAGAGGAAGTTGGTCATGAGTGAAGCACCTGAACTGAACTGAAGCACCTTAGCAAACACATGACCAGCGCTGCATCTATGCTGCTCCACTAGGTGGCAGGGCAGGAGCAGAGCACGGATGTCTGGGCTCTGCAAAGTTTCCCAGACTCTCGGCCATCATCACAGGCCTGAACCCACAGCCTATTTCTATGGTTTTTCCTGCTCATTGTCCAGGGGAAGCACTCTGTGATATCCACAATGTAAGTAAGAGCAAAATCCTCACAAAGTGAAAGTGAAGTCGCTCAGTCGTGAATGACTCTTTGTGATCCCATGGACTGTAGCCCACCAGGCTCCTCCGTCCATGGGATTCTCTGGGCAAGAATACTGGAGTGGGTTGTCATTTCCTTCTCCAGGGGATCTTCAACCCAGGGATCGAACCCAGGTCTCCCGCACTGCAGGCAGACACTTTAACCTCTGAACCACCAGGGAAGCCTTCACAGTACTAGGTCAAAAAGCAACAACAGTCACAGGTCTCACTATATATTATCGTGTGGTGGTTTAGTCACTAAGTCGTGTCCAACTCTCGCGACCCCGTGGACTGTAGTCTACCAGGCTCTACATGGGATGCCCTAGGCAAGAATACCGGAGTGGGTTGCCATTTCCTTCTCCAGCTATATTACCATGAATAATTACATTTCTATGCAATTTAACCAATTTAGATATATACTTATATTTTCCTATAATCATAATATATATTAGCTTTTGAAAAGAAAACCTTACAATAAGAATAATCATGTTATCTTCCTATAGCATTAAATAGGGAAGGTGTCTTAAACTCTCTGTGGAAAAGGGTAGCATAATAGGGAAATATGGATAATATATTTATCATATCCAAGTGCTATATATTTACATATATATTTTTTTTTAATAAAAGACCATTACTGCTACACATGATGTGTTTTCTGGTATGGCCAGATTCCTTTCCCCAGAGGAATTATACACCACATGCCTTGATTTGGTTGTCAGACGAATGAGGCAACACAAAGTATATTGTCCTCCCCCTCCCCAGTCCCCTCGGTGGAGCGCAGGTCAGGACGGGCAGGTTCACAGCCTGGCCCCGTGAGACCGCAGATGGGTGTACAAGAGAAGTACCAGCGTTACACTGAGGCAGCAAAGGCTCCCAGGTGTAAAAAGTCCAATAGCTTTACGCAATGTCTTGACATGGTGAATGTCGAGAAATGAAGACAGTGGACCAAGGGAACACTCAAAGAAGGAGCAGAAAGCAGATTCTGAGACTTCTAGAGAAGGCAGTCACAGAGTAACTCTTTTTTTTATACAGTCAGGCCTCCTATCCAAAAACAAGGAACTACCTCTTAACTGTATGTATGTAAAACACACCCAAGTTTCAGAAATGTAAAAGTAGATCTTTAAAAGACAGTCACTTCAGAATCAACGGAAGACTATCCAGTGGAAAGGTGGATGGTGCAGCCCACCTCTATCCCGTCTCGGCTTCACTGGAAGGATGTGGAGAGACCCCCCTCCTCCCCAGAGCAGTCTCTCACAGTTTTGAGCCTGGGGACAGATGGGGCTGCCGAGGTGAGGACCAGATCTGTCCTGACGGCAGCCTATGACCCAAACCTACTCCCTTCTCCCCACAAAATAGGAGCCTTGAGAGGGGGCCAGCGCAGTGGAGACACCAGGAACACTGCATCCTTTGTCAGCCCCATGCGTTCTGAGGCAAAGAATGCCTGGACTGTGAGAGAATCCCACACAGAGATGGTGACGGGAGAAGAGGGGGGTGGGTGTTGGGATCGCTCTTCTTGTTTCCAACACCAGTATCAATAGCTCTCTTTTCCCATTTTAAAAAGGGCCTGATACAAAGAATGTTCCGATTTGGTCAGGTGGGTTGCACAGAACTGAAATATTCCTTCTGCAAAATCTAGTACAGATAAGATAATACTGAACATTTCCGATATAAAATATTTTAGAAACACCATAGGACATCAAACGTGATCTTTGACTACTGCTAAGATAGTTAATCAAGACGTGGTAAACAAAAAATAACAAAAAAATACCACTGAGAATACAGAAGATCCCATTCAAAATGGAAAGACACCAACCATTGCTGTCACTGAGTTAACTGGGAAAGCATTTGGTTTATTTGGTTTAAACCTCCAATTCCATGGTTTGCCATGGAATCTCCATCAAGTGCTCATTCTCTCTGAGACCCAGCTCTCTTCTCTAGAAATTCTGATAATACTCCATAGGGACATTGTAAAGATTAAATGAGATCAAATATATAAAAGTGTTTTGTCACATAAAAATAACAGTGTCATTTTCCCAGAGCAGGAAGTCTGAAAAACGATATACAGATGATGGACTGAAATGATTAGATACACTGAGAAAAGGAAGAAAAAAAGTCATTTGCATGAACAGATTTTTGTCTCAATTACTCTCTTCGTCATGTTTTCTATTCTTCAGAATAAAGCTGATTAGAACAAATAAATAAACGAGAAATAACACAAAATGTTTTATATCTAGTTGTCAGATTTTCAGAATATTCAAATGATTTCTAAGATGATCCAAAGGGGTTATGTCACAACTAACCTGAAGAATGACAATGTCAGTCACCAACGTCAAGGTGATGGTTCTATTAAAAAGAAAAACTCTCAGAAGATGCCCTCATTAACACAGTGAACATCCAGGAGAATGAAACAGGTGCCTAGAAGGGTGTACTCATTTCCACTGAGATTCTGCAGTATCTTTTTTCTTTCTCATAAGACTTTTACATTTTTGCAATTACAGTTACAATGAAAAGAAGTAAGCAAAATTTGAAACCCTGATTTGACTGTGAAGAGAGTTTTCAAGGTTCTTAAGACCTTCAAGAAACCGCACACAGTCAGGATGTCCCCAGGATGCGATTATGGCAAGGGACTCGGGCACTATGAAAAGCACTGCATGTACATTTTACTGAATGTAAAGAGAGGAAAGTCTCACCCGAAAAAGAAAAATCAGTCCCCAAAAATGACATCTAAATCTTTCTTATGTTACCAAAGGAAATTAAGAATACAGAGGTTTGGGGTGAATGAGAGAGATCTGAGCATGCTGATCTGCAACAGACAAGGGGGATGGGCATGTGCGGAGGGGGATAAAGACGCAGTGAGAGGAGATACTTTTCCTTGCACATGTGAGTGCAGTGTTCAGATCTGTGATCCTGGAACACTCTTTCCAAAACATTCTGCTGTCAACTAAATATTCACATTTCTGCTGAAAAAAAAAAGGGGTGAGGTGCAAGGCTGTCAAATACTTGTTTATTAAATAGTGTCCCAGCAAGTAAGGTGGGTTTCAGAGTCTATTCATGGATTCAGTAAATATTATTGAGGACCTGCTGTGTACCATACCTGGCATTCTTCCAGATATTTGAGACATATCAAAGAATAAATTTATGACCCAAAATTCCTATCTAGAGAGTTTACATTCTTAACAACATGGCCATAAACTAACTTTCTACCCTCACCTCCATCAGCCTTCCACACCTCATCTGCTCTTCACTCCTCGGATACTGCCTGCCATGGCGTGCTTGCCACTTCCTCCTAAGCCCACAGGTACTTGTCAAAGTCATGACAAAGGATGGGCTTCCCAGGTGGCACTAGCGGTAAAGAATCCACCTGCCAATGCAGGAGGCATAGAAGACATGGGTTCCATCCTGGGTTGGGAAGATCCCCTGGAGGAGGCCATGGCAACCCACGCCAGGATTCCAGCCTGGAGAATCCCACGGACAGAGGAGCCTGCAGGCTGTAGCCCATGGGGTCATAAAGAGTCAGACATGACTGGAGTAACTCTGTGTTATCTCTTCTGTGAGATGTGCTATCTCCCAAGACACACAGCACACACCCTGCAGTGTGTGAGTTTAGGCACAGGATTTTCTGTCTCCCAGAGCTCTGAGACATAGTAGGTGCTCACTACTTATGTCTTTGAGTAAATCAAGAAAACCAATAGTAACCTACAGCTTCAAAGGATAAACAATAAATAGCTTTATTTTTCTCATTCAGTAACACTGTCCCTCCCCTAGAATTTGAGCTAACAGAATGTTGGGTATTTTAAAATCAAGTTTAACTACATGTCCTGCCTCGAGAAAATAAAGGTGGGCTTGCCAGCCAGTGTACCTGTCTGCCTTCTTTTCTTGGAAAAATAAAGTGAAACTTTCTTTGTGATAATCATAATGCTATGCCCAAAGATCATGACCTCCTTATTGCCAAAATCAGACTTAAATTGAAGAAAGTAGGGAAAACCACCAGACAATTCAGATATGACCTAAATCAAATCCCTTCTGATTATACAGTGGAAGTGACAAGTAGATTCAAGGGATTAAATCTGATAGAGTGCCTGATGAACTATGGATGGAGGTTCGTGAAATTGTACAGGAGGCAGGGATCATGACCATCCTCAAGAAAAAGAAACGCAAAAAGGCAAAATGGTTCTCTGAGGAGGCCTTACAAATAGCCGTGAAAAGAAGATAAATGAAAGGCAAAGGAGAAAAGGAAAGATATACCCATTTGAGTGCCAAGTTCCAAACAATAGCAAGGAGAGATAAGAAAGCCTTCCTAAGTGATCAGTGCAAAGAAATAGAGGAAAACAAAAGAATAGGAAAGACTAGAGATCTCGTCAAGAAAATCAGAGATACCAAGGGAACATTTCATGCAAAGATGGGCACAACAAAGGACAGAAATGGTATGGACCTAACAGAAGCAGAAGATATTAAGAAGATGTGGCAAAAATACACAGAAGAACTATACAAAAAGATCAAAGATCTTCACAACCTAGATAATCACTCACCTAGAGCCAGACATCCTTGAATTCAAGGTCAAGTGGGGCTTATGAAGCATCACTATAAATAAAGCTAGTGGAGGTGATGGAATTCCAGTTGAGCTATTTCAAATCCTGAAAGATGATGCTGCAAAAGTGCTGCACTCAATATGCCAGCAAATTTGGAAAACTCAGCAGTGGCCACAGGACTCAGTTTTCATTCAAATCCCAAAGAAAGGCAATGCCAAAGAATACTCAAACTACTGCACAATTGCACTGATCTCAAACACTAGCAAAGTAATGCTTAAAATTTCCCAAGCCAGGCTTCAGCAATATGTGAACAGTGAACTTTCAGATGTTCAAGCCGGATTTAGAAAAGGCAGAGGAACCAGAGATCAAACTGCCACTATCAGCTGGATCATCGATAAAGCAAGAGAGTTCCAAAAAAACATCTAAAAGACTAGAGATCTCGTCAAGAAAATCAGAGATACCAAGGGAACATTTCATGCAAAGATGGGCACAACAAAGGACAGAAATGGTATGGACCTAACAGAAGCAGAAGATATTAAGAAGATGTGGCAAAAATACACAGAAGAACTATACAAAAAGATCAAAGATCTTCACAACCTAGATAATCACTCACCTAGAGCCAGACATCCTTGAATTCAAGGTCAAGTGGGGCTTATGAAGCATCACTATAAATAAAGCTAGTGGAGGTGATGGAATTCCAGTTGAGCTATTTCAAATCCTGAAAGATGATGCTGCAAAAGTGCTGCACTCAATATGCCAGCAAATTTGGAAAACTCAGCAGTGGCCACAGGACTCAGTTTTCATTCAAATCCCAAAGAAAGGCAATGCCAAAGAATACTCAAACTACTGCACAATTGCACTGATCTCAAACACTAGCAAAGTAATGCTTAAAATTTCCCAAGCCAGGATTCAACAATATGTGAACAGTGAACTTCCAGATGTTCAAGCCGGATTTAGAAAAGGCAGAGGAACCAGAGATCAAACTGCCACTATTAGTTGGATCATCGATAAAGCAAGAGAGTTCCAAAAAAACATCTACTTCTGCTTTATTGACTACGCCAAAGCCTTTGACTGTGTGGATCACAACAAACTGTGGAACATTCTTCAAGAGATGGGAATATCAGATCACCTGACCTGCCTCTTGAGAAATCTGTATGTGGGTCAGGGAGCAACAGTTAGAACTGGACATGGAACAACAAACTGGTTCCAAATTGGAAAAGGAGTACATCAAAGCTGTATACTGTCGTCCTGCTTATTTAACTTATATGCAGAGTTTATCATGAGAAACACTGGGCTGGATGAAGCACAAGCTGGAATCAAGACTGCCAGGAGAAATATCAATAACCTCAGATATGCAGATGATACCACCCTTATGGCAGAAAGTGAAGAGGAACTACAAAGCCTCTTGATGAAAGTGAAAGAGGAGAGTGAAAAAGTCATGTATGGATGTGAGAGTTGGGACTATAAAGAAAGCTGAGCACCAAAGAATTATTCTTCTGAAACGTGGTGTTGAAGAGGACTCCTAAAAACCCCTTGGACAGTAAGGAGATCCAACCAGTCCATCCTAAAGGAAATCAGTCCTGAATATTCATTGGAAGGACTGATGCTAAAGCTGAAACTCCAATCCTTTGGCCACCTGATGTGAAGAACTGACTCATTAGAAAAGACCCTGATGCTGGGAAAGACTGAAGGCAGGAGGAGAAGGGGATGACAGAGGATGCGATGGTTGGATGGCCTCATCGACTCAATGGACATGAGTTTGGGTAAACTGCGAAAGTTTGTGATTGGCAGGGAAGCCTGGTGTGCTGCAGACCATGGTGTTGAAAAGATTCGGACTTGACTGAGCGACTAAACTGAACTGACTAATGCCACAAAGACACAAGGAAGGAGGCAAAATTCATGTCTAGTGTAAAGACCAGGAATGCTGGGGTGGGCAGGCTATTCCTTCTCCAGCAGATCTTGCCGACCCACGAATCAAACCAGGGTCTCCTGCATTGCAGGCAGATTCTCCCCAACTGAGCCATCAGGGAAGCCCAGGAAGGCAGAGGAGGGAAATGGCTGTTGTAAAGTGAGATTCATATAGGAGAAGAATATCCCAGGACATTTCAGAGGAGATGGGAGACAACAGTGAGGCGGCTGGGAGGGGACGAGGTGAGGGTCTAAGGCTGAGAAGAGGAAGGAGTGGGTGCAGGCAGGTGTTTATTAGAAGGAAAGAGTGAGGGGTTGGGAGAATGTGGGGTTAGCATGATTTTCAAGTTTCTGGCTTGGAATAACTTTCTAATCCACCAAGAGAAGTAACCTATAAGGAGAGGCAGATCTGGGGGCAAGGGGGAAGAAGAAGAGTTTTTATTTGAACAAAATGAATCTGAGATGTCTGTGTAATATGCGTGTGGAGCTATCTAGAGAGCAGAAGGAAATAGAAAACTGGGGGAAGAAAACGGGGCTGCAGATACAGCTTTGGAGAGCACTTAACTACTTCAGGGGAAACATATCAGCATAATGGACAAGTGGTGACCAGCGGCCTCTTTAAAGAGAAGCGAGAGACACAGAGTCTGGGTCTTGAACACAGACAGAATAAGTTAGTTACAGTTCTGCTTAGAGTCAGAATGTGGTCCCACAGTTCCGTAAGCAGCAGGCAGAGAGTCCACAGCACTCCACCCAGGGAACCCCACAAGAGCACAGTTGGGCCCTATAGTCAATCTGGTTCCTTCAGGGAGGATCCCAAAGCAAGTCAAAGACTTGGAATAACCATTCCTCCAACTCCAGAATGAGTCCTCCTTAATCTGCTGGCTTTAATTCTCTGGACGTCCCTGCTAGGCTCTCCAGACCCTCTTCAAGCTGAGAAGCAACTGGGCTTACCTCTAACTCACTGAATTCAGGGCTGATAAGGAAGGAAAAAACACAATGACTTCCTGTTGAGCAAAACTGGCACCTGGACTAAAAGAAGACGACATACAAAATAAGGAAGTGTGAGAAAGGGAGTCCCTGTCTATTTTTATTTTTCTTAGAATGGTTTTCCATTGAGAGATTCCTGAATGAGGTATCTGAATAATTCCCTGTGCTATCACAAAATATAGCTTAGGACCATAAATAGACATGGTGGCTCGCTGACAAGTACGTCTTTGCTATATGCCTGAATTAAGACTAAACTGATTTATATTCAAGGCAAGAGAAAAGTGAAACAGCATAAGTGAGAACAAACAGGAAAAAGTTCCATAGAAGCGGAGTATTCCTTATTTACTTGTGCAAGAGAAGGGTGGGATAATGTTATCCCTTTTACAATCAAATTTTATTATAAATCCTAACTGCTCTCCAAAGTATTAACAAACCTGTAACTGCCTACTGGGAAATACAAAACAAAAATCCTAGCTAATCTAGTCATTTTTATATTTAAATGTAAACTTCCCTCCATCAATTTCAGTATCTGATCAACACGTGTATGTGCGCTAGATTGCTTCAGTCGTGTCCAACTCTTTGAGACCCTATGGACTGTAAGCTGCCAGTCTCCTTTATCCATGGGATTTCTCAGGCAAGTATACTCCAGTGGGTTGCCATTTCCTGTTCCAGGGGATCTTTCCCAACCCAGGGATCGAACCCGCGTCTCTTGGGTCTCCTGGATTGGCAGGCAGATTCTCTACCATTGTGTTAACTTGGAAACCCACGTGCTTTCTGAACCTCACTACTCCCCATCACAATGGGGCTGAATCCACATCCCTTGAACTTGGGCAAGCTTGTGACTCTTCTGATCATCTGATATAGTAGATGGTCAAAAAAAGGATATAGATATCACCTGCTTCTCTCTTGGAACATGCAACCTTGATGCCCAATCACCATTCTATAATAAATCCCCATCACATGGAGAGGCCACAAGTAGGTGTTCTAACTAACAGCCTCAAGTAGGGTCTCAGCCACTCACCAGTACCAAGAGCCAAACATGTGACTGTCTGTACCTACAATGATTCCAGCTTCTAGTTTTCAAGGTGCCCAGCTGAGGCCACAGAAAATGGAAGTACTGGAAAGCCCTTCCACTATGTCCTTCCTGAATTCCTCATCTACAGGTTCTGTGGGTCAAATGAATGGTTGTTTAACTGTCACTAAGGTTGTCCTTACACCGCCAATAACTGGAATGTCTCAACAGATCTTCATTTGGTTAGCTTCTCAAGAGTCACAGGTAGATTCTAAAAACAGGGCTAAGAGATACACATGAAGTTCCTGGCACTGCATTTTTTTTTTTTTCTCAGAAAAGACTGGGAGAATAGGAATTAACTGTTCATCACTGAATACCTACTCTGTGATTATCAACCCATCTAAAATTATTTCTAAGAAAAAGAGCTAATGAATAAAGGTGAGGCCCAATAATAACAAAAGAACCTGATTCTGAGCCATGGACTTGTGGTACGCATCAATAGCTCAACTGAAAAAAATATATTTATCTTGTATTTTTCCAAAATAATTCTTACAGCCACATTCCCTTTTGATGTGTATTGATACTGACAAAGGACTGGGTGGAGTGCCCTTAACTAATTTGCAGGCATATTCATGTCATCAATAATTCGATAACAGTTAAACCATTACTGATCACTTTCTATGCTACAAGTAACAGGGGCCAAGAATACAAAAGAGCAAGATACAGTTCTCTGCCCAGAACATCACAGTCCAGGGCAGACTCGTGGACTCCATTCACCATCGTTACATGACGGTGTTCATTTATTACATGAATACGGCCTTTGCCCCATGTCTTCCGTACATGAGGGGGAAATGGAGACTCAATAAATAATTTCAAAACATCCTTTTACATTAAATTTCTGTAAATTATGTCAGTTTTCTCTTCACTTTAGAGTTGACTTTCCAGTGGAAGAGAGTGGCAACAAGCAATGAAAAGCTGTATGCTAACAATTTCAGTACAATGGGAAAGATGAGAGATCTCTTCAAGAAAATCTGAGATACCCAGGGAACATTTCATGCAAAGATGGGCAAAATAAAGGACAGAAATGGTATGCTCCTAAAAGAAGCAGAAAACATTAAGAAGAGGTGGCAAAAATACACAGAAGAACTATATAAAAAGATCTTTACAACCCAGATAATCACTATGGTGTGATCACTCACCTAGAGACAGACATCCATGAATGCAAGGTCAAGTGGGCCTTAGGAAGCTTAGAACTAAGGTAGTGGACGTGATGGAATTCCAGTTGAGCTACTTCAAATCTTAAAAGAATATCTCACCAAAGTGCTACACTCAATATGCCAGTAAACTTGGAAAATTCAGCAGTGGCCACAGGACTGGCAAAGGTTTGTTTTCATTCTAGTCCCATCATTTCATGGCAAATAGATGGGGAAACAGTGGAAACAGTGTCAGACTTTATTTTTTGAGCTCTAGAATCACTGCAGATCGTGACTGCAGCCATGAAATTAAAAGACACTTGCTCCTTGGAAGAAAAGCTATGACCAACCTAAACAGTATATTAAAAAGCAGAGATATTACTTTGCCAGCAAAGGTCTGTCTAGTCAAAGCTATGGTTTTTCTAGTAGTCATGTATGGATGTGAGAGTTGGAATATAAAGAAAGCTAAGCACCAAAGAATTGGTGCTTTTGAACTGTGCTGTTGGAGAAGACTCTTAAGAGTCCCTTGGACTGTAAGGAAATCCAACCAGTCCATCCTAAAGGAAATCAGTCCTGAATATTCACTGGAAGGACTGACGCTGAAGCTGAAACTCCAATACTTTGCCCACCTGATGCAAAGAACTAACTCACTAGAAAAGACCCTGATGCTGGGAAAGATTAAAGGCAAGAGGAGAAGAAAACAACAGAGAATGGGATGGTTGGATGACATCATCGACTCAGTGGACATGCGTTTGAGTAAACTCTGGGAGTTGGTGAAGGACAGGGAAGCCTGGTGTGCTGCAGCCCATGGGGACGCAAAGAGTCGGACACGACTGAGCAACTGAACAGTTTCAAAACCAATTGGAAATACACTGATAGCTCAATAAAATACTATGTCAAAAAAAATGCCTTGGGAACTAAAGAATCCCTTCCTAAATAAAAGAAAAAAAATCTACCTTTTTCTATTTTAATACAGATATTAATTTCCAGATTATAAACCTAATAAAAGAACAGTAAATGCAAAAACTAGCTAAAACCAGTCTAGTTCATTTCAGTTTCAGCATAAATCATTCTAGATCCTTCCAGATCAATGACAATATCAGAGTGCACTGGAGTCAGCTCCTCCCAAAGACTTGAAGAATAAATAAGAAGCTAGACAAAAACCAACAGATGCAATAAGCTGCAAGTAGTACCTAGCAGATATTTCCATTAACTCCTGTGCCATTTCCATGCTCACCATAAATGGTGCACATAGCAGAAAGAAGGCACAAGTTTTTGATTTACTTTTGCTGTCAGCTTGGGGTAAGAGACTATATAGAATAGAAAACGAAAACTGACCCACCTCTTTCCCTCCGTCTCACTCCCCTGTAGATAAACTATTTCTATAACTCACCAGGAAGTACATCTCCCCCTATGCAACAAAGCCAATGACCCAGAAGGGTCTGGGCAACAGTGCATTGATCCTTGGCTGAGGAGGTGAGTCATCCCAGGGAAAGCATTTCTACCTGGGGCAAAAGCATGCAGAGCCGTGGGAACAGAGCCTGCTAGACTGTGTAATCTTCCATGTGCTTCCATGTACTACCCTACATAAAGACAATTTACAAAATAAATCTCATCCTCTGCCTGGATAGAGAACAGGAAGACCAGAATAAGATGAAAATCCGGGCTGGGCCCGGCAAAGACTAAATCAAACACGGAAAATCCAGAGGATGTTCAGTGGGGTTGCTCTTCCTCCTAACTGCCCTCCAGGCACTGCTCTGACAGAAGCACTCCCCCAGGTCAAGTCTGTGGAAAAAAACTTGGATTGATCTGTTTGTCTAATTCACCAATGTCATGAGTTCCTTCCACTGATACAGTTAACTACTGGGCTTCTAGAGAAGCCTGCAGTGGAAATCTTTAAATCAATTCAGTTCAGTTCAGTCGCTAAGTCATGTCCAACTCTTTGCGACCCTATGAATCGCAGCACGCCAGGCCTCCCTGTCCATCACCAACTCCCGGAGTTCCCTCAGACCCACGTCAATTGAGTCAGTGATGCCATCCAGCCATCTCATCCTCTGTCGTCCCCTTCTCCTCCTGCCCCCAATCCCTTCCAGCATCAGAGTCTTTTCCAATGAGTCAACTCTTCGCATGAGGTGGCCAAAGTACTGGAGTTTCAGCTTTAGCATCATTCCTTCTAAAGAAATCCCAGGGCTGATCTCCTTCAGAATGGACTGCTTGGATCTCCTTGCAGTCCAAGGGACTCTCAAGAGTCTTCTCTAACACCACAGTTCAAAAGCATCAATTCTTTGGCGCTCAGCCTTCTTCACAGTTCAACTCTCACATCCATACATGACCACAGGAAAAACCATAGCCTTGACTAGACGGACCTTTGTTGGCAAAGTAATGTCTCTGCTTGTCAATATGCTATCTACGTTGGTCATAACTTTTCTTCCAAGGAGTAAGCGTCTTTTAATTTCATGGCTGCAGTCACCATCTGCAGGGATTTTAGAGCCCTCCAAAATAAAGTCTGCCACTGTTTCCACTGTTTCCCCATCTATTACCCATGAAGTGATGGGACCAGATGCCATGATCTTCTTTTTCTGAATGTTGAGCTTTAACCCAACTTTTTCACCCTCCACTTGCACTTTCAGCAAGAGGCTTTTTAGTTCCTCTTCACTCTCTGCCATAAGGGTGGTGTCATCTGCATATCTGAGGTTATTGATATTTCTCCTGGTAATCTTGATTCCAGCTTGTGCTTCCTCCAGCCCAGCGTTTCTCATGATGTACTCTGCATAGAAGTTAAATAAGCAGGGTGACAATATACAGCCTTGACGTACTCCTTTTCCTATTTGGAACCAGTCTGTTGTTCTATGTCCAGTTCTAACTGTTGCTTCCTGACCT
>SJYX01003625.1:261678-275385 GCA_006410675.1 Oreotragus oreotragus | reverse complement strand
TAGGTGAGTGATCGCACCATCGTGATTATCTGGGTCATGAAGATCTTTTTTGTACAGTTTTTCTGTGTATTCTTGCCACCTCTTAATATCTTCTGCTCCTGTTAGGTCCATACCATTTCTGTCCTGTATCGAGCCTATCTTTGCATGTAATATTCCCTTGGTATCTCTAATTTTCTTGAAGAGGTCTCTAGTCTTTCCCATTCTGTTACTTTCCTCTATTTCTTTGCATTGATTACTGAGGAAGGCTTTCTTATCTCTCCTTGCTATTCTTGGGAACTCTGCATTCAAATGCTTATATCTTTCCTTTTCTCCTTTGTTTTTTGCCTCTCTTCTTTTCACAGCTATTTGTAAGGCCTCCCCAGACAGCCATTTTGCTTTTTTGCATTTCTTTTCCATGGGGATGGTCTTGATCCCTGTCTCCCGTATATTGTCACGAACCTCATTCCATAGTTCATCAGGAACTCTATCTATCAGATCTAGGCCCTTAAATCTATTTCTCACTTCCACTGTATAATCATAAGGGATTTGATTTAGGTTATACCTGAATGGTCTAGAGGTTTCCCTACTTTCTTCAATTTGAGTCTGAATTTGGTAATAAGGAGTTCATGATCTGAGCCACAGTCAGCTCTTGGTCTTGTTTTTGTTGACTGTATAGAGCTTCTCCATCTTTGGCTGCAAACAATATAATCAGTCTGATTTCGGTGTTGACCATCTGGTGATGTCCATGTGTAGAGTCTTCTCTTGTGTTGTCGGAAGAGAGTGTTTGCTATGACCAGTGCAAATCTTTGAATAAGCAACTGAAAATTCCCTTTCTCACCAATTTTCTTTTTATCCTAATACCTGGGCCCTCTCAAAAGTTTTCTGCCCAACCTGAACCAGTATATTTTCAAAGTATTATACAAGTACTCTCCATTCAGGGCTCAAGTTCTCACTTTCTCTTAACTTTACCCATTACGAAAAATCTTAAAATTGTCATTGACAATGCAAGGCCAATCTGTTTCTCACTTCTAACACTGAACCACATCATATCACTCCACTTTCTCTTAGCTTCTTCCACCCTGCCCACACTGGTAGCTAGGTTTTCTGTTTTTGCTGCATCAGGGTATTTTCATTTATCCAAATTCAGCATATCTTTAAGGGTCAGAACAAATGTCACCTTCTACATCAACCTTGGATCTTGCCAAGTTTAAGAATTTATTCTTTATTTCTCTTTTTTGATAATGCTTTGTATCTCTGTTATGGTACCATCCATATCTGAACTTGTTATAAAATTATTTGTATGTATATGCGGAGAGGGCAATGGCACCCCACTCCAGTACTCTTGCCTGGAGAATCCCATGGACGGAGGAGCCTGGTGGGCTGCAGTCCATTGGGTCACTAAGAGTTGGGCACAACTGAGCAACTTCACTTTCACTTTTCATTTTCATGCATTGGAGAAGGAAATGGCAACCCACTCCAGTGTTCTTGGCCTGGAGGAGCCCAGGGACGGGGGGCCTGATGGACTGCCATCTATGGGGTGGCACAGAGTCAGACATGACTGAAGCGACTTAGCAGCAGCATATGTCATATCTTTTAGCAGACTATAAATTCCTTAAATATTAAAGCACCCCAAATAGTGTATTTCTCATAACTCATCTAAACTCAGTAAACATTCATTGAATATATATCTATCTGATGAATTACATTATATTTTCATTACTGTTTTGCTAAATCAAACTTATGCACACATCCATCGGTTTATAAATGGGTTTATTCTTAAGGTTCGTTTAGAAATCTTTTTCTGAAATCTACTGATTTTCACAAAATGCTATTGTTACAGGCGGTAATTAGGATAATTGAAGTTGACTTCAATACTTCAAAGATATTATGGATCAATTATTAATTTACAAGACAGTTGGGAGATACAGAAAGAGCCTAGCTGTGATGGATATCATTTTCCAGTGGGAATTTTGGGACAACAAATTTACCTTCTCTGCTCCTATTCTGGGGCATCAGTGACTTGCTGTATCTGTTTAAAAAAAAATCATCTCTCTGTATATTTTAAAAGTAAGTATCTTAAAGAGTTTATAAATCTGAAATATGTTTGTAAGAGAGGGGACATAAAGGAAAACCATAACAGCATTTCAGCAAGAGAGAAGAAATGATATATATATGGAAAATCATCCAGTTCTTGCTTATAATTTTGGAACTGTCTCAAGTTTTACATAAAATTAAAAGATGTGATACTTTTAGTTTATAAAAGAAAAACATAACTAAAGAAAAGGGGCTAAGTAATACTTCTCTTAGACGTAGGTTCTTCTAGCATTCTCAATTCAGAAAAAATGGAAAGAATAAAGATTTGCCAAATCTTTTAAGGCAAACTGGTCACAGATTTTCTGGATATGATTTAGTTCATTATGTGACTCCAAGAGAAAACTTGTATGATGAATATCTACTAGAGTGAAAAATTAGAAAAGGGGTAAACAACTTTTTCCTCCAAATTAACAGCTTCAAGAAAGTTTGCTGGCAGAGATCTCAACTATCTCATCTAGGTCTAAGGCTGGGCAGACTGAGAACAAACGTACAGAAGAAATGCTGAGTAAAGCAGAGACCAGGTTTTTCCAGGATTAATCAAATCGTATTATGATGAGTTTATCCTGGATTCCTGTTACCTGACAGTTGATTCTGACGAACTGAATAACCCTCAAAATAGATGAAAAACCAACAACCAAAAGTCACAAAACAAAACAAACCAAACAAAAACACCAAGAAAGAAACTATTTTCATGGAACTGGAAATCAGTCTTTGTGTGTGTGTGTGTGTGTGAAGTCGCTCAGTCGTGTCCAACTCTTTGAGACCCCATGGACACCAGGTTCCTCCATCCATGGGATTTTCTAGGCAAGAGTACTGCAGTGGGTTGCCATTTCCTTCTCTAGGCATTCTTCCCAACCCAGGGATTGAACCCAGGTCTCCGGTATTGTAGGCAGAAGCTTTACCGTCTGAGCCACCAGGGAAGCCCATCATAGTCATAATATTAGACTAAGTATGACAAAAAATGAGAATATACATATATTAACTTTGTACACCCATGGCTGATTCATGTCAATGTATGGCAAAACCCACTACAATACTGTAAAGTAATTAGCTTCCAATTTAAATAAACTAATTTTTTAAAATTACAACAAACTGAAGGGGAAAAAAAGGGCATAGGCAGAAGCTTTACCGTCTGAGCCACCAGGGAAGCCCATCATAGTCATAATATTAGACTAAGTATGACAAAAAATGAGAATATACATATATTAACTTTGTACACCCATGGCTGATTCATGTCAATGTATGGCAAAACCCACTACAATACTGTAAAGTAATTAGCTTCCAATTTAAATAAACTAATTTTTTAAAATTACAACAAACTGAAGGGGAAAAAAAGGGCAAATTAACTTTAATTGTAAGTAGTAGCTGTATACGGACAGCTTCAAAGCATACCATTCTTAAGAAAAAAGTAGCTCATACATAAGAGAAATGTGAATGTGGGGATATTAACAACAATTGTCATTTGTAATATTGCAATCTGCTCCAGGAGAAGATGTAGATAAAGTGATAAGAAAAAGGATTCCAAGGTTGGCCAACTGCCAATCATTTGGAAATAATACAACTCCAGAGGTAACTAACATGACCACATAGCTGAGTCACAGTGAAGAATTCAGCACCTGGGAGAAGAGGAACCAGTGCTCCCTAAGCACATCAGGTCCTCAGGGCAAATGCAATCTCCAGCTCAGCATGGGAAAGATCTCTGCATGCCAACCCAGTGAGGTTAAAAAAAACAACACCAACCAAACTCAAGACCCACTGGTCCAAAACACCGCTGCTTTTAATTAACAGTCCACGTATCACTTTAAGTCGGTGTTTACTGAATTTAAATACTCACATATAACTCTGTACTTCTCAAAGTGAGGAAACACCCAGGTGTAGGAAGGAATACACCCATCATAAAGCCATAAAATAAAAACATCATGAATGCTAATTTTAATCACAAATAATATTAACGTGTTTCTTTTTAAATAAAACAAATGAAGGTATAAAACTGTAGGACAGACTGCTGGTTGCCTAGCAATATCTATTTTCTCAACTTCCTTAGTAACAATTCCCAGATATTAGCTGGGCATATTGTAGCCCAAGTAAAGAGGACACTTTTCAGCCTTAGCTGAAGCTGAGCATGAACAGGTGAACAGCCAATGCTGCGGACAATGAGATGTATGCGGAAGTAATGGGTCTGCCAATGGCTGGCATATGGCTGGACTATAAGCACCAAAGCTGCACTCCATGGTGGCAGAACGAGGGCTGGATCCCTGCTGACCTCTCACAGTTGCCAACCTAGAGATTCCTTTTTGTGACACAAAAATAAACTTCCATTGGGCCTATTTATTTGTTCTCTGCTTTTGCATTAAACTATAAGTATAACTAAATTATAATTCTTAAGTAATGTAATTATGAAAAACGATGCAAAATAGGAGACTTCAAACAAATGTCCATGCTTCTGGCTGACTGCATAGGCGTTCCCAGCATCACCCATGTGCACAAACTCATGACTGTGGCGTAGGTCTGAGAAATAGTGCAGTACAAATTATTATAGAATGCTAATTTCTAGATCATTGGATTGCTTTAAAACTAGAATGCTCTACCTGTACTATATTATCAGTCTCTAGTGCCACAGTGACCAGGAGTTGCAGCTGAAAATCAAACCACGTCAGCATCATAAACTCTGAACAGCAAAAACTCATGTTGTCCTGCTAAGCTGTTTTACAACTAAAGAAACTGAAGAACGACATAAACCAATGGCAGGAAATCAGAAGCAAGCTGGAACTGAGCCCCAGCCTTAAGTTCCAGTGCTCTCTATTCTAAAATCGTAGCATGGCCATTTACTCTACGAGACAATGCAAAGACTATTTTAAATTCCTCAGAAGAATAACATTATGTAAATCAAAGGTATTAATCCAGGGAATCCATAATGATTTTTTTTTACTTGCTCAATGAAAAGATACAATGCTGTACTATGTCCTCCAAAACTGCATTTTATCTTCCCTTTTGCGGTGCACTGGAAGGCAGTGAAAAACAGAAAACGAAAAAAAAAAAAAAAACAACCCACTTTCAGTTTGCTACCAGTAAACACCCTGTGTCTTATTTTTCACTTTTAATTATTTTCTTTCTTTAATTTTTTTGGCTTTAGTTCATATGTATTAATCCACCTGAAGCACAGTCAATGAAGCTGTTTAAAATGTGCCAACTGCTTCTTCTTCATAAGAAAGGCAATTCCAAAGAATGTTCAAACTACCGAACAACTGCACTCATCTCACATGCTAGCAAAGTAATGCTCAAAATTCTATAAGTGAGGCTCCAATATATGTAAACCAAGAACTTGCAGATGTTCAAGCTGGATTTAGAAAAGCCAGAGGAACCAGATCAAATTGCCGACATCTGGTGGATCATAGAAAAAGCAAGAGAGTTCCAGAAAAAATCTACTTCTACTTTATTGACTATGCCAAAGCCTTTGACTGTGTGGATCACAACCAACTGTGGAAAACTCTTAAAGAGATGGGACCTGCCTCCTGAGAAAACTGTATGCAGGTCAAGAAGCAACAGTTAGAACTGGACCTGGAACAACAGACTGGTTCCAAACTGGGAAAGCAGTAGATAAAGACTGTCATTGTCACCCTGCTTATTTAACTTACATGTAGAGCACATCATATGAAATGCCAGGCCTGATGAAGCACAAGCTGGAATGAAGACTGCCAGGAGAAATATCAATAACCTCAGATATGCAGATGATAGCACCCTTATGGCAGAAAGCAAAGAGGAACTAAAGAGCCTCGTGATGAAAGTGAAAGAGGAGAGTGAAAGAGCTAGCTTAAAACTCAACATTCAAAAAACTTAGATCATGGCATCTGGTCCCATCATTTCATGGCAAATAGATGGGGAAACCATGGAAACTGTGACAGACTTTATTTTCTTGGCCTCCAAAATCACTGCAGATGGTGACTGCAGCCATGAAATTAAAAGGCACTTGCTCCTTGGAAGAAAAGTTATGACCAACTTAGACAGCATATTAAAAGGCAGAGATATTACTTTGCCAGCAAAGGTCCTTCTAGTCAAAGCTATGGTTTTTCCAGTAGCCATGCATGTGTGTGAGAGTTGGACTATAAAGAAAGCTGAGTGCTGAAGAAATGATGCTTTTGAATTGTGGTTCTTGGAGAAGACTCTTGAGAGTCCCTTGGACTGCAAGGAGATCCAACCAGTCCATCCTAAACGAAATGAGTCCTGAATATTCATTGGAAGGACTGATGCTGAAGTTGAAACTCCAATACTTTGGCCACCTAATGTGAAGAACGGACTCATTGGAAAAGACCCTGATGCTGGGAGAGACTGAAGGAGCGAGAAGAAGGAGAGGACAGAGGATGGGATGGTTGGATGGCATCACAACTCAATGGACATGAGTCTGAGTAAACTCCGGAAGTTGGTGATGGACAGGGAAGCCTGGTGTGCTGCAGTCCACAAGTTTGCAAAGAGTCAGACACAACTTAGGGACTGAAGTGAACTGAACTTCTTAAGTATTACCTTGGATTTGATTTGACTGAAAAGTTTAAAAGAACACAAAACAGGTTATCTGTGTGCCTGAAGATACGTGTACGTGATGCTACTAAGCATTCATGTTCATGACACCATCCTGCTTCCTCACCACAGATATGAAGTGCATACCCTTCCTTTTCATATCCTGCCTTTTATAATGAAGATAAATAAGGGAATCAAACCATGAAATGTTCTGTTCTAAATGCCCAGGTATAGAATAGGCAGAGGACTTTGGAAGAATAGTTAAATTCATTATATTTTATATTTTTGATGGTAGAAAACTTCCCCAATTGGGAAACCAGTGACACAGAACTGACAAAACTGTAATCTTAAGAACATTATGCTCTGCATGACCTGGGCTATCTGCTTCTTTTCATGTGTCTCCCACAGTTCTTTCCTGTAATAAGCATGAAGACAAAATGAAATGATGCCTTTAAGTCACTCAGCACCATGCCTCTTATAGTAAGCCAACACCAAGTGATGTTGACAGGTATTATTTGCAAAAGCAAACTTGGTAGTGAAATTCTTGATGTTTATTTCCATTCAAGAAATTCTGCAATGGTTTTCTTAATAATTTTGACCAATTCACAGACTTGTTAATTTAACTGCTCATTAAGTTTAATTGCTCATTAAGTTTTTTTTCCTCTATACAGTCTGAATTCCTCCCACAAAGTCTCCTTTTTCACTTTCAATTCTTAAAGATGGTTAGGAAGCCTGTATCTCTGAGCCTTGTGTATTCTGCTCAGTTGCTCAGTCAAGTCTGACTCTTTGTGACCCCATGATCTGTAGCCCACCAGGCTCTTCTGTCCATAGAATTCCCCAGCAAGAATACTGGAATGGGTTGCCATTCCCTTCTCCAGGGGATCTTCCTGACCCAGAGATAGAACCTGAGTGTCCTACATTGCAGGCAGATTCTTTACCATCTGAGCCACCAGGAGAGGCCATATGTATTATGTGTTAAGTCTCAACAACTAGTTGTTTTCATCTAAAAAACTAACATAAAAGTTACAAATGCATTCACACATCCAACGGAGATTCACTGAGGCCCTACTGTGTGGGGGCCAAATACTGAGCTGTCAGAAGGAAATAAATTTGAATGATTGATCTGTTTCTGAAATGGTGCATTATTCTACAATAATGTCACAAAGAAGCTATTTAAAGGTCAAGAAATATTAACTTCACTCAGGAAAATCTGATAACATTTTTTCCTAAGCCCTACAAGTACCTTTTTATCACTACCGAATGGAATACCACAAAACTACTTCTACCTGTTATGATCTGGCTTAGGACTTTCTTTTGCCCCCAAGAATTTTCCCACCCAATTTTACCAACTGGAGTTAGGTGTCACCTACCTGACTTAGGCGCTTTATCACTCACCAATACTGTGTAACTATTAAACTTTAAACTTAACGTTTACAGTATCTGTCTCCATCCTCCAGAACACAGGTGCCTAACAGCCTAGAAGCTGCTTTCAATGCCACTGGCATCATCGTGCATCCAGAACTGTTTTTACAACTTAATGTTTAAACCAAAAAGAGAGAGTGTGACTGTGCATCTTAAGTACCGGGTCCTGCCATTTCACAGTTTTTACCTTGGACCTTAAGTCAAAATTTTACAAACCAAAACACCATTAAAAGAGAAAGAATGAAACCCAAGCTTCTTTGTTGTCCTTTTAAGCACCCCCGCCTCAAATTGATTTTCCATTTTGGAGAAAAAATAACCCTTTAAAGGGCTAGTTGCTTCCAATTTTATTCTGATTAAAGCACAATGCTTATCAGAGATCACATCTAATCTCAGAGGCACACACGTAATATACAAAAGAAAAGCACTATATTTTTCATTAAAAATAATTTCTCTAAATGCAAGGGGAAAAATAGTGACTTTAGAGAATTTCATTCTATTCAATTTTTTCTAGAAGTTATCTTTTTGCAGGACATTAAAACAGCATGTTTTTTTTTAATAAATACATTTTTCTCTTACACCAACAGAAAGTCAAACAGCAAGCTTAGATTCTGTTGCTTGCCAACTAAAGTAGCTTTGAGAAAAAGAAAAGAGAAATAAATAAAATGATGTTTTATTTACTGACTTGTTGAGTGCTAGTTTATTCAGCTGTCCATACTGGGTGAGTCATTACAGCTGTTCATTCAACTGAAAATAGAAGGGTGGATTCAGGAAGCAAAATATTCATAGTCTAATAAGTTAGTAAAAAGAATAAGTTTAATTAAAGAATCTCATATTGAAAAGAACACATCAATACAATTCAAACTAAAAATATAACAGAATATTTTCCTTACTATGACATTAAATAATGTGCTTTACTTACTCTACTGCCCTATTTAAACTGCAAAACTTAACTGTAAGGTAAACAGTTTCCCCTTTATACAGAGAAAATACGAGCCGGCTCAAAGTCCCAATATCTCGAAGATACAAATGGCTTAAAAAATTCCAACAAAGTTAAAGTAAGTTTTGAAAAAGTTCATGAATATTCTGCCAGCCATCAGTGTACCTGATCTCACAATTCTATTTAAATCTATGGGGTCATGTTAACAATTGACTACTCAGTGTAAAGGTACCAGTAACCCTCATATAGACTATCTCATAAGACATAATGAGTCCATTTCCTCCTTTTATTGATGTTTATTTCCCTTTAATAGAAATTATCATATACTGCAAAACTATAAAATTTAATCAGACAACATTTCAAGTTCACTTTTTAAATTACTGGTCATGTTGTAATACCTTTCAGTGCACAGACGGATGGAAAATGACTATGAGTTTTTCCTTTTACTGTCAAATGCAAATGAAGATGGAAAGACTGATTTAGGCAATGGCAAAATTGAGATCCTACAATTTCTTCAAGTTTAACTGCATTTCTTTTAGGTTCCAAAAATCTAAGAAAATTCCAGGTATGCAAGGCTGGTTCAAGATTAGGAAATAAAATAACCCATCACATCAACAGGCTAAAATTTAAAAAAAAAAAATCACAATGAGGATATCAATATATGCAGTAAGACATCTGATAAAATTTAACACCCATTCATGATAAAATTAGAAATAGAGAAGTAGAGAAATAGAGAAGTACCTTCTCAACTTGAAAGAGAATAGCTATAAAACCCCATACAGTTAATATCACACTTAACTGAAAGAAGCTAGAAGCTTTCCAACTAGGATCAGTAACAAGGCAAGGATGTCTCCCCTCATCTCTCCCTTTGCACACTGTATGGGAAGCAATGTGCTAAGATAAGAAAAGGAAATAATCATATTAATTGGGAAAGAAGAAATAAAACTGTCTTTGTTCATAGATGACATCATGATTAGAAAATCCAGAAGAGTCAGTGACAACATTAAAATAAAAACTCCTTGGAACTGTTAAGTAACTACAACAAGGTTTCAGGATACAAAGGCAACACACAAAAGTCAACCACTTTCCCATACACCAGCAATGAACAAGTGGAATTTGAAATTAAAAACAAAATATTTTTAAATTAGCATCTCCAAAAAATTCTTTGGTATAAATTTAACAAAATATACACAAGATCTAAATGAGAAAAAGTGCGCACCTCTGATGAATGAAATCAAAAAACTAAAGAAATAGAGCAATACTGCATGCTCACAGACAGATAAGACTCAATATTTTCAAAAAGTTAGCTATTCCCAACTTAATCTAGACTCAGTGATAACCAATCAAAATTCCAGCAAGTCCTCTTGTGGACAGCAACAAGCCGGTTCTAAAGCTTACGCTGCTGTTTAGCTGCTAAGTCGTGTCTGACTCTTTGCGACTCCATGGACTGTAGCCCGCCAGGCTCCTCTGTCCATGGGATTTTTCCAGGCAAGAACACTGGAGTGGGCTGCCATGTCCTTCTCTAGGGCATCTTCCCAAAGCAGAGATCGAACCCAAGTCTCCTGCTTTGCAGGCGGATTCCTTACCACTGGTGCCACTTGGTCTTTATTCTGGTAAAAGACCCAGAATAGTCAACATATTAATAATACTAAAAAGAGGAACAAAATTGGAAAACTGGTTTCCCAGTTACTGGGAGCTTACTAAAGTAAGTTCCCAAGACTTAAACTTTAAAAGTTATAGTAATCAAGACAGTATGTAAAACTCTTAGAGGAGAACATAGGCAAAACACTCTCTGACATAAATCAGAGCAGGATCCTCTATGACCCACCTCCCAGAATATTGGAAATAAAAGCAAATATAAACAAATGGGACCTAATTAAAATTAAAAGCTTCTGCACAACAAAGGAAAATATAAGTGAGGTGAAAAGACAGCCTTCGGAATGGGAGAAAATAATAGCAAATGAAGCAACTGACAAACAACTAGTCTCAAAAATATACAAGCAACTTATGCAGCTCAATTCCAGAAAAATAAACGACCCAATCAAAATATGGGCCAAAGAACTAAACAGACATTTCTCCAAAGAAGACATACAGATGGCTAACACATGAAAAGATGCTCAACATCACTCATTATCAGAGAAATGCAAATCAAAACCACAATGAGGTATCATTTCATGCCAGTCAGAATGGCTGCAGTCCAAAAGTCTGCAAGCAATAAATGCTGGAGAGGGTGTGGAGAAAAGGGAACCCTCTTACACTGCTGGTGGGAATGCAAACTAGTACAGCCACTATGGAGAACAGTGTGGAGATTCCTTAAAAAACTGGAAATAGAACTGCCTTAGGACCCAGCAATCCCACCACTGGGCATACACACCGAGGAAACCTGAATTGAAAGAGACACGTGTACCCCAATGTTCATCACAACACTGTTTATAATAGCCAGCACATGGAAGCAACCTAGATGTCCATCAGCAGATGAATAGATAAGAAAGCTGCAGTACATATACACAATGGAGTATTACTCAGCCATTAAAAGGAATACATTTGAATCAGTTCTAATGAGGGGGATGAAACTGGAGCCTATTATACAGATTGAAGTAAGCCAGAAAGAAAAACACCAATACAGTATACTAACACATATATATGGAATTTAGAAAGATGGTAATGATAACCCTGTATGCGAGACAGCAAAAGAGACACAGATGTATAGAACAGTCTTTTGGACTCTGTGGGAGAGGGAGAGGGTGGGATGATTTGGGGGAATGTCATGGAAACATGTATAATATCATATAAGAAATGAATCGCCAGTCCAGGTTCAATACAGGATCCTTGGGGCTGGTGTATGGGGATGATCCGGAGGGATGGTACGGGGAGGGAGGTTGCGGGCAGGGGGGGGTTCAGGATGGGGAACACGTGTATGCCCATAGCAGATTCATGTTGATGTGTGGCAGAACCAATACAATACTGTAAAGTAATTAGCCTCCAATTAAAATAAATAAATTTAAATTAAAACAACAACAAAAAAAAAAATACAGTATGGTACTGGCGAAAGAATAGACCAATAGGTCAGTGTGACAGAACAGACAACCCAAAAATAGATGCACAACTGCTCTTTGACAGAGGAGCAAAGGCATTACAATGGAGCAAAGACATTCTCTTTAATAAATGGTGCTGGAGCAGCTGTATATCCACATGCAACAAGATGAATCTAGATACAGACCTGACACCATTGGCAAGAATTAATTAAAAAATGGATCACAAGCATAAATGTAGAGCAAAGAAACAATCATTAAAAAAAAAACCTCCTAGATGATAATATAGGAGGAAACATAGACAATCTTTTGGTATATTGATGACTTTTTAGATACAACAACAAAAATATGATCCATAAAAGAACTGATAAGCTGGACTTCATTTAAAATTAAAATCTTACAGCTCTAAGAAAAAACAATTTCAAGAGAATAAGAAGACAAGCTGCAGCCTAGAGAAAAAGGAAAAGACACATCTGATAAAGAACTGTTATCCAAAATATGCAAAGACTTCTTAAAACTCAGTAATACAATGAACAATGCGATTTTAAAATGCGACAAAGACCTGAACAGATAGCCTACTAAAGAAGATTTACAGATAGCAAAGAAGCATATGACAGGATGCTCCACATTACACTATGGAGGAACTGCAAATTAAACTATGAGATACCACTACATGCTTATCACAAGCCTCCTCCAGGGGATCTTCCCAGCCTAGGGATCGAACCCAGGTCTGCCACACTGCAGGCAGATTCTTTACCATCTGAGCCACCAGGAAGACCTTACCAAAAGCCAGACACTGACAACACCAAATCCTGACAAGGACGCGGAACAAAAGGAACTCACATTCGCTTCTGGTGAGAATGCAAAATGGCACAGCCACTTCCGAAGACAGTTTGGCAGTTTCTTATAAAACTTAAAATATTCCTACAACTGAATCCAGCAACTGATCTCCTTGGTATTTACCTAAAAGAGCCGAAAACGTATAACCACACAAAAATCTGCATGTAAGCATTTATAGCAGCTTAATCATAATTCCCAAACTTGGAATCAAACAAGCTGTCTTTCAGTAGGTAAGTGGATAAACAAATGGTGGTATATCCAGACAAGGGAATATTACTCAGCATTAAAAAAGAAAAACACCAATACAGTATACTAACACATATATATGGAATTTAGAAAGATGGTAATGAGGACCCTGTATGCAAGACAGCAAAAGAGACACAGAGGTGTAGAGCGGACTTTTAGACTCTGAGGGAGAGGGAGAGGGAGAGGGCGGGATGATTTGGGAGAATAGCATTGAAATATGTATACTATCATGTAAGAAACGAATCGCCAGTCTATGTTCGATGCAGGATGCAGGATGCTTGGGGCTGGTGTAGGGGGATGATCCGGAGGGATGATGGGCTGTCTCTTATACACATCTTTCATTCAGATACTTTTAGTCAAAGATGAAATGTTGCTCTAAAAAAATATATTTGGCATTTTGCTATAAACCTTTTATACTGTATGTATTTTCCCAAATATATAGTACTGTAGTCACAAGTTTTATTTTTCTATCTCTTTTTACATTCTGTTAGTGATTTATTGGCATGCTGATTGACTTTTGCTTTGGCATTACTCATTTATTTTGCTTGGTTAAGAAATATCATACTCTGAAGGTCTAGAATTTTCAAGCTTGTTAAGGCTACACGGAAGGCTACTTAAGTCTTTCCCTGAAGCCAATGCTACTGT
>SJYX01003625.1:227003-261033 GCA_006410675.1 Oreotragus oreotragus | reverse complement strand
AAATGATTCACTGCAAATTTTTTAGTTCAAACTTCATCCTTAGCTCTCTCAAAGGCTACTAACTTAGCTTTTAAATTTAGAACTTTGCCTGTCGTGTTTGAACACAGTGACAGTCAAACGTTTACCAGAATTTCTCCACAGAAATTACTTTAAGATTGACAACAATGATTAAAGTGCCAGAAAAAATCAGGGCTTCATTTTTAAGGTGAGAATATACTGTTCTTTTGGTGATATTTTCTAAAATATATCTGTGAATTAAATATAATCAAGAAATATATGACTCTAAGATATTGTATAGATAAATATATTTATATAATAAATATTTTAATTTTAAAATTATTTTGAAAAATATTTTCTGATTTATTTTGGATGGCAGCTAGCAGCTACTGGAGTAAATAGCTATAAATGTATTCATCCTGAAGAATGTTACAGATGGAGAAACCTGAGGAAAGTTTCTCGTCTAAGGAAAACTCTTAGGAAATTTTCTAATATCTCCTTCCATGAAAATGATCAATCTATGAGATCAAAACAGTGAAAACTAAAGTGCAGCAAATGCCACATGAAAGCACAGTCGCCCCAGAAATCCTAGGTGAGCTTGGGATGGAAGTTTAGGAAGATCTTCTGCAATGAGAGATGTCGAAGAATGGTAGCTGGACCCGAGTGTGGCTGTGCTGGTGGCAGCCAACCTGTAAAGCATAGTGAAACCGAAAAATGACAAGCAAGCAGCTAGTGGGACAGGGCAACTTTCCAATCAGCAGAGAACACTCAGCATGAACCAAAGATCAGAATGACCTAAAATGTCAGCCACAGTGGTGGTAGGAGGAGGTCCTTGCTCCCTGCCAAATGAGATGAGTTTTAAAATGGGCCTCACACACGGTGACCTTCAACAAATTACTATGGAAAGAACGGCAGAGGAAGGAAAAGAGGGACCGAAGGAAGGGGGGAGGCAGGGAAGGAGGGAAGGAGAAATGAACGCCCCCAGATTTGCTACTCCTTAGAAAAAGCCTTAGTTCTGGGTTCCCTGAGGGTCTTATTAAAAGTCAGTGACGATCCTTGGCACTTCCAATTAAAACGCTCTTAGCAGACACTATCTGAAATTCCTAGGTTCTAATGCCACACTCTTCGGGTCCCTACCCATGTTTTCCATCATAGCACTTCCAAATGTCATTTAAGGTGATTAGAAGTTTAGTATCTGTCTTCCCATGGCACTTGAGTGCCCTGAGGGTACAAGCTCGCTTTGCTAAATCTTCTATTCCCAGGAGCTGACAAGTTCTCTGGATTTAAGAAAGTGCTTCATGTATATTTGTTAAATAAATGAATATTTAAAACTTAATTTCTAAGTGCTAAGACCTTAAAGATAAATGCTTTTTTAGTGGTTTTATATGAATAAAGCAAGTATTGTGTGTCATCCTATGTCTTTTATCAGATATATTCTGTGGAAAAACTGATTTCAAGAAATGTGGCTATTTTAAAATGCACAATATTATTCTGATAGAAGAGATATATGAAGCTACATGTTTTAGCCTATGATTTTAAAGATTAGTTTAGCCCAGGCTCTTCATTTTGCTGAATGTGCACGCTAAGTCGCTTTAGTTGTGTCTGACTCTGTGAGACCCTACTGGACTGTAGCCCGCCAGGTTCCTCTGTTCATTGGATTCTCCAGGCAAGAATACTGGAGTGGGTTAGCCATGCCCTCCTCCAGGGGATCTTCCCAAGCAAGGGATCGAACCCACATCTCTTCATCTCTACACTGGCAGGCAGGTTCTTTACCAGTACTGCCACCTGGAAAGCCCCTGCAAATGAATACACTGGGCCTATCTTGATGAAGTCGCTCTGGACCCCTTAACCTAAATTAAAATACAAACTACCTGAAGCCTGTTGTGAATTTGCATCTTTCTGAGTATTTTCATTTACATGATAGCTAAAGCATATTGTTGATGGATGGACTCATAAAAGGTGCTAGGCACACTTATTCTTTGCTTATACAGCGACTTCTATAACATACGAGCTCAATTATGTTTTTGCGTCACTATAACACAGTGGTATCCTGGGTCTGCAACACTAAATAGCCCAAGGGGGCTATGCTCTTGAAGTTATTTATATTCTTCTTCTAGTTATTCCGGAAGGGTATCCTTTTTCTATCAGATTATTTAATTGTTACTTTTCATGATGTTTGGCATGCTAACATGAAAAACTTTACTTGCTTTTTTAATCTTCCAGAGCCTTAGAAATAAAATAACTAAGCTGTTTCAAAGGTAAATAATTAGAATGAATTCACTGTGAGGGAAGAAGGTCTAAGGGCATCTACTGCGAGTCAAATACATGAATTTTAGTTCCTGGACATTTTGGCATTTATTGTGGTTTCCCAAATGTCTTTTTGACTGAGATTTTAGCTTCTGGTTCTCATCCAGATAAGCAATACTGCCAGAAAAAAGCCTGTTTGTTACTGAAGTTGGTAGGAGAAATGGCACTGAAACTCTGATCTTCGGGTCTCCACTAAATGTTCTCTAAAAAATGCAGCTCATCTTAATATATGTTTTTTAATTCATAATGTATAGTTCCTACATAATATCTCAGTTATCTTTTACTTTTATATAATACTCTGTCATCTGTAGAAAACAAATACTATTTCAACAGATCTTCAATGAACATTTTTTGATACAGACAAAAACATTATTATCCCCCTCCTTTTACAAACAAGATAAGTGCAAGTGGCAAGTTTGGGTGCCAAGCCCCAAGATGACAAAGTTAGTAAGAGGCAGACATGGGACACTTCAATCTCTCGAATCCCAGAAGCCTTCTGTTACTACAAGGACATAGGTTTAATAATGTGAATTACTGGAGTAGCGCTAGTCTATACCAGCTCAAAGCAAACAACCACAAAAAACTAAGAAATCGGTATTTGCTGAACTTCAGACAATCACTACTTCAGTACTTTCCCAAATGCATGGAAGTGTTTTCCACAAAATCTGTGCCATTTACACATTTTCAATGCATTTAAATATTTTCTGCACATCTTAACTTCTCCACATATTATTTGTCTGGCTTATTTAATCTGCGGAAGCTACAAGAGTGTTAAGCACCCATTATATAAGCACCATGTCAGAACCCACAACATCCCTATTACCTCTTAACTCATAAGGACTGTGAGATCTGATGCCATAAAAAGCTAAAATTGCTGCATTGCCAGGGTAAGTTAGACCCTTTGAGAGCATACTCACCCATGGGAGTGGGTAACAAGAACTGGTATTAGGGACACCCAGAGCGCACCCTCTTGTCTTCTGGAGCCATTATCTTCCCCTTTTCCTAAGCAAACTAATTATGCTGCTGATATTGATTCTTCTGACGTATGCCTTACTGCCACTAGACCTTCGATTTCAGTATAAAATATTCACTACTGCTAGAAAGGTAATACGTTAAACTGCTATCAGCCATTAACACAGCACTGAATAAATTAGTCCTCCTCTACACTACAGCTAAGTAACTGCACCTAAGGTCTGCAAATAAGGTGGCTGTAACAAAGAAAAGGAGAAGGGGATTTGGGAGCGCTGGGCAACCTGAGCCTGAGTAAGGCTGACTGAAGGGGCTGCAGTGAGATTCAAATTAAGGCAAAAGGGCAAAGGGGAGCACAGGAGAAGGTCTGTGTGCGTAGTACAGGGTGGGTGTCAGGTTGGGAGGGGTTGCTGCTGAAAGGCAACAGAGTAAGGAAAGTGAGGAACTGAAAGAGGAGTTGAAAAGCCACATGTAAGCTTGACAGTCCTAAGGCTGGCCATATCCTACAGAGATTACCAAGAAAGGGTGACACTGATAAAGCATTCCCAGAGGGTTAAAACATTTTGCTAAAGATCACCTACTTTCCATACTCTGCACAAATGCTTATAATGAAAAGACTACTGCGTAAAGATCATTTATTTATGTTTCTCAAACAAAAATGGTATTGTCTCAACTCCACTGGGTTCGCTTTGTCCAGTGTGATGTTCTAATTAGCAATTCTTAGCATGATTAAATGCTAAACACACAGCTGTGTGANGACGGCAGCCCACCAGGCTCCCCCGTCCCTGGGATTCTCCAGGCAAGAACACTGGAGTGGGTTGCCATTTCCTCCTCCAATGCAGGAAAGTGAAAAGTGAAAGTGAAGTCGCTCAGTCGCCTCCGACTCTCAACAACCCCATGGACTGCAGCCCACCAGTCTCCTCCATCCATGGGATTTTCCAGGCAAGAGTCCTGGAGTGGGGTGCCATTGCCTTCCCCAAGATACACACTGCTGCTGCTAAGTCGCTTCAGTCGTGTCCGACTCTATGCGACCCCATAGATGGCAGCCTACCAGGCTCCTCCGTCCCTGGGATTCTCCAGGCAAGAATACTGGATGGAGGAAGATACACACTACTATATATAAAATGGATAATTAACAAGGACATACTGTATATCACAGGGAACTATAGTCAATAGCTTATAATAAACCTATAATGGAAAAGAATATGAAAAAGAAAAGAAATATACACACACACACATACACGTGTGTGTGCGTGTGCTCCATCGTGTCCCAGTCTTTGGAACCCCATGGTCTGTAATCCGCCAGTCTCCTCTGTCCATGGAATTTTCCAGGCAAGAATGCTGGAGTGGGTTGCCATTTCCTTCTCCAAGGGATCCTCCTGACCCAGGGATCGAACCCATGTCTCCTGCATTGGCAGGCAAATTCTTTACCATCTGAGCCACCAGGGAAGGCCAGTGCATGTATGNTTGGAACCCCATGGTCTGTAATCCGCCAGTCTCCTCTGTCCATGGAATTTTCCAGGCAAGAATGCTGGAGTGGGTTGCCATTTCCTTCTCCAAGGGATCCTCCTGACCCAGGGATCGAACCCATGTCTCCTGCATTGGCAGGCAAATTCTTTACCATCTGAGCCACCAGGGAAGGCCAGTGCATGTATGAATATATGTCTATTACTTTGCTGTACACCAGAAACTGACACACCATGGTAAATCAACTATCCTTCAATTAAAAAAAATCAAACTGATGGATTTTGGGGAAAGCATTTCACTTGATAATAGTTGTGACTCACATCTTCCTTTCCTCTCTCCACACTTAGCATGCTGAGTGGAAGGAAAATGTGCACAATTTGGAGGCTAGTGTAGAGGCAATCCTCAGATGCAGTTTCTCCACATCTGTAACTAGGAGACTCTGATTTTAGCTTCTCATATCCTCAGACCTGTCTTTGGTGCTAAGACTGGCCAGGTAAATTTGCAGCCAAACATTAGCTTGGGAAGAATTCAGTTTTGATATGTAAAAACAGTGCAACGTGCAAATGTGGCATAATAGATCCCTTTAAATCACATGGAGATTATTCATTAGATACATTAAGATTTTAAAAGATCTTAGATTTTTCTCAACAGCATCTAGTACAGGAACTTCCACCCACCCTTGGTTCTGTGAACATCTCCAGTAATAGCCTGTCTCCCAAGCCTCCTTCCCATCTTTACTATGGAAGGATTGACTTCTGTTTACCTAACATTTCAGGTAGCTTGCTTCAAGGAATGCGCCTCTTTAAATGCTGTAAAGCCTGGAACCTCTGAGCTGAAGGCATACAAGGAGACTTTTCAATTGAGCAGGGACACCAACCTCATTGCCTAGCCCCCGGCTGGCAGACTCAGGCTCCTGGGGACCCTCACAGGCTGGTCCCAAGGGCTGCTGCTCTGTTGGATGCTGGGGCCAATGTGTGGTTCATGTTAGCACNCCTGTCTCTTATACACATCTAGATGTGTATAAGAGACAGGGTGTAGGGGGATGATCCGGAGGGATGATGGGGGGTGGGAGGTGGGAGGGGGCTTCATGTTTGGGAGTTCATGTACACCCATGGCAGATTCATGTCAATGTATGCCAAAACCAATACAGGACTGTAAAGTAAAATAAAGTAAAAATAAAAATTATTTAAAATAAATAAATAAAATTGAAACAAAAATAAATAAATAATAAAAAAGAAATTAGCTGTCAAGTCATGAAAAGACATAAAAGAATATTAAATAAATATTCTCAAGTGAAACAAGCCACTGCGAAAAGGCTACATACTGCATGATTCCAACTATCTGCCATTCTGGAAAAGGCAAAACGACAGAGACAGGGAAAAAATGATCAGTGCTTGCTAGGACTTGGTGGGGAGGGGTGCCTAGGTGGAAAGCACAGGATTTGGGGAAGTGAAACTATTCCGGGGAACACTACAGTGATGAACACACTTCATTATACATTTGTCAAAACCCACGGAATGTGCAGCGCCAAGAGTAAACCCTACTGTAAACTGTGGACTGTGTGTGATTATGACGCATCGAGGTGACACAAGGCTCATCAGTTGATACAGATGTGCTACTCTGGTGGGGGATGTCGATAATGAGAGAGCAAGGGGCTTATGCAAATTCTCAATTTTGCTGTGAACCTAAAACTGCTCTTTTTTTTTTTTTTCTTTTTTGCTGTTTTCTTTTTTTTTTAATATAAATTTGTTTTAATTGGAGGCTAATTACTTTACAATATTGTATTGGTTTTGCCATACGCCAACATAAATCCGCCACGGGTGTACATGTGTTCCCCATCCTGAACCCCCCTCCCACCTCGCTCCCCATCCCATCCCTCTGGATCATCCCAGTGCACCAGCTCCGAGCATCCTGTATCATGAAACTGTCTTTAAAAAAGACAATAATTTTTTCTCCATCCTCCTCTCACATTTTCTATGAATTTACTTCAGTAATTAATCTCTCATTTTATAAATCAGTAAATACTGTCAAAGCACTTGAGGTCTTCCTCTCATTGTAATACCAAACACATAAATGGGCAGCAAGGAGATCAAACCAGTCAGTCCTCAAGGAAATCAACCCTGAATATTCATTGGGAAGACTGATACTGAAGCTGAAGATCCAATAATCTGGCCACCTGATGCAAAGAGCTGACTCATCAGGAAAGGCCTTGATGCTGGGAAAGACTGAGGGCAGGAGAAGGGGGCGACACACAGTGAGATGGCTGGGTGGCAGCACGGACTCAATGGACACGAGTGTGAGCAAACTCTGGGAGATAGTGAAGGACAGGGAAGCCTGGTGTGCTGCAGTCCATAAGGTCACAAAGAGCTGGACAAGACTCAGGGACTGAACGCGTGAATAAAGCTATAACTAACCTCCACTGGGGGCTTCCCTGGTGGCTCCGTGGTAAAGAATCTGCTTGCCAGTGAGTAGACTTGGGTCCTATACTTGGGTTGGGATGATCCCCTGGAGAAGGAAATGGCAACCCACTCCAGTATTCTTGCCTGGAGAATCCCATGGACAGAGGAGCCTTGCAGGCTACAGTCGACAGGGTCACAAAGAGTCAGACCCAACTTAGTGACTAAACAGCCACAACAATATCCACTGAGGTTTATGCACACCAGATATTATTATTTTCTTCTTTTTAACTAGCATTATATTATGAAAATTTTCTATACCAAAGATTTAGATAAGACATAGCTTTCACATCACTCATATGAATTGGAATCCATGACTGGGTCATGGAGAACAGTCACCAGACCAAAATTTAGTATAATCCAAATTCAAGTTTGTTTACAGCAAGAGAAATAAAGTGAGATTGAACAAAGAGGGAAAGATTTCTTAGATGGTCAGAAGAAAGAGAANTCATATGAACTGGAATCCATGACTGGGTCATGGAGAACAGTCACCAGACCAAAATTTAGTATAATCCAAATTCAAGTTTGTTTACAGCAAGAGAAATAAAGTGAGATTGAACAAAGAGGGAAAGATTTCTTAGATGGTCAGAAGAAAGAGAAGGAATAAACAAAAAATGATGCTGTATTTTAAAGAAACATTATTACCTATGAATATAATCCCACTAACAGTGGGGTTTTGTCGTTTCCTTTTTAGTAACTAATTATCCGTTGACAATGATTCACTGCAAATTTTTTAGTTCAAACTTCATCCTTAGCTCTCTCAAAGGCTACTAACTTAGCTTTTAAATTTAGAACTTTGCCTGTCGTGTTTGAACACAGTGACAGTCAAACGTTTACCAGAATTTCTCCACAGAAATTACTTTAAGATTGACAACAGTGATTAAAGTGCCAGAAAAAATCAGGGCTTCATTTTTAAGGTGAGAATATACTGTTCTTTTGGTGATATTTTCTAAAATATATCTGTGAATTAAATATAATCAAGAAATATATGACTCTAAGATATTGTATAGATAAATATATTTATATAATAAATATTTTAATTTTAAAATTATTTTGAAAAATATTTTCTGATTTATTTTGGATGGCAGCTAGCAGCTACTGGAGTAAATAGCTATAAATGTATTCATCCTGAAGAATGTTACAGATGGAGAAACCTGAGGAAAGTTTCTCGTCTAAGGAAAACTCTTAGGAAATTTTCTAATATCTCCTTCCATGAAAATGATCAATCTAAATAAATATTTTAATTTTAAAATTATTTTGAAAAATATTTTCTGATTTATTTTGGATGGCAGCTAGCAGCTACTGGAGTAAATAGCTATAAATGTATTCATCCTGAAGAATGTTACAGATGGAGAAACCTGAGGAAAGTTTCTCGTCTAAGGAAAACTCTTAGGAAATTTTCTAATATCTCCTTCCATGAAAATGATCAATCTATGAGATCAAAACAGTGAAAACTAAAGTGCAGCAAATGCCACATGAAAGCACAGTCGCCCCAGAAATCCTAGGTGAGCTTGGGATGGAAGTTTAGGAAGATCTTCTGCAATGAGAGATGTCGAAGAATGGTAGCTGGACCCGAGCATGGCTGTGCTGGTGGCAGCCAACCTGTAAAGCACAGTGAAACTGAAAATTGACAAGCAAGCAGCTAGTGGGACAGGGCAACTTTCCAATCAGCAGAGANAGTCTGAATTTGGCAATAAGGAATTCATGATCTGAGCCACAGTCAGCTTCCAGTCTTGTTTTTGCTGACTCTATAGAGCTCCTCCATCTTTGGCTGCAAATAATATAATCAGTCTGCTTTTGGTATTGGCCATCTGGTGAGGTTCATGTGTAGAGTCTTCTCTTGTATTGTTGGAAGAAGGTGTTTACTATGACCAGTGCATTATCTTGGCAAAACTCAGTTAGCCTTTGCCCTGTTTCATTTTGTACTCCACAGTCAAATTTGCCTGTTATTCCAGGTATCTCTTGACTCCCTACTTTTGCATTCCAGTCCCCTATGATGAAAAGGACATCTTCTTTGGGTGTTAGTTATAGAAGGTCTTGTAGGTCTGCATAGAACTGTTCAATTTCAGCTTCTTCAGCCTTACTGGTTGAGGCATAGACTTGGATTACTATAATATTGAATGGTTTGCCTTGGAAACAAACAGAGATCATTTTGTCATTTTTGAGATTGCACCCAAGTACTGCATTTTGGACTGTTTTGTTGACTATGAAGGCTATTCCTTTTCTTCTAAGGGATTTTTGCCCACAGTAGTAGGCATAATGGTCATCTTAATTAAATTTGCCCATTCCAGTCCATTTTAATCAATGATTCCTAAAATGTCATTGTTCACTCTTGCCATCTCCAGTGCGACCACTTCTAATTTACCTTGATTCTTGGACCTAACATTCCAGGTTCCTATGTATTATTGCTCTTTATTGCATCGGACTTTCTTCCATCAATAGTCACATCCACAACTGGGCATTGTTTTTGGTTTAGTTCTACCTCTTCATTCTTTCTGGACTTATTTCTTCACTGTTTTCCAGTTGCATATTGGGCACCTACCGACCTGTGGAGTCCATCTTTCAGTGTCTTATCTTTTTGCCTTTTCATTCTGAGCATAAGATAACTTGTGGATTTCTGGCTTGGGTGTCTTATGTTGAAGTTAACTCAAAGACTAAAAATATAAGTGGAAAAGGAAATAAAATTTAGGATTGGTGTTTGCCATGATTATAGAGAATCCTGAAGGAAATAGCAAGAAGGGATAGTAAATGAATAATTTTCTGGCTATATATATATAGCCAGAAATATATGTATAATACAAAACAAATACAAGTATATGTATATCTAACATATGTATGTACATATATCCACAAATACACACAAACCAGCATGAATATTAAATCATATGATACAAAATGGATATGTAGGTTATAACAAACAGAAATAATGGTTTAGAGTGTAATGTCCCTAATCAAGAGAGATTTTGTGAAAGATGTTTCAGTTTTGAACATATTTGTCTACTTTGTTGAAAGTCTCTCTTTCATTATCACTTTCCTCTTCAATTTAGAGACAAGAATTTTAGTGTTTTGTTTTAAAAAGCCAATTTTTTTGGTTTAGAAAAATAATGTGCATGCTTCAATCATTTCTGACTCTGTGCTACACTATGGATTGTAGCCCGCCAGGCTTCTCTGTCCTTGGAATTCTCCATTCATGTAATTCTCCAGGCAAGAATACTGGAGTGGATTGCCATGCCCTCCTCCTGGAGAACTTCTCAACCCAGAAAGCCCTACCTACTGAGCCACTTGGGAAGCCCCCAGAAGAATAAAACCTACTTATAGTAGAGAATCTGCAAAATATAGAAAAGAATGAAGGTGCTGTTTCTCATTATATAGACATTTTATTGTGTCTGTTTGAATGAAAACCTCACTTTGTATCCAGGTCATAAGATTGAAAATAGGTTGAAAGGAGTGAGAGAAACTGGTGACTTTTGTAGAGCATTCCAAGTATAGAATAGATGAAACTGTGAGTCTGCAATATGCATGTGCATGTGTTGGAGGTGGTGTTGGTGGCAGTTATATCAAGTTAACAATCACAAAGTTTGTGCTGTTAATATGAAAATAGAAAGTCTGAGTGTGTCCCAGATACACGACAGCATATTATTTTTGTTCAATGGAAATAGATGTTATGAAGAGATTGAATCAGAAGTAAACCTGACGGAACAGTTTCACTATGTTATACACTGTGTAAAGATGCAAATTCTTTTTCTCTTTTTAGCTTTAACTTCAACTACTCTAGGAAAATATAAATGTAACATATGTATATATTTTAAAGCAATAAATAACATATATCAAATAAAGTAAATTTTAAAGATAAAAATCTGGTGTCCTAGAAGCTTCTAGAACGAGTGATCTTATTTAGCCAAATTGTCTCCCTTTCCTTTTATTCAATGCCTGGAATGTAAAAAAAAAGGTGGAATCAGAAGTCAAGAGTTGATTAAAGTGACAGTAGAATCTGAAATTATGAAATTGACTGTGTCTTTCCTTCTTTTTGATATCCTTTGTAAAATTTCCAGGGGAGTTGCCATTTTCATCATTCTCATTTGGAGATATGCAGACTAATGTGAGATCCATCTACACTGTTCTCTCACTCTTCTTAAAGTCACTAATTTTTCAAGTTTTCAAGTCTTAAGCCCTCATGCTTAGGATTTCAATGTAGTTTAAATCAATTCAATAACATATCAGTCATGACTCAATCAGAGAAGCAGAACCACTAAGATGAATGTATATATGTATATGGATTTCCTCTTTTCCTTCCTGCTTTCCTTCATCCTTTTTTTCTCTCTCTTCCTTCATCCCTTTCTTCCTTTTTCTTTCTCTTCCTTTCTTCCCTTCCATCCATTTATCCATCTATATATCTATCATCATCTACTTAATGTTTTCGGTTTTATTGTTGTTTTCAGATATTCAATTCACTTGCAGTGTGTTTTGGTATTATAAGTGTTTGGGGAGAATGGATCTAGGTTTAAAATATGTTTTACAATATTCAGATTCTCGTTTCCTCTTTATCCTATTACTAGAGTCAATAGTTTAGAGGGTATCCTGCCCACTGTTTTCTAAATCTGAAATTTTTGGCTCTATAATAGATGCAGTTCCATCTTTTATTTTTTTGTATGAAAAGACTCATGTTGTTTATCTTCTCTTAATGTCTTTTCCTTTTCACCTTTCTTAGATTAGGTTACTGGACACAGAGTCTGAGGTGGAGAATTGCCTGCAGAAGGTTCACTGGGGAGAGCCTTTAGGGGCTCCACCTACAACACAGTGAGTCAGGAAACACTGGGTATTTCTGGATGAGATTGGCAGACTCAGTAGTGTAGATTGCCCTTCCCAATGTGTGTGGGCATCATCCAATCCTTTGAGGATCCCAACAGAATAGTAAGACTGAAGGATTAGGAAATCTCCCCTTTTGCTTCCTGCCTGCCTGCTTGAGCTAGTACCTGTTCTTTTCCTGTCTTTGGACTGGGATTTACATCTTCAGCTCTCATTCTCCGAGCTTTAGATTCAGACTGGAATTACATCACTGGCATTCCTGTGCTTCCAGTTTGCAGATCTTGGGACTTCTCAACATCATATAATGAGTTAATTCCTCACAATAAATCTCTCCATATACCCATATATCAGAGAAGGCAATGGCACCCCACTCCAGTACTCTTGTCTGGAAAATCCCATGGACGCAGGAGCCTGGTAGGCTGCAGTCCATGGGGTCGCTAAGAGTCAGACATGACTAAGTGACTTCACTTTCACGCATTGGAGAAGGAAATGGCAACCCACTCCAGTGTTCTTGCCTTGAGAATCCCAGGGATGGGGGAGCCTGGTGGGCTGCTGTCTATGGGGTCGCACAGAGTCGGACATGACTGAAGCGACTTAGCAGCATACCTATACATACCTATATGTATTCTATTGGTTGTGTTTCTCTGGAGAACCCCTGACTAGTACATTTAGGCAAAAATGGATATTTCTTGGCTAATGTAACTTGAAAGTCTGTGGATGGCTGGAGTGAGGGATTCAGATGACCTCATTCAGTTCTTGTCTCTCTCCATCTTTCTGCTTGGCTTTTATCTGACTGAGTCAGCTCTCACTTCAGACAAGCCCTCATGATGACTGGGGCTTCTGCCAGCAAACCCAGACTTACTTCGTTTTCATGAAAAACCCACAATATAGGGCTTCTTTTCACTACCAGCTTCTAGAACACATCTGGGCCTGAATCTTATTGGCTAAAGGATAGGATACAGTGATTAACTGGCTCAGGACCTGTGTTCACCCTTGAAGCATGATGTACCTACATGACTCAAGAGTCAGAAAAGCAGGCTTTATCAAGGTAATTTGGGGTATGAGAGGCAAAAAAGAGGAAAAGTATGCTAGGAACATCCAATAAAAAGAACAAAAGACTTCTAAAAAGAGCCAGGCTATATATTTCTATTTTCAGTTAATTTAAAAAAAATTTAAATTTCCTGCTACATCCTTGGGACCTGTATTAAATGCTGGAACACAGAGGAGAACAAGATAGAGTCCCTGGTTTCAAAAAGCTTGTATTCTAGTGGGGGAGGAAATGAAAAATAAACAGATAAATACACAACCTGTTGTCCCAATTATCAATTTATTGTCTCTCCAAATCCTCCCTTCTTTACCTGGGTTTAGAAAGCTAAAGCTGGACACTGTGAACATTTCTTGTTTTCCAGCTTCAAAATGTTAAACTTCATTAATACACGTCACAGGGCAATATGATAAGGCAGGATGATATTTCCTTTCAGAGTTCCTGTCATCCATTATTATTATCCTATGAGAAAGCCCAGCAGTTCCTACAGATGAGTTCTAGCTGCATCTTTAGGTCAAGCTGTCCTGACCATGGCCGCTTCTCATGGGTTCTGGTCTGTCCAAGCTCCAGCAATGGCAGGCAGCACAGGCCTGGCCATACCCTCTGACAAGAGCAGACTTCTAAAGACCAGTAATAGCTCATACCCATGTTCCTCTGGTAGCCATGCCCTTTCTAAAATGTCTGAATCCCAGCCCTGGGAAGGGGAAGCCCTCTTAGCCTTTAGCTCTGATAGTGTTTCAGCCTAGAGGTAACCGCTAGCTTTCTGCATAGTCTGTATCTAGAATCCTCAGGGTCCTCGTTTATCCCTTTTATTAGTTAAGTGCCTCTTACTAGTTTAAAAATTCTTTATATTAAAATTCTCTTCTTTAAATACATGGTGTTGTTTCTGTCTCTTGACTGGGCACTGACTAACATACAGGTCACGTAGTGATAAGCACTAGGAAGAAACGAGTTCTAAAGGAAGAAAAGAATTGTTCTGGATAGGGTCATCAGGGAAGGATTTTGAGGCCTGAATAGAACAAGGATATGAAAATTGTAGAGCAGAGTATTTTAGAGAACAACCAGCACATGCAAAGACTCCAGGGTAGAAATGAGCCTGGCATGTTCAATGAAGAGCAGAATTTTGGTGCAACAGCTGGTGAGGGTGTGAGCGAGAGTGGTGGGAAATAAGGTCAGAAAAGCAGTCAGGAGCCAGACAAGGAGGGCTTGTAGTGTCATGGTGAAGTTTGGATTCTGTTCTACAAGCAATATGAAGCCACTGGAGGGTTTTGAGCTGAGAAGTAACTTGACCTGACTTATGTTTTTAAGAATCCTCTCTGGCTTCTGTGCAAAAGAATCAACTGTGGTAGGTAATGGGGCTATTAAAATAATTCATGTAAAATGATGGAGGTTTAGACTAAGTGAAGACATAGAAATAGTGGGAAGTGCTTATTTTCTGGACATATTTGAAGGAAGACGTAATTCTCCTGGTAGACTGAGAAATGAAGTTGCCCGTAACTGAGATGGGGAATGTGAGAAGGAACATGTTTGGGATTTTTCTGGGTCAATTATTTAGTTTGGGAGAGTTTTAACATGCATTAAGTTTGAGAAGTCTACTTGAATTCTAAATGGAGCTACTGAGTGGGAAATTTGGTATACAGTTGGGAATTCAAAGGAAAGTTAGAGACCAGAGAGGTACATTTGGTTATCATTAGCATATAGACAGTAATTTATATGATAGAAATCCTAATGCAGGTAGGGTAGAAAAGTCTGAGAATAGAGCCCTGGATCAATGAATATTAGGAGCTTGGCAATAAGAAAAAAAACCAGTAAAGAACTGGATGGAAGTGCCTGATGAGCAAGGAGGTGAATCAAAAGAAAACATTGTTCTGAAAGCAAGGCGAGTATTTCAAGAAGGAAAAAAAGATTAAAATTCTATGTACCCAGGGTTTCTCGGCAGAGTAAGATAGAACTTGTGNAGAGATCATTTTGTCATTTTTGAGATTGCACCCAAGTACTGCATTTTGGACTGTTTTGTTGACTATGAAGGCTATTCCTTTTCTTCTAAGGGATTTTTGCCCACAGTAGTAGGCATAATGGTCATCTTAATTAAATTTGCCCATTCTAGTCCATTTTAATCAATGATTCCTAAAATGTCATTGTTCACTCTTGCCATCTCCAGTGCGACCACTTCTAATTTACCTTGATTCTTGGACCTAACATTCCAGGTTCCTATGTATTATTGCTCTTTATTGCATCGGACTTTCTTCCATCAATAGTCACATCCACAACTGGGCATTGTTTTTGGTTTAGTTCTACCTCTTCATTCTTTCTGGACTTATTTCTCCACTGTTTTCCAGTTGCATATTGGGCACCTACCGACCTGTGGAGTCCATCTTTCAGTGTCTTATCTTTTTGCCTTTTCATTCTGAGCATAAGATAACTTGTGGATTTCTGGCTTGGGTGTCTTATGTTGAAGTTAACTCAAAGACTAAAAATATAAGTGGAAAAGGAAATAAAATTTAGGATTGGTGTTTGCCATGATTATAGAGAATCCTGAAGGAAATAGCAAGAAGGGATAGTAAATGAATAATTTTCTGGCTATATATATATAGCCAGAAATATATGTATAATACAAAACAAATACAAGTATATGTATATCTAACATATGTATGTACATATATCCACAAATACACACAAACCAGCATGAATATTAAATCATATGATACAAAATGGATATGTAGGTTATAACAAACAGAAATAATGGTTTAGAGTGTAATGTCCCTAATCAAGAGAGATTTTGTGAAAGATGTTTCAGTTTTGAACATATTTGTCTACTTTGTTGAAAGTCTCTCTTTCATTATCACTTTCCTCTTCAATTTAGAGACAAGAATTTTAGTGTTTTGTTTTAAAAAGCCAATTTTTTTGGTTTAGAAAAATAATGTGCATGCTTCAATCATTTCTGACTCTGTGCTACACTATGGATTGTAGCCCGCCAGGCTTCTCTGTCCTTGGAATTCTCCATTCATGTAATTCTCCAGGCAAGAATACTGGAGTGGATTGCCATGCCCTCCTCCTGGAGAACTTCTCAACCCAGAAAGCCCTACCTACTGAGCCACTTGGGAAGCCCCCAGAAGAATAAAACCTACTCATAGTAGAGAATCTGCAAAATATAGAAAAGAATGAAGGTGCTGTTTCTCATTATATAGACATTTTATTGTGTCTGTTTGAATGAAAACCTCACTTTGTATCCAGGTCATAAGATTGAAAATAGGTTGAAAGGAGTGAGAGAAACTGGTGACTTTTGTAGAGCATTCCAAGTATAGAATAGATGAAACTGTGAGTCTGCAATATGCATGTGCATGTGTTGGAGGTGGTGTTGGTGGCAGTTATATCAAGTTAACAATCACAAAGTTTGTGCTGTTAATATGAAAATAGAAAGTCTGAGTGTGTCCCAGATACACGACAGCATATTATTTTTGTTCAATGGAAATAGATGTTATGAAGAGATTGAATCAGAAGTAAACCTGACGGAACAGTTTCACTATGTTATACACTGTGTAAAGATGCAAATTCTTTTTCTCTTTTTAGCTTTAACTTCAACTACTCTAGGAAAATATAAATGTAACATATGTATATATTTTAAAGCAATAAATAACATATATCAAATAAAGTAAATTTTAAAGATAAAAATCTGGTGTCCTAGAAGCTTCTAGAACGAGTGATCTTATTTAGCCAAATTGTCTCCCTTTCCTTTTATTCAATGCCTGGAATGTAAAAAAAAAGGTGGAATCAGAAGTCAAGAGTTGATTAAAGTGACAGTAGAATCTGAAATTATGAAATTGACTGTGTCTTTCCTTCTTTTTGATATCCTTTGTAAAATTTCCAGGGGAGTTGCCATTTTCATCATTCTCATTTGGAGATATGCAGACTAATGTGAGATCTATCTACACTGTTCTCTCACTCTTCTTAAAGTCACTAATTTTTCAAGTTTTCAAGTCTTAAGCCCTCATGCTTAGGATTTCAATGTAGTTTAAATCAATTCAATAACATATCAGTCATGACTCAATCAGAGAAGCAGAACCACTAAGATGAATGTATATATGTATATGGATTTCCTCTTTTCCTTCCTGCTTTCCTTCATCCTTTTTTTCTCTCTCTTCCTTCATCCCTTTCTTCCTTTTTCTTTCTCTTCCTTTCTTCCCTTCCATCCATTTATCCATCTATATATCTATCATCATCTACTTAATGTTTTCGGTTTTATTGTTGTTTTCAGATATTCAATTCACTTGCAGTGTGTTTTGGTATTATAAGTGTTTGGGGAGAATGGATCTAGGTTTAAAATATGTTTTACAATATTCAGATTCTCGTTTCCTCTTTATCCTATTACTAGAGTCAATAGTTTAGAGGGTATCCTGCCCACTGTTTTCTAAATCTGAAATTTTTGGCTCTATAATAGATGCAGTTCCATCTTTTATTTTTTTGTATGAAAAGACTCATGTTGTTTATCTTCTCTTAATGTCTTTTCCTTTTCACCTTTCTTAGATTAGGTTACTGGACACAGAGTCTGAGGTGGAGAATTGCCTGCAGAAGGTTCACTGGGGAGAGCCTTTAGGGGCTCCACCTACAACACAGTGAGTCAGGAAACACTGGGTATTTCTGGATGAGATTGGCAGACTCAGTAGTGTAGATTGCCCTTCCCAATGTGTGTGGGCATCATCCAATCCTTTGAGGATCCCAACAGAATAGTAAGACTGAAGGATTAGGAAATCTCCCCTTTTGCTTCCTGCCTGCCTGCTTGAGCTAGTACCTGTTCTTTTCCTGTCTTTGGACTGGGATTTACATCTTCAGCTCTCATTCTCCGAGCTTTAGATTCAGACTGGAATTACATCACTGGCATTCCTGTGCTTCCAGTTTGCAGATCTTGGGACTTCTCAACATCATATAATGAGTTAATTCCTCACAATAAATCTCTCCATATACCCATATATCAGAGAAGGCAATGGCACCCCACTCCAGTACTCTTGTCTGGAAAATCCCATGGACGCAGGAGCCTGGTAGGCTGCAGTCCATGGGGTCGCTAAGAGTCAGACATGACTAAGTGACTTCACTTTCACGCATTGGAGAAGGAAATGGCAACCCACTCCAGTGTTCTTGCCTTGAGAATCCCAGGGATGGGGGAGCCTGGTGGGCTGCTGTCTATGGGGTCGCACAGAGTCGGACATGACTGAAGCGACTTAGCAGCATACCTATACATACCTATATGTATTCTATTGGTTGTGTTTCTCTGGAGAACCCCTGACTAGTACATTTAGGCAAAAATGGATATTTCTTGGCTAATGTAACTTGAAAGTCTGTGGATGGCTGGAGTGAGGGATTCAGATGACCTCATTCAGTTCTTGTCTCTCTCCATCTTTCTGCTTGGCTTTTATCTGACTGAGTCAGCTCTCACTTCAGACAAGCCCTCATGATGACTGGGGCTTCTGCCAGCAAACCCAGACTTACTTCGTTTTCATGAAAAACCCAAAATATAGGGCTTCTTTTTCACTACCAGCTTCTAGAACACATCTGGGCCTGAATCTTATTGGCTAAAGGATAGGATACAGTGATTAACTGGCTCAGGACCTGTGTTCACCCTTGAAGCATGATGTACCTACATGACCCAAGAGTCAGAAAAGCAGGCTTTATCAAGGTAATTTGGGGTATGAGAGGCAAAAAAGAGGAAAAGTATGCTAGGAACATCCAATAAAAAGAACAAAAGACTTCTAAAAAGAGCCAGGCTATATATTTCTATTTTCAGTTAATTTAAAAAAAATTTAAATTTCCTGCTACATCCTTGGGACCTGTATTAAATGCTGGAACACAGAGGAGAACAAGATAGAGTCCCTGGTTTCAAAAAGCTTGTATTCTAGTGGGGAAGGAAATGAAAAATAAACAGATAAATACACAACCTGTTGCCCCAATTATCAATTTATTGTCTCTCCAAATCCTCCCTTCTTTACCTGGGTTTAGAAAGCTAAAGCTGGACACTGTGAACATTTCTTGTTTTCCAGCTTCAAAATGTTAAACTTCATTAATACACGTCACAGGGCAATATGATAAGGCAGGATGATATTTCCTTTCAGAGTTCCTGTCATCCATTATTATTATCCTATGACAAAGCCCAGCAGTTCCTACAGATGAGTTCTAGCTGCATCTTTAGGTCAAGCTGTCCTGACCATGGCCGCTTCTCATGGGTTCTGGTCTGTCCAAGCTCCAGCAATGGCAGGCAGCACAGGCCTGGCCATACCCTCTGACAAGAGCAGACTTCTAAAGACCAGTAATAGCTCATACCCATGTTCCTCTGGTAGCCATGCCCTTTCTAAAATGTCTGAATCCCAGCCCTGGGAAGGGGAAGCCCTCTTAGCCTTTAGCTCTGATAGTATTTCAGCCTAGAGGTAACCGCTAGCTTTCTGCATAGTCTGTATCTAGAATCCTCAGGGTCCTCGTTTATCCCTTTTATTAGTTAAGTGCCTCTTACTAGTTTAAAAATTCTTTATATTAAAATTCTCTTCTTTAAATACATGGTGTTGTTTCTGTCTCTTGACTGGGCACTGACTAACATACAGGTCACGTAGTGATAAGCACTAGGAAGAAACGAGTTCTAAAGGAAGAAAAGAATTGTTCTGGATAGGGTCATCAGGGAAGGATTTTGAGGCCTGAATAGAACAAGGATATGAAAATTGTAGAGCAGAGTATTTTAGAGAACAACCAGCACATGCAAAGACTCCAGGGTAGAAATGAGCCTGGCATGTTCAATGAAGAGCAGAATTTTGGTGCAACAGCTGGTGAGGGTGTGAGCGAGAGTGGTGGGAAATAAGGTCAGAAAAGCAGTCAGGAGCCAGACAAGGAGGGCTTCTAGTGTCATGGTGAAGTTTGGATTCTGTTCTACAAGCAATATGAAGCCACTGGAGGGTTTTGAGCTGAGAAGTAACTTGACCTGACTTATGTTTTTAAGAATCCTCTCTGGCTTCTGTGCAAAAGAATCAACTGTGGTAGGTAATGGGGCTATTAAAATAATTCATGTAAAATGATGGAGGTTTAGACTAAGTGAAGACATAGAAATAGTGGGAAGTGCTTATTTTCTGGACATATTTGAAGGAAGACGTAATTCTCCTGGTAGACTGAGAAATGAAGTTGCCCGTAACTGAGATGGGGAATGTGAGAAGGAACATGTTTGGGATTTTTCTGGGTCAATTATTTAGTTTGGGAGAGTTTTAACATGCATTAAGTTTGAGAAGTCTACTAGAATTCTAAATGGAGCTACTGAGTGGGAAATTTGGTATACAGTTGGGAATTCAAAGGAAAGTTAGAGACCAGAGAGGTACATTTGGTTATCATTAGCATATAGACAGTAATTTATATGATAGAAATCCTAATGCAGGTAGGTAAGAAAAGTCTGAGAATAGAGCCCTGGATCAATGAATATTAGGAGCTTGGCAATAAGAAAAAAAACCAGTAAAGAACTGGATGGAAGTGCCTGATGAGCAAGGAGGTGAATCAAAAGAAAACATTGTTCTGAAAGCAAGGCGAGTATTTCAAGAAGGAAAAAAAGATTAAAATTCTATGTACCCAGGGTTTCTCGGCAGAGTAAGATAGAACTTGTGTTTGATCAGAGGACTTAGTAATATGAAGTCAATGGTGACCTTGAAGAAGCTGTTTTGGTGGACAGGTAGGGACAAAAGTCTGACTGAACTGGGTTCAAGAGAAAAGTAGGAAAGTGAAGTCGTTCAGTTGTGTCTAACTCTTTGTGACTCCATGGATTGCAGCCTACCAGGCTCCTCTGTCCAAGGGATTTTCCAGGCTAGAATACTGGAGTGGATTGCCATTTCCTTCTCCATGGGATCTTCGACCCAGGGACTGAACCCAGGTCTCCTGCATTGCAGGCAGGTTGTTTACATCTGAGCCACCAGGGAAGCCCAAGAGACAGGCTTCAAGAGAGAGGTGAGGAAAGGAAACATAGCTATTTCATAAGCATACTGCTGTAGAGGGAAAGAGAAAAGCGAAACAATTGTTGGATAGGTGTGTTTGATTAAGAGAGATTGTGCAAGTATGCATTTACAGCAAGGGTCCACTCAGAGGGAAAACTGAAGATGCAGGAGAGAGAGAGTAAATGCTGGTTAGACCAATATCCTTGCAAAGATGAGAGGGCTAAATCCTATGCATAACTGGTGTGCATGACCCTTGACAGAAGCAGACAGTTTATCTTCAGACATGGCAGATTACAGACATGTGTACTAAATGCTCTTTTGATAATTTTTGTTTCCTTAGAAAAATAAGTGCAAGGCTTTTAGTTCAGATTAAGGAGTGGGGAACAGTGGCTTGAGGTTTGTGAAGTGAATATAATGTGAAAAATATTGTCTGGGAAAATGGGAGAATGAATTGCTAGAGAAATATATAGAATTTAGGACAATGAATGTGTGAAAGCAAGACAGCACATTTTACTAGGTAAAATCAATTCCAGGAGAGCTGGAAATATCCCTTTCCCTATGCTGCCTATTTCATCCTTGAAATATGCACATCACAAAATCTATCTCAACAGTAAAGGCCTGAACCATAGCCATTCCACCATTTAAAGTTCTGCCTATCATCTACCTACAGGAAGAGAGAACTGGGACCAAGGCAGATAGCTGACACAGGTATACTAGATGAATTAGAAAGGTAGAGGGACCCAGATGGTTGTAAAAATTTTTCCAGAATTTGATGTTTATGTTTCTTGGGTAAATAGAACAATAGATATTTGAAACTCAGATGGCTTTTGTTCCCAATCCAAAAGAATCTCTGTTTGAGACTGGCTTTTCAGATTTAGCAGTTTGTAAACTTATTCTGTGGAGAAGGCAATGGCACCCCACTCCAGTACTCTTGCCTGGAAAATCCCATGGATGGAGGAGTCTGGTGGGCTGCAGTCCATGGGGTCGCTAAGAGTCAGACACGACTGAATGACTTCACTTTCACTTAAGTCTTAAGGATAGGCAGTCTTAAATCTTGTAAATAGATGGAACCTGATTTATTCCAGCCATTTCTGTATCCCAAATAGGTTAGTATGTTCCAAGTGGCAGGAGAAAGTAATATTTGTTGAAATAGTTTTTCCCCTCTATGTTGGAACAGGCTTTTTCACAATAAAATATCAAGTCATTGAATCCTTAAATCAACTTAATCAGTTAGGTATTTGTGGTAGAAATCTTTTGGTTTCTCATCATACTTTTTTTACTGGGAGCTTCACTATCATTTTTGATTTTGATCGAACACTGTCTGCTAGCATAAGAGTGTGAGGCAGCTGATTTCTCAGCATTTTATTTTCTCCTTGAATGGGCCAATAGAGTCTTCTCTAGGAGTTGATATGTTAGTGGGTACTGAGAGAGACAAGGTTTGTATTTATTCATTAATTCAATAAATATTAATTAGTATTTACTATATTTCAGACACTATTCTAGGTTTGGGGGATAAGAAAGTGGGCAAATCAGTCTCTCTTCCCAGGAAACTTTCCTTCTTCTGAGATTGAGCACAGAAAGAATCATTATTCAGGAGGTACCACTTGCTGTGAAGCTTCCCCTATGTCTCAGCGGTAACGAATCTGCCTGCAATGCAGGAGATACAGGAGGCCTGGGTTTGATCCCTGGGTCAGGAAGATGCCCTGAAGAAGGGAATGGCTACCTACTCCAATATTCTTGCCTGGAGATGCTTATGGACAGATGTGCCTGGTGGGCTACAGTCCATGGAGTTGCAAAGAGTCAGACATAACTGGAGCGACTCAGCACACACACACACCACCTGCTTTTGCTTGTTTGTTCTGCCGAATCTACCTGAGAGTGCAGCTAGCATAGAGGAAAACTGAACCGAGACTGGAAAACATACAACACTAACATGTCAGTCTTGCACACTTGTTTCAGCCAGACTTTATATTAAATGTAGTCCTCAACCTTTAGGTTGTGTTTATCTTTTCTATTTAACCTTAAGCCAGTTTGAGTTGAATTTCTACTTATACTATACAAATTTTTAAATAAATGCCTGTGAATAGCCTAAAACCCTACAAGGTGTGGAGCGGGTACAGAGGAAGAGAAAAGACATAAGGTCTTAGCTTTATGGAATCCTTTAACGAGGAAGGCAGATAATAAATACATGACTAATAAAATTTCAGATAGTAATATGTGCTTTGAAAAGATTTAGAAAGGCTAATGGAGTAAAAATTAAATGTGTGCTTGTGGAAGAGGGTCAAGACAACTGTATTAAAAATGTCAAAGAAAGTCTCTCTAAGGAATTGCTGTTTGAGTTGAGATCTGGATTGTCAGGGAGCCAGCCATGTGAAAATATGGGGCGTGAGTTTCCCAGTAGGGGAAAATATAAGTACATGGTCTCTGAAATCCAGATACACTTGTTATATCAAGCTTCATAAAGAAGGTCACAATGAACAAGGTGGGTGGGGAAGATCAATTTCATGTAGGCTCTCTTAGAATTTGCTAAGGATTCTGGATTTTATTATAATTGCAATTCAAAGCCGTTGATAATTTTGTAGTAGAACCATGAACTTAGTTGTTTTATGTTCCAAAAACTATTCACCTTGTTACATGAAGAACAAGCTATAGTGGGACAGGAGGAAAAGCAGAAAGAAGACCAGTTCGAGTCTATTAATCCAGCTGAGAGATGTTGCCAGCTTGAAATAGGGTGGTTGCAGTAAAGACAGAGGAATTGGTGGCATCAGGATACATTCTTCAAGCAAGTAGGACCTCCCGATAGAGTGATTAGATATATGAATGGAGAGTGGGAGAGATGAAGAGTGGGAGCAGAAAGTCAAGGAAACAATAAGGCTGCATCCTAGGATTTTGGCATAACAAACTGGGTGAAAAGTTGTGAGACTAAAGGAGATGGAGATGATCTGGGGAGGAAAAGTTTGACAGGACTGATAATGGGATGAATGGGTAGATGTCACAATTTCAATACAAAGTCTTAAGGGCGAAATTCTTCTTACCTATAATAGAGCTGATGCTGAGTAGACTGTTGGATCTGCCAGTATGGAGTTTAGAAAAGTCATACAGCCTATAGATATAAACATGCATTCTACTTGAAGCCATAAGATATGATGAGATCTCCCAGTAGAGGAACAAAGATGGAGCTCTTGGATGATCCAACATTTACAATTCAGGCAGAAAAAGAGGTGTCTCCAGAGATTAAAAAGTAATCTCTATTGAGATCATAGAAAGTCCAAATGATTATGATATTAAAGAAGTCAAGATGGAAGTATTTAGTAAGGAAAGAATGTATTCAGCCACACCTACTGGAGACCAGCTATTGAGAGTCCCGTAAGGTGAACACTGAGAACTGAATACTGGTTGACTAAGTTGATCTTGAAAAAGAGAAGCTTCAGTGAATACTGAGAGACAGGAGCTTCCATGCAGTGTGCTGAAGAAGGTGGGGGAAATCAGGACCTGGAGACAGAATGATTCTTTCAGAAGACCAGAGAAATGAGGCAGTTCTCAGAAAGGAATATGGAGTTAACCAAAGGTCACTTGCAACCATAAGTCCTGACTAATACTATGTTATCCTCATTACACACATGAGAAATTGGGAACTGCTGAGTGCGTGTAACCTGCTCAGTGACATACTGCTGGTATGTAGCAGTACTACAGTTTAAAATCAGATCTTTTTTTGCTAAAACTCATACTTTTTCATACTATATGTCAGGCTTTGCTGTTTACACTGTGTACGGGTTATAGCTGTTCAGCTGATAAGTTGCGTCTGACTTTGTGACCCCATGGACTGCAGCATGCCAGGCTTCCCTGTGCTCCACTATCTCCCAGAGCTTGCTCAGATTTGTGCCCACTGAGTTGGTGATGCTGTCTAACCATCTCGTCCTCTGCTGTCCTATTCTCCTTTGGCCTTCAGTCTTTCCCAGCATCAGGGTCTTTTCCAGTGAGTTGGCTCTTTGCATCAGGTGGCCAAAGTATTGGATCTGCAGCCTCAGCAACTGTCCTTCTAATGAGTATTCAGCATTGACTTCTTTTAGGATTGACTGGTTTGATCTCCTTGCTGTCCCAGGGACTCTCAAGAGTCTTTTCCAGCACCACAATTCGAAAGCATCAATTCTTCAGCACTAAGCGTTCTTTATGGATCAATTCTAACATCTGTACGTGACTACTGGAAAAACCATAGCTCTAACTATGTGGACCTTTGTCAGCAAAGTGATGACTTTGCTTTTTAATATGCTGTCATAGCTTTCCTTCCAAGGAGCAAATGTGTTTTAATTTCATGGCTGCAGTCATCATCCACAGGCACTTTAGAGTCCAAGAAAATAAAATTTGCCTGTTTCCACTTTCCCCACTTGCAATGAAGTGATGGGGCCTGATGCCATGATCTTAGTTTTTTAATGTTGAGTTTCAAGCCAGCTTTTTCCACTCTCCTCCTTCACCCTCATCAAGAGGCTCTATGGTTCCTCTTCACTTTCTGCTATTAGAGTGGTATCATCTGCATATCTGAGGTTGTTGTTATTTCTCCCAGCAATCTTGGTTCCAGCTTTTGAGTTACCCAGCCCAGCACTTCTGGGGAAGGCAATGGCACCCCACCCCAGTACTCTTGCCTGGAAAATCCAATGGATGGAGTAGCCTGGTGGGCTGCAGTCCATGGGGTCGCTAACAGTCGGACAGACTGAGCGACTTCACTTTCACTTTTCTCTTTCATGCCTTGGAGAAGGAAATGGCAACCCACTCCAGTATTCTTGCCTGGAGAATCCCAGGGATGGGGGAGCCTGGTGGGATGCCGTCTATGGGGTCACACAGAGTTGGACACGACTGAAGTGACTTAGCAGCAGCAGCAGCAGCAGCCCAGCACTTCACATGATGTACTCTGCATATATACAGATGTATTCTGACCATATACAACCTTGTGGTACACCTTTCCCAATTTGAAACCAGTCATTTGTTCCAAGTCTGATTGTAACTGATGCTTCTTGACTTGCATACAGGTTTCTCAGGAGACAGGTAAGGTGGTCTGGTATTCCCATCTCTTTAAGGATTTTCCAGTTTGTTGTGATCCACACAGTCAAAGGCTTTAGGATAGTCAATGAAGCAGAAGCAGACGTTTTTCTGAAACACCCTTGCTTTCCCCATGATGTAACAAATGTTGGCAATTTGATCTCTGGTTCCTCTACCTTTTCTAAATCTAGTTTGTACATCTGAAAGCTGTCAATTCATGTACTGCTGAAGCCTAGCTTGAAGGATTTTGAGCATAACCTTGCTAGCATGTGAAATGAATACAGTTATAGGGCAGTTTGAACATTCTTTGTCATTGCCCTTCTTAGGGACTGGAATGAAACCTGATCTTTTCTAGTCCTGTGGCTATTGCCAGGCTTTTCAAACATGCTGACATACTGAGTGCAACACTTTAACAGCATCATCTTTTAGGATTTGAGATACCTCTGCTGGAATTTCATCACCTCCCCTAGCTTTGTTCATAATACTGCTTCCTAAGGCCCGCTTGACCTTACATTTCAGGATATCTGGCTCTAGGTGAATGACCACACCGTCATAGTTATCCGGGTGTTTAAGACCTTTTTTATATAGTTCTTTTGTATATTCTCGCCACTTCTTAATCTCTCTGCTTCTGTTAGATCTTTACCATTTCTGCCCTTTATCATGCCCATCCTTGAATGAAATGTTCCCTTGATATAGCCAGTTTTCTTGAGGGGATCTCTAGTCTTTCCCATCCTATTGTTTTCCTATATTTCTTTCCACTGTTCATTTACGAAGACATTCTTATCCCTCCTTGCTATTCTCTGGAACTCTGCATTCAGATGGCATACCTTTCTTCCTCCCCTTTGTCTTCTGCTTTTCCTCTTTCCTCTGCTATTTGTGAAGTGCCTCAGACAGCCACGTTGCCTTCCTGCATTTCTTTTTCTTGGGGATAGTTTTGGTCATCACCTTCTGTACAATGTTTTAAACCTCTGTCCATAGGTCTTCAGGCACTCTGTCTACCAGATCTAATCTCTTGAATCTATTTGTCACCTCCACTGTATAATCATAAGGGATTTGGTTTAGGTCATACCTAAACAGCCTATTGGTTTTTCCTACATTTTTCTATTTAAGCCTGAATTTTGCAATAAGGTGGCCAGGATCTGGGCCACAGTCAGCTCCAGGTATTGTTTTTACTAACTGTATAGAGCATCTCCATCTTTGGCTGCAAAAATATGATCAATCTGATTTCAGTATTGACCATCTATTGATGTCTATGTATAGAGGTGTCTCTTGGGTTATTGGAAAAGGATGTTTGCTATGACCAGTGTGTTCTCTTGAAAAAACTCTTTTAGCCTTTGCCCTGCTTCATTTTGTACTCTACAAACCTGATATTATTTTGGGGTATCTCTTGCTTCTTACTTTTGGATTTTAATCCCCAATGATGAAAAAGACATCTTTTTTGGTGTTAGTTCTAGAAGGTGTTGTAGGTCTTCATACAACAGGTCAACTTCAGGTTTTTCAGCATCAGTGAAAAATCAGTGGTTGGGCCATGGACTGTGATGTTGAATGGTTTGCCTTGGAAATGAACTGAGATCATTCTGTTTTTGAGGTTGCACCCACATACTGCCTTTAGCAATCTTTTGTTGACTATCAGGATTACTCCATTTCTTCTAAGGGATTCTTGCCCACAGTAGTAGATATAATGTTCAACTGAATTAAATTTGCCCATTCCTGTCCATTTCAGTCTAGTGATTCCTAAGATGTTGATGTTCACTCTTGCTGTCTCTTACTTGACCATGCCCAATTTACCTTGATTCATGGATGTAACATTCCAGGTTCCTTTGCAATATTGTTCTTTACAGCATCAGACTTTACTTTCACTATCACAGACAATCACAACTGAGTGTCATTTCTGCTTTGGTCCAGCTGCTTCATTATCTTTGGAGCTGTTAGTAATTGCCCTCCACTCTTCTGCATAGCAGAGAAGGCAATGGCAACCCACTCCAGTACTCTTGCCTGGAGAATCCCAGGGACAGGGGAGCCTGGTGGGCTGCCATCTATGGGGTTGCACAGAGTTGGACACGACTGAAGTGACTTAGCAGCAGCAGGTTCTGCATAGCAATAGTTAGAAACAGACATGGAACAATGGACTGGTTCCAATTTGGGAAAGGAATATGTTAAGGCTGTATATTGCCACCCTGCTTATTTAACTTATATGCAGAGTACATCACGTGAAATGCTGGGCTGGATGAAGCACAAGCTGGAATCAAGATTGCAGGGAGAAATATCAATAACGTCAGGTACGCAGATGACACTACCCTTATGGCAGAAAGTGAAGAGGAACTAAACAGCCTCTTGATGAAAGTGAAAGAGGAGAGTGAAAAAGCCGGCTAAAAGCTCAACATTCAGAAAACTAAGATCATGGCATCTGGTCCCATCACTTCATGGAAAATAGATGGGAAAACAATGGAAACAGCGACAGACTATTATCTTGGGCTCCAAAATCACTGCAGACGGTAACTGCAGCCATGAAATTAAAAGACGCTCTCCTTGGAAGAAAAGCTATTACCAACCTAGTAGCATATTAAAAAGCATAGACATTACTTTGCTGACCAAGTTCTGTCTAGTCAAAGTTATGATTTTTCCAGTAGTCATGTATAGATGTGAGAGTTGTACCATAAAGAATGCTGAGCACTGAAGAATTGATGCTTTTGAACGGTGGTGTTGGAGAAGACTCTTGAGAGTCCTTAGAACAGCAAGGAGATCCAACCAGTCCATCCTAAAGGAAATCAGCCCTGAATATTCATTGAAAGGACTGATGCTGAAGCTGAAACTCCAATACTTTGGCCACCTGATGAGAAAAACTGAATCACTGGAAAAGATCTTGATGCTGGGAAAGACTGAAAGCAGGAGGAGAAAGGGTCGAGAGAGGATGAGGTGGTTGGATGGCATCACCGACTTGATGGACATGAGTTTGAGCAAGCTCTGGAAGTTGGTGATGGACAGGGAAGTCTGGCCTGCTGCAGTCCATGGGGTCACAAAGAGTTGGACACGACAGAGCAGTTGAACTGAACTGAACTTTCCCATAGCATATTGGACTCCAGTGTTCTTGCCTGGAGAATCCCAGGGAGGGGGGAGCCTGGTGGGCTGCCGTCTATGGGGTCACACAGAGTCGGACACGACTGAAGTGACTTAGCAGCAGCAGCAGCAGACTCCAATAAGCCTGTTTGAAGGGGTACAAACCTTAGTATAACATATATTATGTCTATGATAGTGTATTTATTAGTAATTTTTCTATTATCTCTAGTCTCATCTGGGGCAGGACCTCAATCTTATTCTTTATCAAATCCAGCATGCATTGGCTCACATTAGACAGCTAGAAATATTGATTAGATACTGTTTAGAGTATCTAGCACTAATAGGCAGTAATATAGCAAATAATATTTTCAATACATAATATATCAGTGTATTATTATTCTCCAAGAGACTAGTACACTTTTATCATGTGCTTATTATATGTGCCATCCACATAAGGTAGAAATATGACAGCAAATGACGCTTATCATTAGAGTCTGGAGCATAATCATGTTAATGATTTTGCTGCTAATGAAAAATTTTAAAACTTAGAATTATTTATATTACTATCTACTCAAGCCACAAAGATCAAAAGTAATCAGTAATTAACTGTTGTATAAAACAAGTGAATTTTTTTCCCCAAGAGTGTTCAAAGCTATATGTTTACCTACTCTCTAGAATTTTAGTGTTCTTAATTGTCAGCATTATTTGATGGTACAGGTTTACATCCAAGTAAGAATTCATGGGATGGTCCTCTCATGATTCATTGTACAGTCACATGTCATTTGCATTTATATTTTTAAGTTCTTCATTAATGTCTAAACTTTAAATTCAATGCCCAGTGTGCCTGTTTCCTGAGATACATTTTCTCCTTCTTATATGATTAATTTGAATATTTATGACTTTTCCATTGTATCGTTCCTTTACATTATTTGGTTGTAAGCAGGTGACCTTGAATTTGTCAGATACTCTTAACTGTCGTACAGAGTTTTGACAGAATTACTGTGGTCTAGCTGCTGTTTGCCTAAGCATAACAATGGGCACTGGCAAAGTGAGATCTAATTGCTACTCTGCTGTTGATTCCCTCTATCATTCTGGATAGATCACTAGCCTGCCCACCTTCCTTCTATTCTCACAACTGAGTTGGTAATCATCAATCTTCTCTTCCCAGACTATTAGGTCCTGGCATTTTTATGCTGTCACATGTTTCAGTGGCTTGTGCTGTTTTTATTTCAGGGGAGGAGGAGTACTTACTAATCTTATAAGAGTGTTGTGGAAATTAATTAGTTATTGTTCACAAAGTACTTTGAAGATTAAAAGCCCAGAATAAATGCTCATTATTGTTTTATGTACTCCAAGGGCATAGCTGGGCAGGCAGGAGAAGGTATTTCCCAGAGATGAAAGGATTAGGCAACTTAGAAAACTGTGGTGTAGGATTTTAAGGCTGGCAAACAGGTTACTCAGGATTGCGTATGTGGGAATTAACTCTCACCAGAACACATATGTTCCACCCAAAACCTGGAAGAAAGTCATTTGTTAGAACTAGTGCTGACTTCAAAAGTATTCTAGCCAACATGATTTCATTTCATGATACTGAGTGAAATGGTAAGACTGATGAGTTTCTCAGGTAGAGATGAAAGGAAGCAGAAAGGTAGCTCCAGGGCTCCGAGGAGCTAATGCTAGTGCAGAGCTCTCAGAACCCCACTTGACGATAAGACGGGAGTCCTGGCTGACTGGAATCATGCTCAGTCAAGCTCAGCATACTCAGCAGGGTTCTAGCTGAGGTCAGAGCCATATAGCAGAACCTGCAAATACATATCTAATGTTGAACACTGTTGGAAGAGTTTAGTTTGGTATAACTTTTCTGGAAGAGAAGGTGATAATAATTACCCAAAGTCTTCAAAGGGTACATATCCTTAAACCATCAGTTTCCTTCCTAGGAATTCACCTTTTAGGAACATTTATCTGTTTACTTGGGTACCACCGATACCTGCAAAAATTTGAACAATGCAAATGTTCAATAATAAGGGATTGATAAAGTAATGGTTCTGTAGAAGGAAATGGCAGCCCACTCCAGTACTCTTGCCTGGAGAATCCCTTGGAGGGAGGAGCCTGGTAGGGGTCCATGGGGTCGCAAAGAGTTGGACACGACTGAGCGACTTCATTTACACTTACTTAAAGTAATGGGTCAAACATAAAATTAAATGTTATAAAGTTATTAATAATGAGATTCTAGACTGTTAGCAAGAAAACATATCCAGCTGACAAAAAGCCAGCTAAGTAACATAAAAACACTACTATACATAAGATACATAACTAATAAGGATCTACTGTATAGTATATGGAACTCTTCTCAATACTCTGTAAAGACCTATATGGAAAAAGAATCTAAAAGAGTAGATATATGTATAACCAAATCACTTTGCTGTACAGCAGAAAATAATACAACATTATAAATCAACTGTAATCCAATAAAAATTAAAAAAGAAAGCCAGCTATAACTGCAGTATATATCATGATGAAGAGACTTTGAAGCATTTTTATTTTCTTGTCTGCTTATCTCTATTTCCTAATTTCTCTAAGTATTTATTACTTTTATAATTTGAAAAATCTTCCTTACAGAAAAAGAAAATATACATTCTACCTGCAATGCAGGAGACCCTGGTTTGATTCCTGGGTCAGGAAGATCCCATGAAGGGATATGTTACCCACTCCAGTATATTTGGGCTTCCCTTGTGGCTCAGCTGGTAAAGAATCTGCCCACAATGTGGGAGACCCGGGTTTGATCCCTGGGTTGGGACGATCCCCTGGAGAAGAGAAAGGCTACTCACTCCAGTATTCTGGCCTGGAGAATTCCATGGACTGCATAGTCCATGGGGTGGCAAAGAGTTGGATACAACTGAGCGACTTTCATTTTCATATCAGCATTCACAAGGAAGGAAATATACAGTATAATAAGATCATAATATCAGTACAAAATCTTTGAAAAGATCCAAAACAAATAAAGAGGGAGAAATGAATGATAGGCTAGTGTTATTTATCTCATACTTCATCAGTCTTCTTCTTGGCCTCAATTTTCTCTGAAACTTTCTGCAATGTGGTTTGTCTCCATGGGTCTGCATGAGCCTTTTCCAAAGTTTATATCCAGAATTCATTGGCTCCCCCACTGCCCAAGCTGAGGCTTGAGATACTGGGGATCTACCCTGCATCCATTGGAAGCACAAACTAGCAGTATGGGGAAGTTAGTGCCCTGTGGGCAGAATATTTGACCAATGGAAGACAGGAGCCAGTGGATATAGTCTTCTCTTCTTTCCCTGGATACACTGCCCTAAGATGGAGTAGCTCATACACTTCTCTGAAGACTTAGATAAGGATGAGCAATCAATATCACTCCATACACAGAAGTGGACAGCTCCATAAGGCACTCTCTTATTTGACTCTTTCCTCCTGCTCTGGCCCATTTTTGCTTTTCCTCAGTTTTGCTTCATATCATACTCCCCAAGAAAGTGGCAGCACCCAGGCTTTGCCTTGGGCTCTGTTTCCTGGGGAACATCAAACTAAACACATTATGAGAGACACATAGACAAAGAAGCACTGGATTTCAAAGATACTTTGCCATTTATTCAATCAAACTGAAAATAATATTGAATTTAATTCTTATAACAACTTTTATAATCAAACAAATTTTGGACAATTTGAGAACCTTGCCCAAATTTGAATTAGGAATTTGAATTAGGAGTGTCTAATACCAAATGTGATATCCCTCGTGCAACATGGTATACGTGATCTAGAAACACACCCTATAGAAGAATCTTCAGAGATGTTTCTTATCTCAAGAATTACAGTCAGGCTAAGTAACCACAACCAGAACATATGAAACATGAAACATAAAGGATGGGTTTTTAGTAAAATGTTTAATTATGTAACACAGACTATAATGGTTATCAAATTCAGAAATAAAAGAGAAATTCCAGAAGCCAGAAGAAGTCTCAGATAGGGAAGATATTGCACCAAAGCTGAATCTTGAAGAGGGAGCATAATTTAAGATGAAAGAAAGAGGGGAGTGAAGATAAAGCCATTCGTGTTTGACATGACAGCAAAGGGATTAGGGTGACATGTGGGTAAACTGGGAGAGAGAGTTCAGAACAAAAGGAAAATGACTGGTGGTGGGGTTTAGTAGACCTGGTTCCTGAAGAGCCAGGTTATTCCTGCTTGAAAGCAAGTAGAAGAATGTATGTTTGTTACACAGGGAAAAGGAGCCATTCATCCCTTCTGAGCAGGAGAAAGGTAAGATCATCCTGTGGATGGAATGACTTTATAGGAAGAACAATGTAAAGACAAGGAGATTTGCTTATTATGTTAGAGTCATAAAATATTCTAATATTTTGCTTGGTAGATATAAGAATTCTGTGTTTATAAATTAAACATATACACGAATCTAGTGCAATTATGAAAGGGCATATCATGAAAATATGGCTTAGAATGCTCCGGAGTCTTCCCTTGTAAGAATGTAACCTCCTATAACAGAAATTTAATGTTAGCTAATGAACTTAAAAGATAAAAGATGCTTGCTCATTGGAAGAAAAGCTATGACCAACCTAGACAGCATAAAAGCAGAGACATTACTTTACAGACAAAGGTCCATCTAAGTCAAAGCTATGGTTTTTCCCGTAGTCATGTATGGATGTGATAGTTAGACCATAAAAAAAGCTGAGCACTGAAGAATTGATGCTTTTGAATGGTGGTGTTGGAGAAGACTCTTGAGAGTCCCTTGGACAGCAAGAAGATCCAACCAGTCAAACCTAAAGGAAATCTGTCCTGAATATTTATTGGAAGGACTGATGCTGAAGCTGAAACTCCAATACTTTGGCCACCTGATGCGAAGAACTGACTCATTGGAAAAGACCTTGATGCTGGGAAAGATTGAAGGTGGGAGGAGAAGGGGA
>SJYX01003625.1:197942-226550 GCA_006410675.1 Oreotragus oreotragus | reverse complement strand
GTTCCAGTACTTATTTATTGACTAATACGTTATGAGAGAGCATGATAGGGAAGGAGAGGAGGGGGTTGGTGAACAGAACCAAAGAAACTGACAAACCTTGGGAGCCATAGATTGACATCAAGCTTGAAAACAGTATGTAACAAATGAACTGGCTGTTTATGCTTTTAAACGGCTTTTCAGTCCTTGTGTTGTGTTGTCTATGCACAGGGGTTTCTCATTAAAATCACCCTCAGAGTGTTTAATACAGGTTCCTGGGCCTCTGGAAGTCTTCATTGAGTAAGTAGGTTTGGGACAGGGGAGGGACCCTGTGTTTTAAATGAGCCTTAAGATGATTCTGATGTTGTCTTACATCCACAGAATAGGAGTTAGTCTTCATAATATCTAAAGCTGAATGCTACTGATAGTCATAGGACACTCTGCAAAATTTTATTTTATCCTTAGAGGGAAAGCAAATAATTTTTCTGCATTCGGGGAAGCTACACTTTTTTCTGTTGGATTCTTCAGGATCTTCGTTTTCCCCAACAAGTATGATATTGGCCATGTTTTTGGTAATAGCACGTGTTCTGGTCATCCTCAGGATTTTCTTTGGGACTCAAAGGGAAAAAAATTGCTTCTCTGTATTATTTTGGGCTTGCTTTGCCATCTTCGTCCTAGTCATCTTCATTTCTCAGCTGGATTTGACTGGCAGAATAAAGGTGGGGGGGCTTTTTTTTTTTTTTTCCTTTGGCAGTGCTTCTTGGCATGTGGACTCTAGTTTCCCAACCAGGGATTGAATCTATCCCCCTGCAGTGGAAACATGGAGTCCGAAACACTGGACTGAAAGAAAAGTCTGGGGAGGGCATTTTTTACATAAGTAGGCCAAACATGCCATGGCAGAGCTGAGGTGCTCGTGAGTTATAGGTGGCTTCCACGTCTTGATTTATCACTGTCCTGCCATAGCTCTTCTTTTTGCTTCTCTTGATCCTTAACCTGTAACTCACAGCAATCTCAACAAGGTTGGAATTTCTTCAGAAAACAAGAAGGAAGTGGAGAAGAAAGCTGTGAAGCCCGTAGAAACCAAGAATAAGCTCTCCCAGGCAAAGCTATTGGCAGGAGCTGTGAAGCATAAGAGGTCAGCCTGCATTCACTCGACTTTAACCTCCCTCTGACTGTGCGCCCCAAGATGCCAGAGTAGTGGGAGTCAGAACAGAGTTACCTAAGCACAGGGCTTGGTGAAGTTCCTTGGTGGCCCTCCCTCGCTCCCCTATCAGATCTGGTGTTTTCTGACACCTCTGACCTTTGTGTCTCTGTTCCTTCAACATAATAACCACTCTTCATTAGACACTTAAGTACTTTCAGTGCAGGTGATATTTTATTCCTTTATGAAGTACAGCGACTGAGAATCTCAGAGGTTGAGAACCTTTGTCCAAAGTCAAAAAGTTACAGGAGAGGTGGAATTCAACATTTGAGCATCTGTGTTTCTAGGCAAACAAGGTAGCAAGTTCTGTGGAAGGATTTATATAGGGTGTAATGAGAGCAGGGAGGATAGCATATTAAAAAGCAGAGACATTACTTTGCCAACAAAGGTCTGTCTAGTCAAGGCTATGTTTTTCCCAGTGCTCATGTATGGATGTCAGAGTTGGACTGTGAAGAAGGCTGAGCACCAAAGAATTGATGCTTTTGAACTGTGGTGTTGGAGAAGACTCTTGAGAGTCCCTTGGACTGCAAGGAGATCCAACCAGTCCATTCTGAAGGAGATCAGCCCTGGGATTTCTTTGGAAAGAATGATGCTAAAGCTGAAACTCCAGTACTCTGGCCACTTCATGCGAAGAGTTGACTGATTGGAAAAGACTGTGATCCTAGGAGGGATTAGGGACAGGAGAAGAAGGGGACGACCGAGGATGAGATGGCTGAATGGCATCACGGACTCAATGGATGCGAGTCTGAGTGAACTCTGGGAGTTGGTGATGGACAGGGAGGCCTGGTGTGCTGCAATTCATGGGGTCGCAAAGAGTCGGACATGACTGAGCGACTGAACTGAACTGAATTGAAGTGATATCCACTTGGGGAACTAATTTTGACAGAGGTTCAGTAATTTGTCCATATTTATAGGCTGTTTGAGTAAACTCTGAGAGTTGGTGATGGACAGGGAGGCCTGGCATGCTGCGATTCATGGGGTCGCAAACAGGTGGACATGACTGAGCAACTGAACTGAACTGAAGAGGCTAGCAAATATGATAAGAGTCAGAATTCCAGCTTCATTTGTTTAACTCCTTAGTTGAAATTCTCTCTCTCTTTTTGGGAGTTAGCTGCCCAAAGCCCTTCTCCTGGGAAGGTTTAAGTTACCTAAGACACAAAAGGGACATTTGTTCTTCACAAACATCCATGTCAACTAATTCAAATTTAAGAACTTCCTCAGGTTAGGAGGATCTTAGAAGCCTCAGTATCAGTCTAGTTGGTTGACAAATTCCTCAGCTAAGTTGATTTGGCATTGAGGAAATTTAATTCAGAGCAACTTCCCATCACTCATAGACTACAGTAAAGTTAAATCATGAAATTTGCCAACATACTTATGCTGACATACCTGTTCATGATGGAGAAAAATAAAAGCCCCATGGGATAGAAAGTTCCAGGAAATAGAAAATGGGAAGCAGTGACACCCCTTAAGAAAATGGGTTAGTTTTTTCCCACCAAAAGAACCCGTTTTTCTAATAAAAAGGAGTATAAGAAAAACAAACCTTGGAGGTTTTTTTTTTTTCAATCTAGAGTAAGGACTATCAAGGGCTCCAGTGAACCTGTTTGAGTAGATTTGGGGCTCAGAAAAGCTGGGTGGCTGCCTTCCCAGTACAATTTGAGTGGTTCTGGGAAAGATTTCACAATCTTATAGAATATAGTTATACATTCATAATCACAAGTGCTTGCAATTTCAGCAATTAGGTATTTCTTTCTGTCTTCAAATAAAGGCTTTGGGGCTTTACAAGTTACTTATTAAAATACAAATACTCCTGGGAGGCATAACACCTTGGATTCTTTTCAAATAATATGTTGAAGAAAATTCATTTTAATTCAGCTCAAATTTCAGTTTACTTGACTTTGATTCGTAAGAGCCCCTACTAAGTGCAAAGCTCTTTTCTGGATTTTAATTGTGGAAGGAAAAGATGAATCAGTTAAGTTTCAGTCTTCTGCAAACTTCTCAAAGGGACAGATAATGAATATTTTTGGCTTTGTGGGCTATATGGTCTTTAACCTAATACTCAATTCTGTCATTTGTAGCTAGAATGCATCATGTAAATCAATATGACTGTGTTTCAATAAAACTTTATTTTCTAAACAGTCTGTGAGCTGGATGCTAACTGCTGTTCCAGATGCTTACAATAGCGCAGGGGATTTACTTAATTTCATCCTTTGATGAATAACAGCCCAAGAGGAATTCATAGGACATAGGCTTTGACTGGAAAGATCACTGGAATCACCTGGAAATTAAAAAAATACATATACAAATGCCTGATCCCTCTGCTCAGGTCCAGGGATTCAAATAGAATTGGCCTGGGGGTATTCAAATTCAAACAGAATTGGTCTCTGGGCACTGGGGTTTTTCAGAGATCATCAAAGTTGGAGAAGCACTGCTATAGGTAGGACAATACCTGGAAAACTGTTCTAGCTGCAGAGGCTCCAGCAGCAGTACAGGGCTGAGAGCGCGGAGGTTTGCAAAGGTGCCTCAGTTCTTTGGGAAAAGGACATTAATGTGAAGGCTTTCCTAGGACACTGAAGAACTCGAAAGAAATTTAGGAATATTCATTATACTGATAGAAAGATCAGTAACTGGCAGTAAACTATTTTATAAAATCAGAACAGCCTGTATCAATCTGGACCTGGAAATTACTGCAACCCAATCCTTGCTATAGGCCCAGATATATAACATCTTTATTCAGATTCTGCCTATGTTAATTTCCAAGGACTGCTGTAACAAAGTACCACAAACTGTGGCTTAAAACAACAGAAGTTTATTCTCCCAATTTTTATTTATTTGTTTTATTTCTGGCAGTGGTGGGTTTTCCTTCCTGTGCGTGGGCAGGCTTTCTCTAGCTGCAGCGAGCTGGGAGCTACTGTCTAGCTATGGTATGCAGGCTTCTCGCTGTGGCGGGGCTCCTCTCGTGTGGAGCACAGACTCCAGGGTGTGTGGGTTTCGGCAGTTGTGGCATGTGAGCTCCAGAGCACGAGCTCAGTAGCTGAGCGGCGTGGGGTTAGTTGNCTAGCTATGGTATGCAGGCTTCTCGCTGTGGCGGGGCTCCTCTCGTGTGGAGCACAGACTCCAGGGTGTGTGGGTTTCGGCAGTTGTGGCATGTGAGCTCCAGAGCACGAGCTCAGTAGCTGAGCGGCGTGGGGTTAGTTGCTACTTGGCACGTGGGATTTTCCTGCCCAGAGGACTGAACCCATGTCTCCTGCATTGGCAGGCAGATTCTTTACCACCGAGCCACCAGGGAAGCCCCTATTCTCTCAGTTTTGGAGACTTCAAGTCTGAAGTCAAAGTGTCATCAGAGCTATGCTTTCTCTGAAAGCTCTAGAAGAGAAGATTTTACCTCCCTTTCTCCTAATTTCTAGTGGTTTCCAAGTTCTGGGTGTATTTTTTTGGCTTATAGATATACCACTCTAGTTTTCTCTTATTACCTAGTCCTTCTCTCTGTGCACCTGTCCCTGTGTCTCTTCTCTTCTTAGGAGGACACCAGTCATATCGTAGTAGGGGCTCACTCTGTAACGGAGCAAGACTGTACACAGCCTTCCCAGGACAGACTCCGCTCCCCCACTCCATGCCCTCTGCCTACCTCCTGTCTGTAGAAAAACTTTAACCACCTAGGTCTTCCCCCAAGTTCCAAAGAAAAAATTTAATCAGAGAAGTGAGAAAATACAAAAAGACAGGAAAAGAGTCAAGCAAGACAAAATAACAATTTAGCTATTAAACAAAGTTAACGCACCTGTGTTCACTGCAGTGTGCTTACAATAACCAAGACATGGAAGTAACCTAAATGTCCATCGACAGAGGAATGGATAAAGATGTGGAATACCGCTCAGTCATTGAAAAGAATGATATAATGCCATTTGGAGCAACATGGATGGACCTAGAGATTATCATACAAAGTGAAGCAAGTCAGAGAGAGAAAGAGAAATATCATGTGTTATCACTTATGTGTGGAATCAGACAAAAGATGCATGTGAACATATTTACAAACAGAAACAGACTCACAGACTTAGAGAATGAACTTATGGTTATCAGGTGAAGGTTGAGGGGGGAGGGATAGATTGGGGTTTGAGACTGACATATACATACGTCTATATTTAAAATAGATAGCCAACAAGAACCTACTGTATAGCACAGGTAACTCTGCTCAATATTATGTATTAAATTAAACAGGAAAAGAACTTAAAAAAGAATAGATACACATACATGTATAACTGAAGCACTTTGTTGTACACTTGAAATTAGGGGGAGGGATAGATTGGGGTTTGAGACTGACATATACATACTTCTATATTTAAAATAGATAGCCAACAAGAACCTACTGTATAGCACAGGTAACTCTGCTCAATATTATGTATTAAATTAAACAGGAAAAGAACTTAAAAAAGAATAGATACACATACATGTATAACTGAAGCACTTTGTTGTACACTTGAAATTAACACATTATTAATCAGCTATATTCCAATATAAAAATCTAAAAAAGGCATGCAACAGTAAAACTATATACAACAGCAACTCCCCCACCCCCAAGCCTCCAAAGTCAAAAACCTTTAGTTTCTCCTCAAGGTCTTTAGATATTATTCTGAACCCTTTGAACTGTTTTACAGACCCTGAAACCCCCACCAGTTGGGTGAAGTTAACTGTATGTTGCCCACAAACACATAGATCCTAGGCAAGTGAAGCCTGAAAGCTGGTGATATTAACTCCCAATTACCTCACTAAAAGCCAATCAGAAGAATGTCTGTGAACTGATCATGCATGCTAATCCCCCTCTCTCACCCTGTCTTTAAAAACCTTTCCCTGAAAGCCACCTGGGAGTTTTGGTCTTTTGAGAACTAGCTACGTGAACTCCTTGCTTGGTGTCCTCCAATAAGCGCTGTGCTTTCCTTTACCACAAGCCAGTGTCAGCAGACTGGCTTTATTGCACACGGATGAGTGGACCCAAGTTTTGTCTGGTAACAACTCTGCTCCACTATGACCTTATTTTATCTTACATCTTAATTACATCTGCAAACATCCAGTTCCTAAATAAGGTTACATTTACTGGTATCAAGTGTTGGGGGAGCACTCTCACATGAACATTTACGTTATCCTTGTGTTCGAAGGGTAGAGGTACAATGAAATATTGGAAGAAACTTAAGAATTGAATCTTAGGGCAGAGTTCGTAGCTTCATTGATAAAAACGGGACTAAGAATCAGGAAAATGATAACTCAGAAATGTGAAGAGCTTTTTCTAATGGAAAAGCTCTATAAAATTCAAAATATGACATGTAAATGGAAACTAAGTAAAAAAATTAAAGTGTAATGTGTGTGTGTGTCTGTGTGTGTGTGCAGTCTGGATTTAATAAAGAGGCAAACTCCAGACACATTTGTGGCCTCTATAGTAGCAATGAATCCTTACTCTATAGATCAAAGTTCTCACTGTCATTACTGTCTATTAAATCACAAACCACCAGAGTCTTGGGTGCCCCCTAATCACTCTGGGAGAGAAGTTGTGGTTTGGAAAGGCATTGTCCCTTTAATTTGTAGAGGCATGAAGACAGCCTATTTTCATCTTGCCAGTTTCCTTGCAAAGAGGATTGGCGCCTCTGGATAAATCTCCTGCCTCCTTATTTTCTCAACCTAAATGATACATCAGACTCATCACCTCAAGCCTTGAACATGCTCAATACCAAGCAAGAAGGGGCATGGCACAGTCAGAAATGGGAAGAACTTGTGCCCGAATTGGATAAGACATTGTGTCTTAGTGTCCTCATCTGTAATCTGGGGATAAGAGTACCAGTACCTCAGACTCACTGTGAGTGGTCATTAATACAAGATGTACAGTTCTTAGCACAAAGTCAGTGGTCAGTCATGTTAATAGAGCATCGGGACAAAAGTTGGCATTTTAATTTCCAGCATTTCAAAACCAGCATCAGGACAATTTGTGTTAGGGTAATGAAAGGAGCAGAAGACACACTGTAGCATTCCAAAATAGTTTCTTAAACAGAGCAGAATGGATGGAAAAACAGTGCTGCCAAGACAGAACTCTCTCTGTCCCTATGAATGCAATAGTGAGGGACAGCTACTGTCCCAGTGGGCGGCTGACCTAGATGGCTAGAGTCCAATTCCCTCTCTCTCCATTGGGCAAACACTCGCTGATAGGACTGCTTATGAAGGGCAGCAGATGCACCCGCAGCCTAAGGTCTGTTTCTAGGGAAGTGAGAAGGGAGGGTGGAAGGTACCATTGCAAGTACGCTGAATGACCTGGAGCTTAATTTGCAGTTGAAAGAGGTTCCTTTTGGCACAGAAGTACTCCTTGGTGAGGAATACCATGAAGCTGGAATAGTCTGGGAGAATTGAAAATTAACCCAAGTGACATGGAGAGCATTCAAAGGGCAAGGAACAAAGTCTGTGTTTATTTATTTCCCCTCTGCTCCCTCTCTCAACTTCTTTAGAAACCTTTGCTCTCTTTGCCTCTTTCTCAGGTTGCTAGTTCATGCCACCTCCTTCTCCCACTTAGAGACCGGATTCAGGCAGTGATGTGGAGGGGTTATAGGGTTTTCTACATGGGAAAATGAGACCAGATGATATGTTCAAGGAGATGACATCTCATGTGAGAATGTGTGTGTGTGTGGGGTGATGCAGAGAGTGTTTTGAAGCCTGTTATTAGACACAATGAATCAGGAATAAGGACTCTCACCCAGCAACAGAAGATGGGTATCTGGACTATGAATTAGTATCAGACTGGCTTCCCCCCTCAGCCTCCTCCTATTCTACCCTTCCTAGTGGGTAAAACCAGGAGTGTATTAATTGTGGGGTAATTAAAATGCTGTGTGTAGAAGGGTCAGATTAAAGGGTGGTGAGTTGAATTAGCAGGTGTCTATTTCAAAATGCAGGTGAGCTGTCAGCCCTGAAGCAATTGGGAACAGAAAGCCAAGTTATTGCCAACCAATGATGCATGTTAATCCCTATTTCCTTTTTCTGTCCTAAAATTTGGAAGCAAACCCAGCCTAATGTACAGCAGGAGTCCATATGGCAAAGGGAACTATTTTGATTTCTTTTGTTATGGAATCCCATAGACAATTAGATTTGGTCGTGCAAATCTGAAATAATGACAAGTTGTCAGTGAGAAGTAAAGCAAATATACTCATATAGTTGATTCAGATCTTAAGATGATTAGGGGTGAGTATTTGCCTTGAGAGCAAATTGTGACCTGGTAAATATTAGGGGATTATTTCTTCTTAACAGGCTGGGAGAATTTCTTGTTAAAAGTATTACACAACACTTGTAGAAATAAAAAGTCATATTTTGATTCTTCAAATTCTCCTGTACCATGAAAACACAAAATTTCATTACAAGTCAGCTCTGGGAAGGGTGCTTGGCAAGGCACTGGAGGAAAGAAAAGCAGTACAAATACATGAACAGCATAAGAGGCCAAGAGTGGTGAGTGGCATAGCAAGAAGTGTGAGTGAAATTTTTCTTCATCCAGAGGACAGTGAGAATGCTCTCATCTGGAGACCAGGAAAGGCTTTTTAAGAAAATGATATTTGAGTTAGTCTTCAATGATGAGAAATGGAGGTTGAGGGGAGACAAGGAATTATAGATGAAGAACAGAGAAAAAGAAACATGGCCTGTAATTTGTAAATGTTGCACAGTCTTTTGGACAAAATGCAGGCAAAGGCAGATTGCTGTGTCAGTGTTTCTTAATCCTGGTTTTGCATTAAAACCCCTGGGGAGCTTTTAAACACTCAGTGACCAGATCACATTCTAGACCAAGTGAATCAGAAACTCAAGAGGCAGGGCCTAGGCATCAGTAATTTTATTTTTTAACACACCCCAGGTGATTCCAATGTGCTGGCAAAGTGAAGAATCTGGGTATCGCTGATAATGAACTACAAACAAGGCCCCAGAATCTATTCTCACTTAGTACAGCCAGGAGAGAAATTTTTCACTGGAGAAAAGGTACATGAAAAAAAAAAAAAGCTGGCCCTTTGACATATTTTGACTAATTTATCTTGAGAAGCCTTATTAAATGATTTCCTTGTTAATCTCAGAAGGCAAACAGCAATAGAGAAAACTAGGACTGGAAAAGGAACTGTGGCCAACTCATGGAAGATCTTATTGCCAGACTATGGAGCATGAGTTTTTCTCTAACTGAAGTATTTAACTGAAGCATGACTGAAAAAAAAATGAAGTATTTAATTGAAGTATTATAGGAAAGTTATGACCAACCTAGACAGCGTATTAAAAAGCAGAGACATTACTCTGTCAACAAAGGTCTGTCCAGTCAAGGCTATGGTTTTCCCAGTGGTCATGTATGGATGTGAGAGTTGGACCATAAAGAAAGCTGAGCACCAAAAAATTGATGCTTTTGAACTGTGGTGTTGGAGAAGACTCTTGAGAGTCCCTTGGACTGCAAGGATATCCAACCAGTCCATCCTAAAGATCAGTCCTGTGTATTCATTGGAAGGACTAATGTTGAAACTGAAGCTCCAATATTTTGGCCACCTGATGTCAAGAGCTGACTCATTTGAAAAGACCTTGGTGCTGGGAAAGATTGAAGGCAGGAGGAGAAGGGGATGACAGAGGATGAGATAGTTAGATGGTATCACCGACTCAATGGGCATGAGTTTGGGTAAATTCCAGGAGTTGGTGATAGACAGGGAGGCCTGGCATGCTGTGGTTCATGGGGTTGCAAAGAGTCAGACACGACTGAGTGACTGAACTGAACTGAATATTGTGTAAGTTACAGTGTATAATATAGTATACAGTGTACAATATAGTGATTCACAATTTTTAAAGGTCATACTAAAATTATGATTATTAGAAAATATTTGCTATATTACCCATTTTGTAGAATATATTGTTATAGCTTGCTGCTGCTGCTGCTAAGTCGCTTTAGTGGTGTCCGACTCTATGCAGCCCCAGAGATGGCAGCCCACCAAGTTCCCCGGTCCCTGGGATTCTCCAGGCAAGAACGTTATAGCTTATTTATACCTAATAGTTTGTACCTCTTACCTCCTATCCCTATATCACCCCCCCTCCAACTCCCCACTGGCAACTGCTAGTTTATTCTCCATATCTGTGAGCCAAGAAGCATGGCTTTTATTCAATGGTCAATAGGTAACACTGAAAGATTAAGAATGATTTAACAGTCATAGACACAGTGAAAGATATTTTTATGTTAGGTGTTAGTAGGTTTGAAGCAATAGAGGGAGAGGGCCAATTAGAAGATTACAGAAGTATGTGAAGCAGAAAAGGTTGAGGCCACGATTGCACAATAGCTTTGAGAATGGAAAGCAGGTAAATATGAAATATTGGGAAATAGGGCTGACAGAACTCATGTGGTAAAACTTCTCCTTCCCTTCCTCTGACCGAGGGAGAAACCTGAGAGTTAGAAGCGTGTCATGTACCTCCTAAAGAAGCCAAAAGTCAGTTGGGGCAAAAGCCACTTTAATTAAGGGATAATTTAACAGGAGGAAGGAGGAAGGCATGGCATTGAGAATTTGTGAATTTCTCATAGCTGCTGACTGGCTGGGTTTTCTGAGGAATTTCAGTTTGGGGGATGTTTGGCTGTATTTGACTTCAGATTAGTTTCGGGGAAAAAGTAGAGTCATAGCTTGGGGTTACCTACCCACTTCAGTGGGAGTGCCCTTTAACCACTTTTCCTGGAACAAAAGGAAAGAAATAGTTCCATGGTATAGTATGGTATGAGACTCATTGGAGGGGTTCCAGAAAGCAGGTGTGTTTAGAGTATTAAAGGTTACAAAGAGGTCAAAGTGAGGAGCCTCAATGACAGCAGGTTGTGGTGTTAACATGCAAAGACAGGTTCATACAGCGGGCCTGAGACTGCTATTTTTAGGGCCTGCTTGCAAGGTTGGTCTATGCTGGCATCTGGGTTCCTACATTTTAGGAACTGGTTCTCCCCATTCCCTAACTGACAGGGGTGGCTGTCTGTGCCTAAAGGGTTTGTGGACTGTGGGTGGTGCTAAACCCTGGCTTTCCTCCTTTGAGTCTGGAACTCTCAAGGCAAAGGGTATCCAACTGACCAGCCTCCAATGAAAAAAACCTTGGACCCTAAGTCTCTAATAAACTTTCCTACTAGACAACATTTCACACACGTCGCTGGTTTTGCTTTGTGTCCTTCTGCTGTAATAAACTATAGCTGTGACCACACATCAGATACTGTGAACCTTCCTAGTGAATCATCAAACCTACAGGTAGTTTTGTGGACCCTTGACATAAAGAGAATGAGGAAAATTTAACATCAGTTTAGTCAGAAAACCCAGGAGATCTTGAACTAGTAAATTTTTAATAGCTGACGTGAGTCTATGCTACTGAAAGTCATAAAGGAGAGAGATTTGAATTGAAATTGTTTATCCAAACATTCTTATTATGATGGCAACTAATTGTTTAAACTTCCTTTGCATGTCTGCTCAGTCGCTTTGGTCACGTCTGACTCTTTGTGACCCTATGGACTTAGCCCGCCAGGCTCCTCTGTCCATGGGGATTCTCCAGGCAAGAATACTGGAGTGGGTTGCCAGGCCCTCCTCCAGAGGATCTTCCCAACCCAGGGATGGAACCCGCATCTCCTGTCTCCTGCATTGACAGGTGGGTTCTTTACCACTAGCACCACCTGGGAAGCCCCAGTGAAANGCCAGGCTCCTCTGTCCATGGGGATTCTCCAGGCAAGAATACTGGAGTGGGTTGCCAGGCCCTCCTCCAGAGGATCTTCCCAACCCAGGGATGGAACCCGCATCTCCTGTCTCCTGCATTGACAGGTGGGTTCTTTACCACTAGCACCACCTGGGAAGCCCCAGTGAAAGGCGAACACAGCGAAAAGAACAAGTCACAGAAACAAATTTACATCTCAACATAATAAAGGTTGCTTATTACACAGTTGGTGAGAATGTAAATTGGTGCAACCACTATGAAGAACAGTATGGAGCTAAAAATAGAGTTACCATAGAAGCTGCTTAATAGAGTTACTTAAGAAGCTAAAAATAGAGTTACCTTATGATCCTGCAGTCCCACTCCAGGCACATATCTGCAAAAACTATAATTCAGAACTCTAATTCTAAAAGAAACATGTCCCCCAATGTACATAGCAGCATTATTTACAACTGCCAAGACATGGAAGCAACTTAAATATCCATCAATAAATGAATGGATACAGAAGATGTGTTTTATATATATACATACACACATACACAGTGGAATACTACTCAGCCATAAAATAGAATGAAATGATGCCATTTGAAGCAATATAGGTGGACCTGGAGATTATCATAGTAAGTGAAGTAAGTTAGACAGAGGAAGAGAAATACCAGGATATCAGTTATATGTGGAATCTAAAAAAAATGATACAAAGGAACTTACTTATAAAATAGAAATAGTCTCATATACATAGAAAACAAACTTATGGTTACCAAAGGGGAAAGCGGGGTTGAGGGGCTAAGTTAAGGATTTGGGATAAACAGATACACACTACTATATACAAAATAGATGAGCAACAAGGACTGCTGTATAGCACAGGAAACTATAGGCAATGTTCTGTAATAATCTATGATGGGAAAGAATCTGAAAAAGAATATGCATATATAACTGGATCACTTCGCTATACACCTGAAACATTGTAAACCAACTAGAATTTTAAAAAAATTTGAAACAACCACTCCAGAGCCATTATACCTGTATTGTAAAAGTTTTAAAATTTTATTTTTGTTTCCTGCTGCCTCATCATCCTCTCCGATGGTAGTAAGGATCCTGCCCAGGTGACCAGGTGGACTAGTATGATAAGGCTGGCCCCTGTTGCAGGTTTCCTCTCTGCTCTCCTAGGAAGTTTCAAGTGCCCCAGTGCAATCCCTTTGTGCCTTTTTTGTGTACTGCATCCTGACTTCTAAAAATAGTGCTTGCCCAGGGGTCTCTTGGCTCCCCACATGCTGTGTTGAGCCTGTTCCCCCATTACTTGGCCCATAGGCCCTCTCTTCTGCAGTAACTCTCTCTGCTGCTGCTGCTGCCAAGTTACTTCAGTCGTGTCCGACTCTGTGTGACCCCATAGACGGCAGCCCACCAGGCTCCCCTGTCCCTGGGATTCTCCAGGCAAGAACACTGGAGTGGGTTGCCATTTCCTTCTCCAATGCATGGGAGTGAAAAGTGAAAGTGAAGTCACTCAGTCATGTCCAACTCTTCGTGACCCCATGGACTGCAGCCCACCAGGCTCCTCTGTCCATGGGATTTTCCAACCAAGAGTACTGGAGTGGGGTGCCATTGACTCTCTCAGACCAGTAACAGTAAACTTTGTTTCCTGTGCCTCTCTTATGTGTCCTCTTGCAGCCATACCTAACTGACCACCACATAAAAGAACACAGAATAACACTACTCAGGACATTCGTTTTTCTAGGTCTAATTCCAATATCATAAAAGAAAGACATTACAAATACTGAGTTAAGTAGAAAGGCTAATGAAGAGGATATGCATGCTTTATCTATATCAGCTTAGGCTGCCATCGACTGGGTGACTTAAAGAACAGAATTTATTTTTTACAGTTTTGGAGGCTGGAAGTCCAAGATCGGAGTGCTGGCAAGTTTAGGCTCTATTTCTTTTCCTGGCTTACACACTGCTGCTTTCTCACTGTGTCCTCACATGAGGGAGAAAATGCCATCTCTCTCTTCCTCTTCTTATAAGGGTACCAGTTTTGTTAGATGAAGGCTGCATCTTATGACCTCATTTAACTTGAATCACTTTCCTAAAGGTCTGATGTCCAGTAAAGTCATGTGAAAAGTTGGGGCTTCAACATATGAACTCTGTCAGGGTGCAATTCAACCTACAGAATTATCATTCTTTAGATATGTATTTTTTTGATGTGGATAACTTCCAAAGTCTTTATTGAATTTGTTACAATATTGTTTCTGGTTTTTATGTTTTGGTTTTTTGGTCTCAGGGCATGTGGGATCCTAGTTGCCTGACCATGGATTGAACTCGCACCCCCAGCACTGGAAGGCAAAGTCCTAACCACTGAACTGCCAAGGAAGTCCCAGCATTATCCTTCATGATGAGCCTTCCCCGGACTTCCAGCCACCATCTTTTTTCATAACGAACTTTCTCAAATGATAATTCATAACGTGCAGCATTTCTACACCAGGCATCATGCCCTGAACCCTCTGCAATTCTGTTTTTCTCCACTTATATTTCTGTCCTTGTTTTCCTGGTTTTCACATTCTTTAATTTCTCTGATGCAGCCATGCTGCTTTTGCCTGCCTGCTTCTCAAAATCCCTCCTTCCATTGCCTTTCAGACTCTTTATTTACCATGTTTCATTGTTAGTCTCCATCCTAGGGTTGTTTTTGAGGTGAATCTTAGATTACCCATCATTATTTACATAAATATTCCAGAATATATATCTTAAAATAAAGATTTATAAAGTCAGAACCACAATAGTTATTATCTCACCTAAAAAGATTAACAGTAATTCCTTAGTATTGTCAAGTATCCAGAAAGTGTTCAAAATTCCCTGATTGTCTCCAGTGTCTTTTAATCTACAGATACCTCTTCCTTCTCTGTTATTTTTTCCTTGGGATTTCTTTGTTGAAAATTGTTCTAGACTTTCTCAGATTGGAATTTCATTGATTGTATTCCATGGTGTCATCTCTGTAAACTGGTGGCAAGATCTAGAGAAGCTTGACCAGATTCAAGTTCGATTTTTATTTGCGAGAATATTTCAGTTTCAGGTATCCTGGTGACTCAGTGATAATGGGTCAGCCTGCCAATGCAGGGCACAAAGTTCGATCCCTGGCCAGGGAAGATCCCACCTGCCAAGAACTGAGCCTGTGTACCACAATTGCTGAATCTGAGCTCCAGTGCCTGTGTTCTGCAATGAGACACTACTGCAGTGAGAAGTCTGAGCGTCACAACAAGAGTAGTCCCTGCGAACCACACCTAGAGAAAAGTCTGTGCGGCAACAAAGATCCAGCAAAGCTAAAATAAAAAAAAGAACCTTTCAGTTTTAGAATGCAATGTTCCTTCTTTTCCTTATCAAATATGCTTCAGGCAGTGAGCTGCCATGGTTCCACTTCTGAGAGGACCCCAGCGTGGTGGGTGACATCAGTCACATAAAGAGATTACCATAACCCAGGATGAATTGTACAGTGATGCTTTATGAAGGATGCTGGGGAGCAAGTTGACTGTTTCATTCTCATTAACCTCCGCACTCATAAGACCTTTATAGTTCTCCAAGCTTGGGAAAACGTCTCTTCTCTTTCTTCCCTCCATACAGGATGGAATAGCACCTTCAAACACAGTGTTGACAAGATTCTTATTGAAAATTCACCTACACCTGTGTTTCAGAAACCACACATTCTAGCCCTATGAACTGGTAAACAGTCAGCCAATTCTCTCATCTTGTTTCCCTCTCTTTGTTAGGGAGAAATCTCACAGATACAAACCAGGTGAGTTTTATAGTGTGGTTCAATGGGATCAAGTTTAAGAGGAATAACATACCACTGTGGCCACCTGCCGGAGAAGGCAATGGCATCCCACTCCAGTACTCTTGCCTGGAAAATCCCATGGACAGAAGAGCCTGGTAGGCTGTAGTCCGTGGGGTCGCTAAGAGTCAGACATGACTGAGGGACTTCACTTTCACTTTTCACTCTCATGCATTGGAGAAGGAAATGGCAACCCACTCCAGTGTTCTTGCCTGGAGAATCCCAGGGACGGCGGAGCCTGGTAGGCTGCTGTCTATGGGGTTGCATAGAGTCGGACATGACTGATGTGATTTAGCAGCAGCAGCAGTGGCCACCTGCCAAACGTCCCTTTGTGACCATCAAAGCCAGGTACTGCCATGGGAGGCCTCTTGTATATCTGGAGTCAACTTCTTTTGTGATGTGTGTGTTTGTTCTATGCAAAGAAAGTTCTAGATTTACAAAAGTCGGAATGAGAAACTTTTAATCTCATCAGGAAAAATTACTCACATTTAAGAGGTCCCTTGCTCTATTTGTGAGTAAAATGAAAATTTCACAATTGGTCAATGAAGCTTCTCATTGACTTTTACAACTTCAGCAGTTAAGTCATGGAATGGTATTCTTGAGCTCCCAATAAGAAATCACTCTCCAAAGTTAGATCAGGGAAAAATCCCCTTACTGGCCAATAGGGCCCAAGTGATCTTTATTTCATGTGTGGAAAGCAATTTATTATGTCAAATCACAGACATTTATTTTCGGATACAGTGCCAGACAAAAATGTCAATATTAAAGTGGTAGCCAGTAAAAGCATCTAATTTTATGTTGCATAAAATAAAGCTCCTTCTTTTGACAGAAACCAAAGAATTAAAAATTGAGAGATTGGGATTGACATATACACACTACTATATATAAAATAGATAATGACTAATAACCTACTGTATAGCACAGGGGACTCTACTCAATACTCTGTAATGACCTATATGGGAAATGAATCTAAAAAACAGTGGATATATGTATAACTGATTCACTGAAACAGTTTCAGCTGTACACCTGAAACTAACAACACTGTAAATCAACTTCAGTAAAAATTAATTAAAAAACAAACAAAAATTTTTTCTGTATTAGTATTTCTGCAAAATTATAAATCACCTTTAGGCTCTAACATTAGAGATATATTTACATACACATTCATGCCTGCAGAATTCACCTGTTCCCAAATTGGACTTCACCTATTCCCAAATAGGGAATTCACCTATTTCCAAATTTGATAGTGTATACAACTAACTAATTATATACTGTGTGCCAAGGCTTACATTTATGAATAGAACTGAGTCCTAGTGGATTATATTGAGCAGGGAAATTCTAGGTGGGTGTTTTGGGTCTTGGCCTTTGGGATAGGAGGCTAGCTGTATTTTAAAGCTGATTTAGTTAAAAGGATTAGAATTTATTCTACTTTCCAGTGGTGGTGGTGGGAGAACAGGATCTCTGATGATAGATTCTTCTTTGTACTGATGTTCTGTGGAAGGAATAGCTAATAATAAATGGAAATGGAGGTTAGTAAAGGTTTACTCCTTTTAACAAGTCATTTAGTATCTTTTCTTTCTGGGACTGATACAGTTTCACAGACTTTTTGTTTTGTTTTGTTTTGCCTTTCATATTTGGCACTAGCTACTGTATTTTTTTTTCTTGCTGCTGCTGCTGCTAAGTTGCTTCAGTCGTGTCCAACTCTGTGCGACCCCATAGACAGCAGCCCACCAGGCTCCGCCGTCCCTGGGATTCTCCAGGCAAGAACACTAGAGTGGGTTGCCATTTCCTTCTCCAATGCATGAAAGTAAAAAGTGAAAGTGAAGTCGCTCAGTCATGTCCGGCTCTTAGCGACCCCATGGACCTCAGCCTACCAGGCTCCTCCGTCCATGGGATTTTCTTAGCCACATACAAATGACCTGAAACACACTATCACTATTTTTTTCCTCTCTTTTTTAAATGGTGTGCATTTTCATGAGATCAACAATAATAATAATAACCATTTTGGGAGTGAAAAAGTTTGACATACACTGTCTTCCTGTAGCCGAACTTCAGAATCACTTTGCAGGGAAAGGAGCGGAGGCAGTAATATCCTTGCTTGACATATGAAAACACCAAGACTCAGAGACTCAGTGAACTGCCTAAGGTCTCACCACCTGGACTAGGAATTGCTCAGTGTTAATCCTCAGTCTCAAGTTTCAGATGCTTTTTCCACCATCCCTCATTGCTTTTACTGGGCACCTGACATGCGGACGTGTGGTGTACACAGTTGGTAATGTGTGGAGTAGTCAAGTGAACTTACTTCAAGGCAACAGGGTAATCAGTCAGAACTGACCCGAATAGACATCACTCTCTACCCGCATGAACAGCAGGTTAGAACATGGGCAGGGAGCCCAGAATGTGTCTCCTCGCAGGCAGACAGACAGGAATTTCTCTGGAGACTGGCCAGCAGCCCAGAAGGTCTCCCAGAGGGTCAAGAGGGCTGCCAGGAGGAATCTGTAATGCTTCCATTTTAGGTTTAAAGGACATTATAGTCACAGCAGGCATATCTCATGGCGTACGTGATACTGACACAAATACACATATATCGGCTTCTGTGTAGAGAGACGGTGTCTTGCTGGGAAGACTGAATCTACAGGCACTTTTCTAGTTTTAACTTTCAGTCGAACCAATCAACATTACCAGTCCACAGCGTATGTGGGATGATAGATACTTCCAGATCTTTGCTGATTGCCCTAGCCGGGTAATTAATTTGTGCATAAGTCATGGTTGGGCTGCCCTGCCACTGCATGTTCAGATTTTTCCCACAGCCAACTGTGGCAGAGGTTGCTAATTGCCTACCCAATATTATTTTCTCCCCTCCTTCAGTCATAGAACTCTGGTTTTATAGAGGACAGCCAGGGTACAATTAAAAGACTATTTTCCACACTTGGCCTTGCAGGTAAGATTGGTTGTATGAGTCTGCTTTGGTTAATGAAAGGCTAGCAAAAGTATTCTGTGTGACTTTGGGGAGGTTTCCTTAAAGGAAAGTGATTTGACCTGCCTTATTGCTGCCTGGAATGTGAATGTGATGGCTGGATTTTTAGAAGCCATCTTGTAAGCCTCGACAGGGTCAACATTCCAGGAACTGAGGAGTGGAAGACAGTTAGGAAATGGAGCCACTGAAATCTCTGTGGAGTTGCCATAACAGTCCTGGACTACTGATTTCCAGACTAATTTTATTTGTGAGAGACATAAGCTTTTATCTTGTTTAAGCCCCCATTATTTGGAAGTTTTGTTACATTACAGTGGGAGCTTAACGCCGAGTAACACATAGGTGGGCACACTACACAGAACAGATCTAAAATGTGGTAAACATGAAAGTAAAAAAGATTTTAAAAATCTGAGGAAAGAAAAACAGCTTGAAGTGGTATAATAACAAAACAAGAAAACATAAGCAAACCATGCGGTTGGAGAATATTCAATTCTGCTATTTTCCTATTATTTCTATTCCTTCTTGCACCAGTGTCCTAGTTGTAGAAATTAAAGAGAAAGAATAAAGTGTCAAAGTACTGGCTTTAGAGGTTTGTGTAGGATTTTAAGTCTATAGAATGGCCTATAATATATACTTTTAAATTACTCAGTTTTTTTATTGTGGAGAATTTAAACTTAAAAGTAGGGAGAGCAGCATAGTAAGCCCCCTATACTCATTACCCCACCTCGATGACCATCAGTCCATGGTTAATTTTGTTCCATCCATACTTCCATTCACTTCTCCCTTTTTACTAATTTTGAAATAAACCTTAATTTTGGAATAATTTTAGGTTTTTAGAAAAGTTTTAAGGATAGCACAGAGAATTTCCACATAGCGTTTGTTAAACATACCATCCTACTTTGTTCTGTTGTTAATATCTAAAATTACCTGTTACATTTGTAAGCTATTTAATTGGGTTTTTGGGAATCCTGAGAAGTGATGTCAAAGTAGAGTGAGTGTGTGTGTGTAAACTTGGGGGGAATCTGGGAGCTGCAGACTTTGTGCTTGCTCGCACAGGGTAGTTTGTGGAAGCCTTAATCTCTTATAAGCCTCAAGATTGGTCCGGCACTGGAGCCGCTGGTCGTAGCATGACAGCATATAAATGGCCAATGCAGGGAGGCCCAAAGACAGCCCTGCCTAACTCCTATGGCTCCAGAGGAGTGCAGGAGTGCCGGTGTGAACTCCTGGATTCCTGGATGGGGCCTGGACGTGCTGAGAGGGCGCAACTGTGGGCCAGAGGAGGTGCTGTGGTTCGATAAGAACAGTAGAGAACACTTCATGTCCAGAGAGGAAACCTATAGCCAAGCAGAGGCTGACAAGACTGAGTTTGGCATGAGGACCAGACAATGGAAATTAGATACCTGTGGCTTAGAGGAGAAAGGGAGAAGAGGCACAGAGAGCCTAGCCCTGAATCTGATCAGCTATTACCCGGAAGACTAAGTTATTTTCTTTTTCTGTGTGCAACTGAAAGAAATTTAGCTCAGGAACTTACATTTTCACAGATGAGCAGAAAACCTTCATCTCCCCAGTGCAAGATTACATTCTGGTAAAGAATCTGCCTGCAATGCAGGAGACCTGGGTTCAATCCCTGGGTTGGGAAGATCCTCTGAAGGAAGGCATGGCAACCCATTCTAGTGTTCTTACCTGGAGAATCCCCACGGACTGAGGAGCCTGATGGGCTACAGTCCATGGGGTTGCAGGGTCTGACTCAACTGAGTAACTAAGCACAGCAAACTGATTTCTGGTACATAGACATGAATTAGGTCAGATTACTGCCCATCCAGGACCATAACTTTAAATCTCTATATAAACATAAGTGGCTCAGTGTTTGAAAGGAAAGGAGTCAGACAGACTCCTTGAGCTGGTAGCTCTGCTCTCCAGAAAGTAGGAAAATAACGGGATGACTCTACAGCCGTAGTGGGTGGAGGTTGGGGTGGATCATGAGGGGTTTCCGTTTAGGGTTATGACTGCCTCTCCTCTCAGAAGTTTTTGTCAAGCCCATTACAATGTTATGAGGCTATAACTCTGACTGTGAATTGGTACCAGCCTGAAAAGCCCCTAGTCCTCTCTCTGCTCTTGATTAGGTAAAAATGCTCTTAAATGACATTGTCAGACTTCACCTCCCAAATCAGCTCCCCCCTCAAATCCTGTGAGTGTATGTTAGGAGGGATGTCAGTTCACCCTACAATATGTGTTGGCAGCAACTGGATTTATTCTTAACTGTTTGCTCTAGTCTGAATGTCTGTGTCTCCTCAAATTTCATTATGTTGAGACCTAATCTTCAGGTGATGGTGTTTGGAGATGGGGCCTTTGGTAGGTGACTGGGTTGTAAGGGTGGAGCCCTTGTGAATGGGATTAGTGACCTTATAAAAGAGACTGCAGAGGGCTTCCTTGCCCCTTCTGCTATGTGAAGACACTGCGAGAAGGAGGCCCTCAGCAGACCTTAAATCTGCCAACATCTTGATTTTGGATTTCTCAGCCTCCCTGCTGCTGCTGCTGCTAAGTCACTTCAGTCGTGTCCGACTCTGTGTGACCCCATAGACGGCAGCCCACCAGGCTTCCCCGTCCCTGGGATTCTCCAGGCAAGAACACTGGAGTGGGTTGCCATTTCCTTCTCCAATGCATGAAAGAGAAAAGTGAAAGTGAAGTCGCTCAGTCTGTCCGACTGTTAGCGACCCCATGGACTGCAGCCCACCANAGGCAAGAACACTGGAGTGGGTTGCCATTTCCTTCTCCAATGCATGAAAGAGAAAAGTGAAAGTGAAGTCGCTCAGTCTGTCCGACTGTTAGCGACCCCATGGACTGCAGCCCACCAGGCTACTCCGTCCATTGGATTTTCCAGGCAAGAGTACCGGGGTGGGGTGCCATTGCCTTCCCCGCTCAGCCTCCCTAATAGTGATTAAATAAATGTCTGTTGCTTAAATTGTTTGTTGCTACCCAGTCTATGGCATTTTTGTTACAGCAGCTCAAACAGACTAAGATACTATTACTTGCAATGTTCATATGGGTGAATTATCTTTTATTTTTCTAGGCTCTGTCTTCCTACCTATCGAATGAAGGGAATTTGGACTAAATACTGTACAGGCTGTATCATGACTACAAAGTCTCAGTTATTTGCCTCACCTACAGCTGCCATGTTAGGTAAAGTAGCCCAGGGTGTTCTTTCTTACATAGATGCTATAGCTTATTCCATATGAAATTTAAGTGAAAGCAAACCTTTCCCTCAGGTTAGATTAACACAGAGCTATTGCTTTGTCTCCTTAGCATTCACTTCTTGTTGTTGAGAAACTTATTCCCTCCACTCTAACCACAGAGGTCTCACTGGACTTTGTACTCCTGTTCCTAGACTATCAGGCCATGGGAATCATCACATGGCTCAGGCCAACCGACAGGAATATTGCCTTGAGAATTTTTAGATTTGTTTTTTATTCACAACTAGATCAAGTACTTTCTTCTTAGGTGGCAGAGACAGAAAGATGTAAAATATTGGTTGTCAGAGTTTCACACTCAAGGTAAAACCTGGCATGCAGAGAATCACAGAGAAGAGAAATCTAGAGAATCCTGGTTAACCTGAGTTCTAGTCCTTGAGCTAGTCCCTCTTAATTCCAGGCCTTAGACAGCTACTGTGACTGGCGTATGCCAGACAACAAAGACCTCTTATGGCATCAACTAGACAAAACTTATTTTTGTGTAAAACCAAAGAGTACCAATTAAACTAGTTAGTGGAATTCAAATCAAAGTCAGTCTCACACAAAGGCTGAAAATTGGGGAGGAATGTGAAGTGGCTTAGCATAAACTCCTGGCTAATAGAAGTGCTCCTTATTGGATGGCAGATTATTGGCCCTGCTTTCATTTGGGAAAAATCCAGGCTCGATAAATTAAAAAGGTGGGTCAATTGAGTGCAGGTTCTTTACAGAAATATTTCAAATAATTGTTTGGTTTTTTTTTTTTCCCCTCATGAAGCCCATTGTGTATGGGATACACACATAGGATTGGGAATCCTAGAAGCTCTATGGCTTAGAAAGACTGTAATACGTGACATTCTTTATGTATCGTTTTAATAATCCCCAAGTCCAAAGATAACCCATGCATATCTCTTCTGGGCACCTATAAATAACCCAACTAATACAATCAAGATCAGTGATTAGTAAGGGTACCATCTGAGACACCATAAACTATTTTAAAAGACAACATTTTGGTATAGGGCAGTCTGAAAACCCCATAGATAAGTACAATTTTGTACTTAATTTACATTGTAATTAAAATTCATTTACTGGATTTTCTTTCAGTTCCCATAATTTTAGGAGATATGATTAGATGGACATTTGGCATTGGTAAATGGTTAGTGAACTCTGTTAATATTCAACTATGCTAAAAGCGTGAAATAAATGGTCAACTTATAAACAGCTATCCACATCTCCAGTTTTATCATGTTAAAATATCTACTGTCCATCTGGCTTTTTCCTTTCAGAAACAGACATCATACTTTGAACTTAAGATATTTTTTGGCTATCATGAGACTTAAACATGGAATTTCTTTCTGTTTTCTTCTTTATTTCTCTCACACTCTCTCACATCCTTCTGATTGTAATTTCAGCAGTCCTATATTCCCAACATCAAACAGAGGTTAAGTACCATGTTATTTAAACAAGATGAGTGTATTTGATAATGAATGAGTAAGGAAAGCGGAGGAGGAATAGAGCACAGAGGAGTGGCAACTCCCGACAGCAGGGCATGAGGAGACATGTCCCAACAACTCCACGGTCATTGGTTTACTCAGTAAAAATACTGCTCTCATAACATTATAATTCGTCTCCCTAAATTTTTATGTTTCCCACTTCGGAAAACAGCTCTGTCTAGTATATAATTTCACTCTTTTATTATGACATTTGAGAAAATAGCCAAGACTGGTTAGGTTTAATTACCTCCATCAAGTTATTTTAGATGTCAGTTTCTACAAGTCATTCACAAATGGGCAGATGGCAGAAACATGTTATTCCAGAATAACTAGGCTTGGGTAGAACTAAAGAAAAAATGTTGACTCCCTTGTACAATGTTTGTGTTGGTGTGAGTACATATTCTGTATGCTTGTGTTAGTGATAACACTGTATGATTATAGAGCCATCATTTGATTTGTTTTCTGTTTCCTTAAATAATCTTCAAAAATGTGACCCAATTGATTGGTTTTAATCAGAGATTATAAAATAGTGGATTTCTAATTGCACTGAATTTACTATTTGCTGTTATTACTTTTCTCAAGGTATCATCTTGAACTTGAGTTTGAAATGTTAATGGATTCTTATTCCATGTCCTTCTCTGAATGTGACAAATGGAGAAATGGAATTTGCATACCTTGAAAATCTCTATTCTGCAGTTCTTAGTTTTGGTAATGATATACTCTTGGGGCTGTGTATGTGTTTAGAATATGCCACATTTGGACATCTCTAGTCACTAGCATAAACCTTTAATTGCTGTATAAATATAAATAAGTATTTTTCTTTTTTTAAAGAAAAAATGTTGTAGGCAAAGAATAAAACAAGCTTATATATTTGTGTGACTTGAGAACAAAACACTGAAAAACTTACAAAAGTAAAAATGTCAGTGTTCTTATGATGCTATTAAATCACATTGCGATAAATCAAATTATTGATAATGCTAAATAGGATGTGACGATTCTGAGATTTTACCTACTTTCAAGCTAATAATTTATCCTTCCAGTGTCACGGATGTTGGCAGAAAACAAGAGACTCTTGGGTCAGAGACAAAGAACTGTTATTCACAGCATTAGCAGCAGCCAGAGGATAGTATTTGCCTCAGTTCCCTTTGCCCCAATTCCCACAGGGAACACAATGAAGGACAGGTGAATCTGCACTTAGAGTAGGTTGTTACAGCAGGGGAACCCTGAGCTTAGGGAACCAAAATCTTTTATAATGGGCAGTGAGCCTGCCTGAATGTTGCCCTGGAAAGACACTATTTTTATTTTACTGAACGATAAACAAACACGGCTTGTTTTCTTCGAAGGGAAACACTCTATTTTTTTAAGACCTTCTACTATACAAACTTTGAAAATGTAGTCTGGAAAAAGGCAGTCTGTGGCTCGATTCCCAAGATGTGTTGAAACACGGGAGAACCAAGGATCGCTGTCTTACAATGAATGCCATGTACACAAATGTAGGTTTCTTTATATCTCTGTAATTAAACTAAACTTAGCTTTGGAATCTCCATCTTTTAGGGTGGAAAATTTAAACTTGTCAGTCACTTCTAGCTTAAAATGTTTCCATATATTATAAATTTCAGTTGAGAATCTCATACTATTTTTCTGCATTTCTCTCAGTAGTAACAATAATATAGCAAACTTAAAATTGTACTTATATCAATCACATAATAGTCTAAGTTCTTTATATAAGCTAATTCATGTACAGGATAAAGTGTTACAGTTGCTACTTAATATTTGTGAAAACTGAGACACAGGGAAGTCATGTTGCCCAGTCACATACCTAGTAAGTGATACAGCTGGGATTCTGACCACGAGGTCTCTTCCAACCTGTGTTCTGTTGTATCTCTGCTTTAGTTTCTCTGGGCTCTCTATATGCCTGCTGCTGCTGCTAAGTCACTTCAGTCGTGTCCAACTCTGTGTGACCCCATAGACGGCAGCCCACCAGGCTCCCCCGTCCCTGGGATTCTCCAGGCAAGAACACTGGAGTGGGTTGCCATTTCCTTCTCCAATGCATGAAAGAGAAAAGTGAAAGTGAAGTCGCTCAGTCTGTCCGACTGTTAGCGACCCCATGGACTGCAGCCCACCAGGCTCCTCCATCCATGGGATTTTCCAGGCAAGAGTACTGGGGTGGGGTGCCATTGCCTTCCCCCTCTATATGCCTGGGGACTTATATTTCGTCTGTGCATCTCATCCTTACTTAGTCCAGTCTTTTCTGGCTCCTGCTGGTGTTATGGTAGGAAGAACCTTCTCAGGTACCTACTGATATCTGTACTTTTATCACATTACCTAAGATGATTCTTTTACCATCTACTGATTAAATGCTTATTTAATTTCAGGCCAAAAATGGTAGGTCCTTATGTCCTCATACACTTTCCCTGTTGTGTGATTTAAGGTATAAACACTATGACAACATTTAAGGTTTTGTTTCTTGATATTAAAGCCCAAACTTTTAGAACTGAGAAAAATCTGCCCCCACTTGGTCACTTGACTTTTACAATTATAGCTTTTTAGATTTCTCCCACATATATTTATGAAATCTACCTAGCTAACTCAATTCACTTCTTTGTTCTGGGGCTCCCGTCCTCCTTCTGTGTCAATAACTGTCATACACTTATTTGGTGCAGGGCTACTATCAATAAATAGGAGTCAGGAAAGAAAAATACCCAGATTACATCTCCAAATTCATAACCTAATTTACATAAAATGTTCTAGACTCCTAAGAACTTGGCTGGATGTGCGAGCTGGACCATAAAGAAGGCTGAGTGCCAAAGAATTTTGCTTTTGAACTGTGGTCCTAGAGAAGACTCTTGAGAGTCCCTGGGACTATGAGGAGATCAAACCAGTCAATCCTAAAGGAAATCAAAACCAAATATTCATTGGAAGGACTGATCCTGAAGCTGAAGCTCCAATACTTTATCCACATGATGCAAAGAGCCGACTCATTGGTAAAGATCTTGATGCTGGGAAAGATTAGGGGCAGGAAGAGAAGGGGATAACAGAGGATGAGATGGTTGGATGGCATCACTGAATCAATGGATGTGAGTTTGAACAAACTCCAGGAGATATTGAAGGACAGGGAAGCCTGGAGTGCTAGAGTCCATGGGATCACAAAGAGCTGGACATGACTGAATGACAACAACAACTTTGGTATGTATTTTAGAAAGCATTGAGCATTGGTGACACCAATAATTAAAGACTAGTCTTCAAACAAAGTCCTACTGTATAGCACAGAGAACTATGTTTAACATCTTGTGATAAATCATAATGGAAAATAATATAAAAAAGAATGTGTATAAATATATGTGTGTGTGTGTGTGTAACTGAATCACTTTGCTCCATAGCAATAATTAACACAACATTGTCAATCAACTATACTTCAATAAAAAACAAACTAAAACGAGTCTTCAATTCCTATGTTCATTTAAGCTTGCTAAAGTTAAGAAAATGACTTCTATTATTTACTCCATTTCTTGTTTTGTTTTTCTCTGAAGGCAGGGACAGGATAAGGTTAAGGTGAATGAGGCAAGTTGGTACTTGCCTTGGGTACGAAATTTAGGGGATACCAAAAAAAGTGAGTTATCAAGATGTTTAAAAAGTCAATGTTTAAAATGTTTAAAAAAGTCAAAATAATGCAAAAATTCACAATGAAAGAAATATCAAAATTTAAAACAAAACACAATTATTATTATTGATTTTTCCCTTTGACCCAGGCTCCAAAATGGTGGGATTATAGCATTACCGACCCCATAACACATTTTCTTCCCTATTGTCAGTCCTTTAAAAGTTCTTAATGTATGTAGTGGCAGAGAAGAACAGTGAGAAAACCTGCAAACACTGATACTTACGTGCATAAAATCCTTTTTCTTCTAGTTATTTTTGTGGCTTGACTAGTTTCTATTCACTGTAACCCTTTTTGAGAAACAAAAATTTGATGGAGTTTTTGCTTGAGATGCATGTCTGCCTCCTTCATTCTCTTTGTCTTACAAAATTTAAGCAATTAAAGATGTTTTCTTAGGATGTTTCCTTGTTATTGTTATATAACTAGTATAATTTTTTCCTCCTTATCTCTGGTAATAATGGTCTGTCCCTTGGAAAGACAGTGATATTTTCATGATTTTCTTACCAACCTGGCAAAAAAACCAACTCAACCAACCAAACTATTAACACCATTTTAATACTGGAAGACAGTGAAGCAAATATACTGGTGCCAATAAAGTTGACATTGCACCACTTTTTCAAAACTAAAATTAACCTCAGTGTAGACTAGAAAAGTGGTTTAAAACTTGAAAATGCTTCATCATTTCTTTGTGAAACATAGACCATCTACAAGTATTGTTGGTCTGGGTCAGAGTAGGACCAATGAGGCCAGACACACTGAGGCCAAAAGAAAAAAAAAAAAAAAACAGACAATCAATGGGAAGTGACATTTGCCTTCCTATGACTTTGACCCCAAGAGCCAAGCTAAGGTCATCTGGAGGTGGGCTGGGGGAAGAGGGCAGAAAGAGAACATGTCAGCTGGATGTTGGGGTTTTGGTGTATCTTACAAATCTAAAGGGTCCCTGATATCCAATCAGACAGACAACTGGGGGGAAAAAGACTCCTCCTACCTCACAGTTGTCATAACAGCCTTTTTATTCCAGCATCATCAGGGACTGCTTTTAAGAGCATTTTGATAGATGGCATTTTCTGCAGTGTTAGTAGTGGGAGGAGGGGGACGAGAATCTATTTGCTACACAGGCAGTTTTTGTGATTTGAACAAGACTCCCCCACCCCCTTCAAACTCAGCTCTGTATGACAGAACACACACGCTCACTTGTTACCACTCGCCTTGTGGCCTCTGGGATTCCTTTCTCTTTAGCTGTGTTTCTCAATCCTTTGCATCTCTCTGAGGCAGAAGTAGCAAAAGCAGCAGGAAATGGCAAAGGCATACAAGTCTGTGCTGTTTCTGGAGCACACTGAGCTTGTGTCTACACTCTGGAGGTAGAAATTCTGCCTGAAGAAAAATATTCCACTACAGCGCTCTTTGTCTGCTTGCCAAAGCACACAGAAATGGATCATCTTAAAATGTAGGCACCCAAAAGCCTGACATGTAGATGACCCCGACTAAAATGACTATTTACAGAGATTCGGAGGGGTACCTGAGATGCAAAGAATAGCGCTTCGCCGCCCCCCCCCCACCCCCCCCCCCCCCCCCC
>SJYX01003625.1:113091-197766 GCA_006410675.1 Oreotragus oreotragus | reverse complement strand
CCTTGAGATGAAAAAAAAAGTGCTCCCCCGCCCCCCCCCCCCCACCACCCCGCACCTCCCCGTCTAGGGCATACACAACACATGATGATGCACAAAAGTGTTAGATAAAAATTTCTGCTTCTTCTTGGGGTAACTTTTCCCCTTTTCTCCCATTCAGTAAAGCATTTTGAAGTTTAAGAGACTGAGACTTTCATGAATATACACATGATTTGGTCAGTATTAAAAAAATAAATTAGTTGCAAATTTCAATATTTTTACTACTTGTAGAAACAGATTTCTTTTAGCACACCTCATTTCTCATCCACACCCTGCCACATATTGAGAGACTCTGTCCTGGGAACCTGACCCAGCATCTTTTCTAATATATTCATTCTTAAACTCAGGTAATAACAGCTCTGTTTTTTGGTATGATCTTACAGATCTAACAGGGCATGTTATGTCTATATTTGGGCAACATTTTGAGAGAGCATTGGAAAGCAAGATACAGGCGGTTTATAAAAATGCATTTTCATCCTTTCTACAAGTTCTTGCAGAAGTAGAAATATCTGCCTAATGGAGAGGGGGGATGATTGTACATGTTTTCCTCCAGTTGCTGAGCATTGATGAAGCTTTTTTATAGAGCTACTTGGAATACTCTAATCTAACAGATGGAACCAAGTGCCTTTTATTCAAGGTCCTGGTAGATTTTCTCTTTCTGAGACACGTAGCACAAAGAACAATTTCACATTCTTCCAGTGAAAATCTGTGTCACCCTTTGCAAATGTTATTACAAAGGAGTTCCAAGAAAATTACAGGAAATTCACCGAGCACTGCTAGCCTAATCGTGATCATCATTTGCTCAGTATTTTCCTTTTTTCAATAGGAGATTGATATTTGTAGTATGATGTTTACTAGAGCAATAGGTTGGAAGGAAATCATTTCCTATATTTTAAGAATGTTTCCTTTTGGCAGTACATAATCTCTTAAAAATGATCTTGCTTTCAGAGAGCTACAAATATATCATTTAGTGTTTCTTTTGTATGAATGTGGGACTGATAGATTTAGATACAGAGGAGGGATTGCAGGTTTTTCATTACCATAAATCCTGCGTCACATCACCAGCATGATGGAAGCATTTTGATAGATAACATAAAGTCATTAATCACCACTCTCTTAAACTAAGTACAGAGAAAGAACTTTAAATGTTCTACATTCCAACATTTGTGAATGCCTCCTTTTTTAGAAAAATGCCATCCTTTATTAGTTCATGCTGTTTAAGATAGCTTGAGTTAACTCCATGAAAAGAGACTGTGTATCGAGGGAAGAAAGGACTGGAAAGGGGGCGGGGAAAAGGGAAGGGAGGCAAGAAGATTAAATTCCGTCTTAAATCCAAACATGGGCTAGATTGCATGCTAGCATTAATGTCTTTGTCCTCTTCCCAGAGAATGTTGGCAGCCTTCCAGTTTATTAAAACAACAATCCAATGCTGATCTTCTCTCTGTATACACAATTCAAGGAAGGATCATTTACTCAAACAGAGCTGTTCACTGAGGTATAAAAGCAAAAATGCATTTTAGGAGATGTTGTTTATGACTATTGAGAAAAGCACTATGCCCCTGTGTTTCATATAAATAATCCTGATCATTATTAAGTGTAGAAAGAAAGCCATGTTATTCTAAAAGCAGTAAGCACAAGCCGCATCCAGGTATTTAATGATGCTGCTTAAGCTTTGGAAATGGTGCTAAATACAGTTGTGTGTTCCTCTTACAAAATATCCATACCTGTGAAATAGATGCATCCGAGAATGTGTATTCTCTTATACTTTTTCCCCCCTAAAACAATGCATTATGGAATTTATTTCACAGATGGGTTTTTATACTTAACACTTAGAGAGTATCTGTGAATAGTCAATTTTCTTAGCACCTATTTAATGACTAAAATGAAGTTTAGCTGTCACACAGTCATTGCTAATGTAACAGTGTTTATAAAAGAAAAGTGCTGCATGCCCAGGCATGTATATTAGTGCAAAACACTGTTGTGTGTGTTTCTTTTGTCACATAAAATTCTGTAATTCACCCAGCAACCTGCAGGCTTACAAGTTCTGCTGGGTACCCAAGGGGCAGTCACAAATGTCAGACAAACAGATTTCCTACTAGAAGGCCCACCTCAGGAAGCAGAGGTGACTTCAGGAATAGCAGCCTTTTAAGTGAGCTTTGTTTCCAGATAGCATTCTGTAAATCCAAATCTTTGATAATGACACAGTATATTGAATGGTGACCCACTGAATGGCTGTTGAACTTTTAAGATATGATTCAGCATACCATGGGGAGAACAGAGGACAATGACATTAAACACCAGATGGTATTTCAAAGCCCATCAGATAGATACACAAAGTCCTTACTCTTTTCAACAAAAGATCGGTAAGGCCTTACAACCCAAAAAAAAAAAAAAATTAAAAAACAGAAAGAAAGAAACAAAGAAGGAAAAATAAAGTCCATTAAGATAAATGGGATGATTTGGTTTTGTCTTGCTTGACTATTACAGGAAAGCCATCTGAATGGGTCACATTACAAACTAGACTCCAGATCAAAGGATAACTACTGCTGCGGTGGGTCACACTGATTTGAGCTATGTCAGTCAGATCAGCATGAAATCCTAAACTCTGGGCCAAGAAAACATGTCTCTCTCAAACTGAGACTTGACCACAGCAATTAACCAGAGCATTTGCCTCTGCCTCACAGGAAATCTGAGAGGGTTTTATTGGTTAGACCACTGTATGCACACACACGAGTGACTGGGATACTGTAACATAGCTTAGATGGGTGAGTTCATGAGTAACATACAACTGCCCACCAGAAAGTCATCCAAGAGCTGCTGCTCCATCAGTAGCTGTAGGGTGAATAAAGAGGTGCGTGAAACATAGTTTGCGCACATGTGATGTTAGTCAAAGAACACTTCATTCGCTTGAGGGAAATCAAAGCTTGGGTGACTTTGAATGTGTGGATGATGGTAGAGAAGGAAGTGTGAGTTTATGTATCAACTTGACTCAGCCACAGTGCCCAGATATTTGGTCAAACATTAATCTGGGTGTTTCTTTGAGGGTGTCTTTTATGTGCGCTTAAATTTAAATCAATAGAACTGAGTAAAGCAGAAAGCCCTCCAAATGTAGGCCTCCTTCAGAGAGCTGAAGATCTTAATAGAAAAAAGACTGACCTCCCTGAATAACAAGGAATTCTGCCAGCACTCAGCCTTTGAATTCAAACTGTAACTCTTCCCTGAGTCTCCAGCCTGTGGGCCTACTCCATCAGATTTTGGACTTGCCAAGCTCTCACAATCATATGAGTCAGTTCCTTGAAATAAATCTCTATCTCTCTATATATACATCCTGTTTGTTCTGTTTCTCTGGAGAACCCTGACTAATATGGAGAGGTACATAAATACTGAGCGCTCACAACACTTTGGCACTTGAGATATGGATTAGCTCAAAGCCCTGCACCAGATTACAGGTTCTGGGAGAGCTGACTGGGTGGGGTAGGATGTATAGTGGTTAAGGGTTCCAGTTCTGGAAGGAGACACATCAGGGTTGGAATCTTGGCCTTGCCACTTACTAGCTCTATCACTTTGCACAAGTTGCTTAGGGTGTTTAGGCCTCAATTTCGACATTTGTAACACAGTACATTAAAATGCACATCTGGGATTTCAGAAAGGAGGTGCATATAAAAAGAGAGATTTTTAAAATGACAAAAAATGGGCAAAAGGAGTGTAAACCACAAGTAACATCTCCAAATTTCTTTGTAAGAGGAGGTTTGGTTGTGAATCTCAGATCATCCAAACATTAACAGTTCTCCTAAACTTTTAGCCACCTGAAACATACAAAATCTTTTCAATTTAATGGCTCCATTGGACCTGTTTCACCATAATTTCCCATCACCCACACTAGGGCTTGTTGTGGGAATCTTTGCAAAAAAACCATGGGCTTCTTAGAGAATTTGGGCTGAAAGGGGAAGAAAGTGAACTTGGACAAGATGTTATGGTTTAAGGACCCAGAGTCAAGAGATATTGGGAGAAAACTGGCCTGCTTATGGAGTCTTTTAATACTAAAGAATTGTCCACTGATACTTTATAAATTAGTCATTTGGCGGGACTGCCAAATCTCATATTTCTACAATGAAGATACATCTTTGACATTCAAAGGACTCTTTGAAATGGACTTGTCTGAGGGTACCAAGGAATTGACAGCTTTGATTGGAAGATTTAGTATCTTCAGAGAATAGAGAACTCTGAACGAGTGGAGGTTTGGCTTGGAGGGGAGAACAAAAAGGGGAAGATGAGTGCTTAATACAGCTGCAGAGCATGGTGGGCATGAGGGCATGAGGGTATGAGGAGAAGGGCCTTGGGTGGTAGATAGGGCTACAGAAAAAATGTGGGAAAGGCCAAAACTATGCTCCACTTCCAAATTCTTCCCAGGACCAGCTCTGTGCTCTCATTTTCCTCCTGGTCACAGATGAGCCCTGCTGCCAGGATCCAGGGTGGAGGATGATAGCACCCTGGAGGAGTTCTATAGGTCAGCTGTGGGCCAGACTGGAACACTGACACACTACTTACAAATTTCCAATAGAAAAAAGTTCTGAGTTCCATACTGACTTATATTGTTGAAAAAAAAATCTTCAAGTGTACTCTATATGAAAACAAGGATTTACATAACAAAAACCAGAAGGTTAGTTACTTCCATGCAGGATTAGAGTTATCATAAAATCCTCTTAAGAAGCAAATATTTTAGAGATTCAAAATGTGCCTTTGACTTTCAATTTTCATGATGTTTGCATGTGGTCATATTGATTATACAGAAAGGAAAAAAAATTTCATAGAATGGGTTGTTGAGGCCCCACATTTTATATTTATTTTTAAATTTTCATAACAGCCATACGAAGTGGACACTTTTAGTTCCATTTTACAGATGAGGAAAGCAAAGTTCAGAGAAGGTAAGTCATTATTGAAGGTAACATAGGCAGGAAGTGGTGGAGTATTTCTGTCTTTAATGCATATGTGTTTTTCAGTCTACCATTTTCATTAGAGTACCTTCTATAACTGAAAACTTGATATTCACAGTAACTACGGGTTTGGATTAATTTTTCCTTTTATTCCTCAGGGCAGGTTGATATGATCATCTACACCACTTAAAAATCTAAAACCTGATGATGTATAACTCAACAACAAAAAGGCAAAAAAACCACTTAAAAAATGGACAGAAGATTCAAATAATTATTTTTCCAAATAAGAAATGCAAATGGTATATGAAAAGATGTTCAACACTATTAGTCACCAGGGCAATGCAAACAAAATCCTGGTGAGGTACCACTTCACACCCACTAGGATAGGTAACAGAAAAAGAAAAATAGTGTGTGTTGGCAAGGATATGGGAAAATTGGAACCTTCATACATTGCTGAAAGGAATGTCAAATGAATTAGTGCTATGAAAAAACAGTTTGGAAGTTCTTCAAGATGTTAAACATAGAACTACCCTATGACCACGGAGAAGGCAATGGCACCCCACTCCAGTAGTCTTGCCTGGAAAAAGCCCATGGATTGAGAAGCCTGGTGGGCTGCAGTCCATGGGGTCACTGAGTCAGGCACGACTGAGCGACTTCACTTTCACTTTTCACTTTCCACTTCCATGCATTGGAGAAGGAAATGGCAACCCACTCCAGTATTCTTGCCTGGAGAATCCCAGGGACGGAGGAGCCTAGTGGGCTGCTGTCTCTGGGGTTGCACAGAGTCGGACATGACTGAAGCGACTTAGCAGCAGCACCCTATGACCAAGCAATTCCACTCTTCAGTATATACCTCAAGGAACTGTATTTGCAAAGAAATGTAAGCACACACATATGTATAGCAGCACTATTCACAACAGTCTCAGGGTAGAAACAGCACAAATGTCCATTAACAGATGAGTGGATAAACAAATTGTGGTATAACCATATTATGAAACATTATTCAGCCATCAAAAGAAACACTACTAGGTGGATGAAACTCAACACCATTATGCAAAATGAAAAGAGTTACACACAAAGAGTCATATGATTCCATTTCAAAGAAACAACCAGAATATGTAAATCCATTGTTACCAGGGGTTAGGGAGTGGTGAGGAGGTGAGGTGAGGCGAAGTCGCTCAGTCGTGTCTGACTCTTTGCGACCCCATGGACTGTAACCTACTAGGCTTCTCTGTCCATGGGGGTTCTCCAGGCAAGAATACTGGAGTGGATTGCCATTTCCTTCTCCAGGGGATCTTCCCGACCCAGGGATTAAACCCAGGTCTCCCACATCAAAGGCAGGTGCTTTAACCTCTGAGCCACCAGGGAAGCCCAGGGAGTGGTAGAAATGAGGAATAACTGTTTCATGGGTATGAGATTTTCTTTTAGGGTGATGAAATGTTTTGGTACTGTATACAGGTGATATACATTGTGAATGTATTAAATGCCACTGAATGATTTCTTTTATGTTATGTAAATTTCACCTCAATTAAAAAAAAAAATCTAAGGTTTGGTGAATGTCCTGGTTATACCAGGCACAGAATTAGAAAAAGAGTTACTCAGTCAGATTTTTAGATAGATAATCATGACTACAAAGAGCCATAGCAAATCTGATGAACTCATCATCCAAGTGAACAAAAGAAAGTATGCCTATATCCACCCACCCTATCAGAACCTTGGTTTTCACAGGGTTTTGTAGAGATCCCTAAATACCTTCCTGGCATAAAGCAACTTTGAAACGTGGAGTAACCACATAACAGTGGGCATGCTTTTCCCCCAACACAGCTTATCATGTGAAAGTCAGACCAGCTTGTCTGGCTGACCACTCCATTTACCAGTATTCTCTCATCACCAGACTGCTTAATTTGGTTACGCTGTGGGCCTGTTTAGAATGCAAGAGATGCCTGCTTTGATTTTAACAGGGTCTACAGGTCAAGGCATAGAAGGTTTTCTATGGGAGCTAGTGGCCTACTTTGAGGTAAATAGTAAGCTGTTAACTTAATGGTGTATCTCTCTTTTCAGCTGCAAACAGTCTCCATTGTTTTTCCCTTCCCAGGGCTGGGCACTGTGAAATGCTACTCTCAGAAGAAAGAGGGTGTCAAAAACCCCTGTGATTTAGAAGGCTTGTGGAACACATGGAATAGGAGCAATTTAGATGACAAAAATGAGCCCACTTCAGTCCAGATTTACACTGTGTTCTATTCGACACATCAGCAAACATTATAAATGCCTTGCCTGAGTAATGAATGGCTTCTGAGTGAGATCCTGGGCTGGCAGCAGGTTTGAAATTCTAGAGAGTCAGACAAGGGAGAAGGTGACGAGGGTAGAATTACGGGAAAGGATTAATGAGGGGGTGCTGGCTGAACATACTGCTTCACTGTTCTCTCAGTCACTAGTCTGAGGAGTCACTGATTTTTGCCTCCAGGAATGTACTTTCATAACTTAAAACAAGCCTCTTTAAACAAATCTGCATCAGGCAATGTGTCAACACTTCATTGGTTTCAATAGAATTAGTTTTCTAAATGCTCTTTTTTGGAGCAATTTTTGTACTTGAAAATGCATTACAAGGAACATTTACTATAACTACAGTACAATGGTATAGAATATGACAAGTCAGCTTTTAATCAGTACAAGCTGCAACGCTGAACACGGTCCACATTGATCCTCCCCCTCCCCCTCAGCATCAGCGTTAATAATCCCAGGAACCTGAGGTTATTTTCACTGGTATTTGCTGTAAATAATAGCCAAGACCTTAATTGTATTTGCCCAGAATGAACTAGGCTAACAGCCTTCAGAAGACGTCTAGGCAGGTTGTGATTTAATAGCCTTATGTAACTTCGGCCCTTTCTGCTCCCCATGCCAAATAAAGCACAAGATCGTTCTGCTAGCTGAGAGATAATACATCGGAGCCTGAACAAAGTAGGAGAACAGCACTCTGTTAGACCTGCCCTGGTGAAACTCAATATACAGCTAGGAGCAGCCAAATCAGTGAACATTCAACATCCCTCATTCTGGCATGTTGTGCAGGACACACTCTCTTGGTAAGATGTCTATAAATACAAGCAGCATGAGGGTGTGCAAAATGGCAAAATTTTGCCATTCTTCTCATTAATCTCAGGTGTGGTTTGCTTGCCATTTAAAAAATGTTGTTTTCTCCAAAAAGGAAACAGGAAAAAAAAAAAAAAAAGGCTCTTTCATATATTCTAATTAGAGACTGTGAGTCCTAATGCATGAAGCTGCTAACTCCATTCTACTTCAGTTTCATCTTTATCTAAATGTGGCTGGAATACAGATGAAAGGGCAGTGACCACTGCATCTAAGTGTGCAAAGGGAGAGCAGTGGCAACAGGTAACAGAGTCCCACTCTCCAATATGCTAGGATGTTCTAAGTGAGTCCTTTCAGACTTGCTGAAACAGTAAGTAGAGACGATGGCCTCTCTTTTCCTTGTTTCTCCAGAGATGTGTCATCTGCTTGTCTTCAAGGAATGCAGAAAGTGTAATCAAAAGTGTAGTTTGGGGTCACACATGCCATGTTCACTAATTGTGTACACTTAGACGAATTACTTGGAGAAGGCAATGGCACTCCACTCCAGTACTCTTGCCTGGAAAATCCCATGGGTGGAGGAGCCTGGTAGGCTGCAGCCCATGGGGTTGTGAAGAGTTGGACACGATTGAATGACTTCACTTTCACTTTTCACTTTCATGCATTGGAGAAGGAAATGGCAACCCAATCCAGTGTTCTTGCCTGGAGAATCCCAGGGATGGGGGAGCCTGGTGGGCTGCTGTCTATGGGGTCGCACAGAGTTGGACACGACCGAAGTGACTTGGCAGCAGCAGCAGCAGCAGCAGCAGCAGCAGCAGCAGCAGCAGCAGCAGCAGACGAATTACTTAAATCCTCTGAGCCTCAGTTTTCTCATCTATAAAAGTGGAACAAGGCCTAACTTTTCTGGTTACTAAGAGGGTTACAGATAATGATGCCAGCTATCTAGAATGATAGGTACTTAACAACTGCTAGCTGTTACTGCTCTTATAAGGAGTCCAAAAAAGATATACATTATCCAGACAACATTTATTATATCCCCATTTAGCTGCTGGGGACTATGTGAAGACTGAGGTTTGGTTCCTGTCTGAGAGGATCTCATAGTCTTTTTGGGAAAATAGGCAACTAGGCTTGTGAATCCTGTCAAAAGATGTGCATTCCAAAATCAAGAGAGACACTGCATCCTTGCAGTGAATTTGGCCTGTTGTATATCAGATTCCTGTATTGGAAAATAGGAGTTTTCAACTCGAGGAAGGCAAACTTGCAGAGCTTCTTCAAATCTATAGTCTGAAAGGACCTTTCCCCACAAATTAAATTTTAGCATATTCAGAGGATTGAGTGAGTCAAAATTTCTTCATGCCTTTAATTAATTGCTTTATTTTATCAGGATTTTACTTGTTAAAGCAGTTTAGGGTTCACAAAATCAAGAGGAAAGTAGAGAAAATTTCCCAAACCCCCCCATATGTATAATCTCCCCTATTATCAAATTCCCCCACCAGATCAGTCCATTTGTTATGATCAATAAACCTACATTGATAGGTCCTTACCACTCAGGGTCCATAGTTTACCTTTGGGTTCACACTTCATGGACATGGAGTGTAAAGATACATTAAAAAAGAATCTCCTAACTTTGATATGACTGAGTGACTGAATTACAACTCTGACTCTCATTTTCAGTTTATATTCACACTGTTGTTGTTTAGTTGCTAAGGTATGTCTGACTCTTTGTGACCCAATGAACTGTAGCACATCAGGCTTCCCTGTCCTTCACTATCTCCTGGAGTTTGCTCAAACTCATGTCCACTAAGTTGGTGATGCCATCCAATCATCTCATTGTCTGTTGCACCCTTCTCCTCCTGTCCTCAATCTTTCCCAGCATCAGGGTCTTTTCCAGTGAGTTGGCTGTTTGCATCAGGTGGCCAAAGCATTAAATCTTCAGCTTCAGCATCAGTTCTTCCAATGAACATTCAGGGTTGATTTCCTTTATGATTGACTGGTTTGATCTCTTTGTTGTCCAAGGGACTCTCAAGAGTCTTCTCCAGCACCACAATTTGAAAGCATCACTTCAGTGTTCAGCCTTCTTTATGGTCCCACTCTCACATCCATACATGACTACTAGAAAAACCATAGCTTTGACTCTACAGACCTTTGTTGGCAAAGTGAAGTCTCTGCTTTTTAATATGCTGTCTAGGTTTGTCATAGTTTTTCCTCCAAGGAGAAAGCATCTTTTAATTTCATGGCTGCAGTCATTGTCCACAGTGATTTGGGAGCCCAAGAAAATAAAATCTGTTGCTGCTTTCATTTTCCCCTTCTATTTGGCCATGAAGTGATGGGGCCAAATGCAATGATCTTAGTTTTTTAAATGTTGAGTTTTAAGCCAGCTTTTCACCCTTGTCTTTCACCCTTATCAAGAGGCTCTTTAGTTCCTCTTCAATTTCTGCCATTACAGTGGTATCAACTGCATTATCAGGTTGTTGATATTTCTTCCAGCAGTCTTGATTCCAGCTTGTGATTCATCCAGCCTGGCATTTCCCATGATGTACTCTGCATATAAGTTAAGTAAGCAGGGTGACAACATACAGCCTTGAATACTCCTTTCCCAGTTTGGAGCCATTCTGTTGTTCCATGTCAGGGTCTAACAGTTGCTATGGGGAAGAGCCAGGAGAGAATTATCAAATGACAGAAGAAAATTTACTGCAGTGGAGAAAAGAGAAGAGTCGACATTTTAAATGAATTCAAGTGTGGCCAAATGATCTAGACATTGCTCCATGAAATTTTAGTAAAGTAAAGATAATGATAAGACTCCAAAAGCTTCCAGAGAGGCCAAGAGTCCTGTGAAATTTGATACCACATAGATTGGTGTCAACTGAACTTTAATGAGTCTAAAAGACAATATTTTTAAAATTCCAAGAGAAACTTTTTTTAAAATCTAGAATGATATCTCTAACAATATTTGATTTAGTATGAGGTATAAATGAAGACATTTCAGGCAAGGCAACAGAAAATTTCTTCTTACATGGCCAACCTGAAAAAATATACTTGACAGTATGCTCTAGAGAAATAGGGAAAAAACAAATAATAAGATATGAAATAAGAAAAAAGATGGAATTAATCAAAGAGTACCAGGAAAAGAAATGACTGAATGCTAGCTGGGTAGCATTGAAAGCAGTAAGTCCTAATTTTATAAACAGAGCATGTAGTGGATGCCAAAATGACATTAGGATAAATGGAATGAAGGCCCTCAAACGTTGTACAAAACTAAAAGATGATATTGAAAAAATGAGGAAGATATATGTGAGGAAAATACTGATATGGGAAAAAGCTGTAAAGGAAAGGCACTGCCAAATATGAAGCAAAGGGAGACAAAGCTTGGTTTTGATATACTTATGGACTCTTAAAAAAAGAAAAACCATTTAACCTTATCACAGAAACATGCTCCTTCAGGTCTCCTAGGATTTATCATATCAGATCAATAAAAGAGGAAATGCAATCCTACCACACAACATGGCTTTTCTGGAGAAAAAAATGTTTACATTGTCATAATACTAGCTATGTTTTCAAGTATCAGTATCAACCTATGGATAGAACGTCAGCGAATTACTAGGACACGGAGCACAGTGTAAATGTAATTATGTTTTACTCTCCTAAAACAAAGTCAGAACTGACAAAAGATAAAAAATGGGTAGGAGTGTAGAGTGGGGTGGAGTCACAGAATCTTTATATTATTCTTTGAGATTAAGAGATGCCATTGAAAGCTGATGGAAAGGAAAGTTTTAGGCATCTCATTTATATTCTCAATGGATAGAATCCCCTCACTCACTACAAGACACAATTAGAGGAAAGGACTGCAAATAGAAGAGGTGAGAGTGAGTTAACTCTCCTCTGGTTGTCATAGAACATTCATAGAGTATGTTCAAAATTGACACATAAAGAGACGGAGGTGCATTTGTTATTTACTGCCGCATAACATATTACTCCATAACTGTACAGCTTAAAACAGTAAATACTTGTTAACTCTGTGTGGGGGCTTCCCTTGTGGCTTAGTGGTAAAAAATCTGTCTGCCAATGTAAGAGACACAGGTTTGATCCCTGAGTCAGGAAGATCCCCTGGAGAAGGAAACGGCAACCCACTCCAGTATTCTTGCCCGGGAAATCCCATGGACAGAGGAGCCTGGTAGGCTACAGTCCATGGAGTTGCAAAAGAGTTGGACATGACGGAGCAACTAAACAACAAAACAACACTGTACCAGGAATTTGGAGTGACTCGGAGGGGTAGTTCTGGCTCAGTTTCTCCTGAGGTTGCAGTCACCCTCAGTCTTGCTTGAGGCTATAACATTCACTCCTGATACGGCAACCTTCCCTGCAGGTGACTGGAGGCTTCAGTTTCCCTCCAAAGGGCTGCTTTAATGCTTCATGACATGAGAGCTGCTTCCTCCGGAGACTCACTCAGATCCAAGAAGCCAATTGTTACCTAGCTCCAGAGGTCACATACTGTGACTTCTGCAATATCCTATTGGTCATATAGGTTCTTTTTTCTAGAATATGCACTTCATAAGAATATGAGTAAGGAAGTGAGGCTTATTGGAGGTCATCTTGGGAGGCGGATGCCATAAGAGGTATGAGACCATTATTTAGAGCTGGGGAGTGAGTATCAAATGAACAAAATGTACAACTGCTTATAAAAGAAATTTTTATACTCTGATTTTTTTCCGTATGTACATATTAACACTGTTTATATTTTATTTCTTTTCAATATTTATTATCTGTTCATATTAAGGTATGTATATAATTTTATGAAAATATAATTATGCTATATGTACTATTCAGAGTCTGCTTCTTCCATTAAAAATTATCTTGATTATTTGTTCCATTGTATATTCTGTAAAGATGATTTAAAGAATATTGCTTTTACATGAAATGCATGTTTGTTTTGAATAGAAAATCACCCACAACCCTGTCACTTCACTTAGCCCTTTTAATTATCAAGAGCATATCTCATACTCTTTCTCTCTCAATCTAGATCTATGTCTTATTTAAAACTGGGAGCTTTCTGGAAAGCCTGACTGTAGTGGCTGCATTTTATTCCATTGTAAAGGTTTATCATAATTTAACTATCTTCTTGTTATGGGACATTATGTTTCCAATTATTATAACAAGTGCTTTATAGCAATCACTGTGTACATCTCTGATTTCTTTCAGGTAAATTCTTAAAAGCGGAAACACACAGATGAAATTTATGAATACGGTTGAGGCCTTGAAAAAGCACAGGAAGCTTTCTCCCGAGGTTTGTACCGACATCTACACTGCAGTGTGTGAGAACACTTGTCCTACTGAGCCTTTGCTGCCCTTTGTACTCTTGTGGCTCCTAACTGATTGGAAAGAGGGATGGCTCCCTAGGGACAACTTGGACCAAAGAAAGGAATTAGGTTCCAGCTCTGAGACTCAGTTTAAAGAGGGGAAAACAAGCAAAGCAACAAAGAACAAAACTTACTTTCTTGGGCTGCTGCAGTGGAAGTACACACAGGGGGGATCTATTTGAAGACTTCTCTGTCATTATTTCACAGTTTCTCCTTTGCACACTGGACTGTTTCCATTTCCCCTACTCCCATGCTCATAAACTCTTAAATTACATTTACCTTTACTGGGATATAAAGGTCAGATATAATTTACCTAATAGAACCAATTGATGGAAATCTATACAGTGAAAGAGATATTAGGCTTGAAAAGCTAAGAACATTTTGTCCCTGCCTCTGTGCTGCTCTCAGCATGTTTTAAACACGACCCAGCATTTGTTAATGGATACCACATGTCACCATCTTTAAATGACCTTATCCATCTTATCACCGCAATTTCAAACTAAAGGAAACCCCCACCCTCCACACCACCAAATGATCCTGAATGATGCTGCCTGTCATGTTAGCCGTCAGCAGCCTTGACATGGTCAGTAATTCTTGTAGGTATTGTATCATTTACTAGATTACACTGAATATAAAAATCTCTTGAAAAACATCTCTCTCAAAGTTTGTCTTCTTGGATCGAAATATAATGGTAGTGAAAAGAAAAAAAATTTTGATTAATTTGCACCTTCTAGATAAGCAAATCCAATCATTCACATGTGGGAATGGATCAGGAGGTCTATGCTCACTTTCTCAGCTCTACTCGTGAGCTGCCTCCCTTTGGGAGGGACCCGAGTTCCTCCCTGTTACTCTCAATTTGTTAAATGTGGCAGTTGACACTTTTCTTAAGTTAATTCTCCAAGTTTCTTTAAGGATCAAAAATATTGAAAAACTCATCTTTTAAATATGTATTATGTGGATATTAGAAGCTAAGAGTACAGTTTTGGCCTCAGTTTGAAATTTTTAATTATCTTTTTCAATCTTGGATTAGGTCAGTTATCTTGAATTACTAGTAAAACGCCAATAAGACTAAAGCCAATTTTCCTAATCCCATTAACTTTTGTAGTTTTTAAATCTATTTCTTTTGTTTTTAAGAAAAAAGTTAATATCAAATAACTGCTGTTTTGACTAAGCAAAAATGCTAAAATTTATAGTATTTTACAAATGATAAATTTTGTTTTTTCTAGTCTTGCTCCCCTCTTCCCTCAATTTATTTTTTATCTACCTTTGAATGATTAGTAACTTTTCTAACCAACTTGACTAAGTCAGTCAGTCAGTTCAGTCGCTCAGTCGTGTCCACTCATGATGTACTCTGCATATAAGTTAAATAAGCAGGCTGACAATATATAGCCTTGATGTACTCCTTTTTCTATTGAAAAGACTGACAATTTTAAGAAATGATTCTAACAATTAGTATTTATCAAATCTCAGCCTTTCACCCAGAATAGTTAATTTCCTCTCTAATTACAAATAAATACCAACCAATAAAACACAAAATTATATACAGATGTTCATACCCAACATGAAGTCTACCATTTCCTTTCTTTCAAGGTCAGGTTCCAGCAACTCAATCAATTAATATGATTGTCCAAGGAGAATATTGTTGATTTTTCTGTGTGAAAACACTGACAACATCATTTCTTTTTGTACCTTTCCAAATGCCTTTAAAAAAGCCAAATGTTCCTCAGACATTGGATACCTATGTCAAATTTAGTAGAGACCCTGTAGGGTAGATCACATGAAATTAAACCACATACCCACAGCAATAAACAAACCTCCTTAAAAGGCAATTTTGCTACCTACCTTTGTTTCTAGAGCTGCCAATGTCAATCTTGTCTGCTCAGTGGCCCTATCATATTCTTATTTCCAACAACTTACAGGGCTCCCCCTGAAGGGCGTCCTTCTGTGAGTAGTGGGGAACTTGGGTAGAGAGGATGATGTTGTGCTAGTCCTGAATGGCAAGGTGACATGAGGACCTGCCAGACCTTCTGGTTCTAAGTCTCCACACTCTGTGTCCTTCTTCCGACCCTGCTTGGAAGTCAACACTGAGCAGAGCCTCTCTTTCCATATCTGCTGTAATATTGCTAATCCTCTCTGTCAGAGGTCCCCCGAACCTCCAAGATCTAATGCCTGATGATCTGAGGTGGAGCTGATGTAATAATAATAGAAATAAAGTAAATAAAGTAAATAAATAAATGCCGCTCAGTCGTGTCTGACTCTTTGTGACCCCATGGATTGTAGCCTACCGGTTCCTCCGTCCATGGGATTTTCCAGGCAAAAATACTGGAGTGGGTTGCCATTTCCTTCTCCAGGAAATCTTCCCAACCCAGGTCTCCTGCATTGTAGGCAGACGCTTTACCATCTGAGCCACCGGGGAAGTCTTTATTTAATAGAAATAAAGTGCACAATAAATGTAACGCTATACATTTGAAGCGTCCCGAAACCATTACCACCCCCACAGCCAGTCCATGGAAAAGCTGTCTTCCACAAAACCAGTCCCCGATGCCAAAAAGACGGGGGACCACTGCTCTCTGTGACTAAAGATGCTTCTGCCTGAATAAGTAAATATATTGATGTATGAAAATGAAGACAGAGAATATATTTTAAGAGATATTATTGTCATCAGGTTGGGACAGGAGGAGTCTCACTGGGCAGGAGGTTAAGGAGCCTACTCTGCCACAGAGGAAATAAGGAGGAGGGGCTTCCCTGGTGACTCAATGGTAAAGAACCCACCTGTCAGGGCAGAAGACACGGGTTCGGGCCCTGAACTGGGAAGATACCGCATGCAGTGGAGCAATTAAGCCTGTGTGCCACAAGTGTTGAGCCTGTGACCTAGAACCTGGGAATCACTACTCTGAGCCCACGTGTTGTGACTACTGAAGCCCATGCCGCTAGAGCTCATGCCCCCAAACGACAGACGCCACCAGTGAGAAGCCATGCACTGCCATTATAGCGAGTAGCCCTTGCTCAGTGCAACTAGAAAAAAGCCTGCGCATCAGGGAAGGCCCAGCAACAGTCCAAAGTAAATAAAGAAAATTATATTCAAAAAAGAAGAAGAGTTATATTGGAAAGAAGGGGCCAGGAGCAAGATGGAGACAGAAACATACAGACCTCAAGAAATGACCTGATACAGGAAAGGGGCCCAAAGAGGAAGAAGGCCCAAAGTTATTCCTAGGCTTTGAATCTGTATACTGATGAGAGCTGTATGTTGATAAAAAAAGAGCCTGATGCCGGGAAAGATTGAAGGCAGGAGGAGAAGGGGATGACAGAGGATTAGATGGCTGGATGGCATCATCTACTCAACGGAAATGAGTTTGAGTAAACTCTGGGAGTTGGTGATGGACAGGTAAGCCTGGCATGCTGTAGTCCACGGGGTTGCAAAGAATCGGACATGACTGAGTGACTGGACTGAAATGAGCTGATGAGAGCAACAGTGAAACCTGGTAAGTCATATGGAACAGGACTGTGGGAAAATGCAAGGCTTTGGGTTCAGGCACATTGAATTTGATGTGTCAGTAGGCTATCAAATACATGTGGTCTAGAAGTCCCAGAAATAATTAACCCATTATTTACATTTAGATTTTAGCTTTTTGCATTCAGATAGTTCACCAATGCATGCTAGAGATGCTCTGACTTTTATTTTCTTTTATGCTCTTTCCTTTGCTTATCAGGTTTTCTTGCCAAAATGAAGCATCTGCAACTTAAGGATACAAGTTGCTCATCCAAAGTAATGTCAGACTTAGGAATGTATGATTTCCAGAACTGGAATACTAACATCACCCAGATGTTTTAAAGCTGTGGCGTTAAATCCACCCAGATGTCTGTGATTGCATTTTGCTAGTCTTAAATTCTTTGCTCATCCTGTGTGTTCTGCTCATTTAATCTGCTATAAATCAGTATATCTTTGAATTTTTTAAGAAGAAAGTTTGAGTGGATCCAATGATATGAATGTGGCGAGAGGAGACTTCATAAAGATATTATCAGATCTTAAAATAAATCAGTGAGTATCAGAGAATCATAGAACTCTGGGACCAGAAGGATCCTTAGGGATAATCTAGTCTAGTTCTTTCACTTTAGAGATGATAATAATTATGGGATTTGGGAGACTTCATGAAGACTCAGAAAAGGTAGAAAGGCAGTGGGAGTGCTAAGTTAGACACTAGGGAAACTTGGTTTAATATTATGTAAGTGGATTTTGAAAGGTGTGTTCTTTGTTTTTGCTTTTTGTGTTTTAGTATGAACCAAAAGTATGGAAAAAAAAATGCTCTATCTCCCCTCACTCTTCTGTTATCATCCATTTTTTCCCCTCCACAGGCCACTTCTATCAGTTTTCCAATATACTCTTGTTTAAGAGATAAGATGGTGGAGTAGAAGGCCCCTAAGCTTACTTCCTCTGACAAGCAAACCAAAATCACAACTAACTGCTGAATAATCATCAGTAAAAAAGACTGGGACCCACCAAAATAGATATGCTACATCCAAAGACATAAAGAAGAAACCCAATGAGAATGTATGAGGGGCACACTTGCAATACGATAAAATATACTTGTTCCTGTAAAAAGAAGAATCTTCACTTGACCCCACACAACATCCTCCTTTAGCTACAGTTATACTTTTTGTTCCCCTTGACAGCAAATCTCTTGTATTTAGAAGAGTTTCCTATATTCACTCTCTCTGACTTCTATCTACCCATTTTCTCTTTTAAAAAAATTAATGCAAAATTCATGTAACATAAAATTAGCAACTTTAAAGTGAACAATTCTGTGGTATTTGATACATTCAGAATGTGTCCAATTGCAACTTCCATCTAGTTCCAAAAACATTTTCATCATCCCTGAAAAATCCCTGGACCCATTAAGAAGTTGCTCCCCACTTCCCTCTGCCCGACAGTCCCTGGTATTCTGTCTCTCTGCATTTGTTTATTCTGGAAATTTAATATAGGTGGCATCACACAATATGTGATCTTTTTGTGTCTATCTTCTTTCACTTAGCATAATGTTTTTATCAAAGCTTATCCACACTGTTGCAAGAATCAGTACTTCATTCCTTTCAATGGCTGAAAAATACTCCTATTATTTTCTTAAACTCACTCCAAACACCTCATCATTTTCAAAAGTTCTCTGGTCAAGGTCACTAGTGTTCACTAAGCTGCTAAATCCAATGATGAAGTTTCAGCCACATTTGATATAGTCGGCACTCTTCTCCTTGAACTGTTTTCTTTGTTTGGATTCCAGACGAACACCCTTTCTTGGTTCCCTTCTGGGTCACTGGCATTCCTGTGAATCTTTTGCTGACTGCTTCTTGTCTCTTAAACTTCAACACTGTGCTTAACGGTTAGTTGGTAGCCTTCTTTCTTTTTAAAATTTTATTTAATTTATTTGTCACACTGCATGGCTTAAGGGATATTAGTTCCCCGACCAGGGATTGAACCCAGGCCCAGGGCAGTGAAAGTGTGGAGTCCTAACTATGAGACTGCCAGGAAACTCTTGACCTCCTTTCTTCTTGATTTATTCTGTTGGTTATCTCATCTAATATCAAGTTTAATTTTAAAAAAAGTAAAATCATGACTTCCATGGAAATATATAATGAATACACGTCTAATTTTTTTATTATACTTATTAATTAATGAGAGTCAGTAAGAGATTAAACTAGTTCAAAGAATATTTGAGGAGCTATGTAGTCATTATCAATTTAATAAAGAAATATATAATAATAAAGAATTTGTCTGACCTTTGTCTTATTGTTCTGAGAGGGAGCTTTTAACCCTTGGAATCTCCCAAGTAATAAAAATGTCTTTGTTATTCATGGTGAGACCGTGGGAGCACACCAGAGTTTATACTAAAGAAGTGATTCTTGGTGGGCTCCTAGATAGTTCCAGAATAGGGCTGGCCATTCTAGAGTGTTGGGGCATTGAGCCAACATTCAATGCCTGAATGCATGAAAACAGCCTGACTGTCAAGGAGTGAAAGGGAACTGGAGCTTGAGTTCATGGTCAATGATCTGATTAATCATGTCTGTGTAATAAAAAGACTGGGAACCAAAACTGGGGTAAGCTTCCTTGGTCATATGCATTGATATGCTGGGAGGGTGACATATCCTGAGGACATGAAAGCTTTGCTTTGGGAATACCCTACATGTTTCTTCATTTGGTGGGTCCTGATCTGTATCTTTTATAAGCAAACTATAATTTTAAGCATAGCACTACCATGAGTTTCATGAGTTGCCCTAGTGAATTATCAGACATGAGGGGGCAATGGAGACCTTTAAATTTGTAGCCTGTTTGCCATAGGTGTGTGGGTGGCCTGGAACCTGGAGCTTGCAGTGGTGTCTGAAGCAAGTGGAGTCTTATAGGGGACTGAGTCTCTGTGAAGTCTTGGATAACTCAGGGAGTTAGTATCAGAGTTACACTGCAAAATGTTAATTCAAGGTTTCAAGATTAGATACAAAACAGGTATTAATATCTTACAGGATTTTTAAAAATCCATAATTTGCCAGTGGACAGATAAAATTCTGTAAATTAGCAGGTAACTTCTGGGACCTTATGTCAAAATAGTTACACTCTCTCCAGAATCATGACTCCCAACATTTTATTTCTAGGTTTTTTTCTCAGCACTGGTCTTTAGACTAATATTACAGGACCATCTGGGCTTCCCTGGTGACTAAGTAGTAAAGAATCTGGCTGTCAATGCAGGAGATGCAGGTTCAATTCCTCAGTCAGGAAGATCCCTTAGAGAAGGAAATAGCAACCCACTCCAGTATTCTTGCCTGGGAAATCCCATGGACAGAGGAGTCTGGTGAGCTACAGTTCATGGGGTTGCAAGGAATTGGGCATAACTTAATGACTTCCCTTGTGGCTCAGACGGTAAAGCGTCCGCCTGCAATGCAGGAGACCCAGGTTTGATCCCTGGGTCGGGAAGATTCCCTGGAGAATGAAATGGCAACCCACTTCAGTACTCTTGCCTGGAGAATTCCATGGACTGAGGAGCCTAGTAGGCTACAGTCCATGGAGTCGCAAAGAGTAGGACACGACTGACCGACTTCACTTTCACTTAATGACTAAACAACAACAACTTGACTGTTTTATAAGCATGGAAACTTATAACCAGAATTGCAGTCCCAAACATGATTGATCTGTACCTTTATCTGTCTATAACTCTGTGACCCCATATCACATTCAATGTGGCAGCAAATTCTGCTGGGTTCTACCTTTTCATTTCCCCCTGAATTTGACCAGTTCTTATCATCCTCCCTGCTAGCAGGTTGGCTCAATGCACTTCCACCTCTTCCTTGAATTAATGTACTACACTTCCAGTGGGTTTCCCGGATTTTTATCTTTTATATCTTTTAGTGTGTTTTCAACACAGGAACCATGATGATATTATTAAAATATAAATCAGATCACGTCAAACTTGCAAATGCTTCCTCATCAGTGTAAAAGCCAAAATTCCCACCGTTGTTTGCAAGGGCTTATGTGACCCAAGGTTTCTATCCTTTTTACCTACTGTTCCTCTGCCTTGCCCTTTTGACACTAGCTACTTGGCCTTCCTGCCATTCTAAATGTGCCATGTGTTCACTCCCACTGATCTCGTCTTAAAACATTTTTCCTTCATGTATTTCCATCTCTTTAAGCCTTTGATCAAATGCATCCTTGGTGATACACCCTCTGCCCACCATATGTGGAACTCCACTTCTTATCTCCACTCTTCCTACTCTGCTCCTCCCTCTGAATTATTTATAGCACTTATGACAACGTAACATGATATATAATTTACTTATTTTATTGTGTGTTTTCACATAAGGTTCATGTGCTGCTGCTAAGTCGCTTCAGTCATGTCTGACTCTGTGTGACCCCATAGACGGCCTCCCAAGCTTTTTTTTTTTTTTTTTTCTTGTTTTATTCACCAAAGTATCCTAGTGCCTAGAACAGCTCCTGGCACAAAGGAATTCAACAATATTTGTTGAATAATGAATTATGACATATTGNAGTCATGTCTGTCTCTGTGTGACCCCATAGACGGCCTCCCAAGCTTTTTTTTTTTTTTTTTGCTTGTTTTATTCACCAAAGTATCCTAGTGCCTAGAACAGCTCCTGGCACAAAGGAATTCAACAATATTTGTTGAATAATGAATTATGACATATTGATATTATTGAAAAGTAAGGAAGTACATCACCAGCAATTTTATATGCAAATAAAAGCTGTCGATCATAGTTTTAGGTAGCTTTATAGTTATTTCAATGGTTTGGAATTGATTTAAGAGCCAGCTTGCAAGTCATTAATAATGTCAATTTAATTACTCTATAGTTACAGCTCATTTTGGATTCCAAACTGAATTACCCATCTTGAACACCACCTTATTCATCAGACTTGGCTCTGGTAATGACGTGGTGATAACAGCCATTTGTTATTTTCAATAATCTTTTCCTTAGTCAATAATTTTTCATTTACAAGTAGCATATATATACTTAAACTATCAAGGTGATAGAATCTGTTCGTATATTAACTTATATTACTGTTTTCTTTATATTTTTCCCTTGCCAATTCTAAAAATGGTAGTTGGACTTTTGCCTTCTGCTTTAGCATGGCTGAGTTGCTAGGTCAAAGCAGAAATAGCTTGAATTCTCCTCTTGGATTTTTGGCTTAGAAAGCCTGAACTCTTGAGTATGAACTCTTAGGCAAGGATTATCTAGGGCAGGAATGGTGAAACTGGTGCCACTAAGGAGAAAGTGAAGACAGAAGAGATGAGAGAGGGGCAGAGATTTTTCTCTGAAGACTAAAGAAGAGACTGTGCTTGCGGCTCCCTGAGCACATCAATATGGCTTCTGTGTTGTTTCTGCCCCTCTCCTGCACGCACCCCCACACCTGCCCTGCCAAGAGAGTAACAGAACTCTGGAAGACCAAGGCTGTATGATGTGTCTTAGGCTTGTCTTCAGACGAGTATAGTGAATGTGCCTCACTAAATACAATGGAAGTAAAGCTGAGCCTCATGTGTGCCTAGAATCTGAAGGCATGAATCCAGACACCAAGGAAAATGGCAATATCATCTCTTTGGTTTTCTTGAAGCTAAGTCTCCTTTCCCTCTCTGAAAACTAACTTTATCTGCTCTAAAAGTAGCTTCCCTAAAATTGGACTTATATCACTTTTCATTCCAAGAAGGACTCTGGCAACAGTCACTCAAAGTTTTCCTAGCATCAAGGCTTTAAAAATTGCTGTTACCTCCCTAGGTGAGCTGTGAGTAAGAGCCAAAAAATGTAGGTAACAAGTCAGTGAATTTATTAGTACTTCAATATACTTCAGAAGTCTAGTACCCAGAACCTTGTTATGCCCATTTCTTGGTCTCTGGGGCAGAAACAGTTTGGTCTTCAAGATAAAACTCTTGTCTATGAAATCCTCTTTGGATGGGAAAGTGAAAGCTTCAGAACTGAACAGGAAGATGAAGTTGGTTCTTTATTACAAAAAGAAAATATAATTGTCTACTAATGAGACTCTTCAAAGAAATGAGTCAAATTCACTTGTAGATCATTAATGAGTGGATCTAACACCAATTTACTATAATATGTGAAAGGCTAGATGAAGAAACTAGGACAAGAGCAACCTAAACATCAGATCTTTGTATAGTTAAAACCAAGGTACTGTCCCAGGATCCTAAATATAAACCTTTTTGGCAGGTTAGTAACAGACGGAAGGTATGAGGAAACCATTTCCTTCTTTTCTATTTCTAAAGATCTGGCTCTCAACTGTATTAAAAAAAGATTCATCTGACTCTATGATCTTAGTAAACAGGTTGAACTGTAAATGAAGAACTGATTCTAGAACCACAAGAAATGACCAGTATATATTTACAAATGATATAGTAGTTTTATAGGAGTTTTATAGAGAACTGATAAATCATTAAGTACAATGTGTATACAGTTTTATATTCTGATTGTAGGAAATATTTTAGTAAAATTATGGAAAATTGCTCTGAAAGTTCATGCTTGGGTAAGACCTAAAATATCTTATGTAACATGAAATAAAATACAAAGTGAAAAGAATGTAAGAGAGTTTATCAAGATGGTTAAGAAAATAAAGAGCTAAAAGTAAGGAAACATAAAAAGTGCCCAAGTAATACTTAATGGGGAAACATAGTAATTTTTTTTCTAAAATCTTTAGATTCTTAAATTCTCTTTCAGTAACAACCTGATCTATTTTTATGTGTATCCAAAATAAAAAAGCAAAATAAAATAAATATTATGATCTTATTTGGAGATCATGTAATGATAACGTGATAAGAGGATGATTTTGTGTGATTTATGAAATCCACCTTATGACTATTTGAGATAATTGTATATCCTGGTTGTTGCTTGCATTCAATGCATTATGAAAGTGAAACAATTCCTGCCTTCTCTCTTAGAGACTGAAGTTTAGCACAGGAAAGGGAGAAGCACTCAGGATTTGAAAATCAGAAGAAGTAGCTGAAAAATGAAAGAAAATGTCTCTAAATTCTAGACATGGAAGTTTACTATGGCAGAAAGCTCAAGTACATTTGAAAAATATCCATCTAAGCTGGACAGTAATATAGGAGATTTATAAATTATGAAAGACTTAAAATGAAGAGGGGTGTCAACTTCATTGCTTTGATAAGACTAAGAGCTCTGACAAAAACCATCTACCACTGAATTAAAAAGATTGCTAAAAATTAATGTTTCTTATCAAAGGATAATGTTATTACATTAACATCTAAAAAAGAAGCAAAGATTATTTATTAATTTACTCAAGTTTCAGCTTCACCTATTTTCTCAAATTATGAATGACAGAGAAAATACTAAGCACCCAAAAAATGAAATACATGGGTTTTGCATAAATATAGCCATGCACACATGTAGATTTAAGACATTGAAACTACTTTTTTCCCTAATCATATTGCTTATATGATCTAATGTGTCACTGACATGGTACTTCATTTTATGTAATATTTTCCCTCTTTAATTCTTTCTTTTTAAAAAATATAAGATAAATTCTTTAAAAATTATTTCCCTTAAAAATGTATTGCCTATCATGCTGTGTAAATATAAAAACATAATAATGTATATAAGTATTAAATTGGAAAGCTCTCAACTCATTTCAGAAATAAACACCAGATTAGGAACTCAATTTTAGGACTTTCGGACCTATGCCTGTTACTTGGTTTACCACCTGAATGGCACAGAGGGCCAACTTGTTTTGTAGTTCTAATATGAAATTTCTTACATTATCCTATTCATACACACATATACATAAATATAAAGTTCCTTACCAGATTTTAAATTCCTTAAAAGTACTGACTTACTCTTGTTCATCTTTACATTTCTTGAGGACAGGGAATTGAATTAGGAGCAAGTTTCAGTGGTTTAAGATAAAAGAATAAGTTCTTCTTGTTCATAAAGCTTTTTTCTAAAACTGAATCAAGATATTACAGTAAAAAACAATATAGCCCAGCTATTTAAGTAAAGTTGTAATTTTAAACATACAAGAGTTCCAACAAAAGCTGGTAAAGAGTGCTTCAGGCCCCTAAGATAATGGATATGAGAAGGCAAGCAGTAGACGAGCCCAGGAGAATAGGCAAAATGTGAGAAGGAGAGAAGAGCGCTTCCCTGACAATGGAAATGTTAACATCAGGCTTAGTATCATATCCTTGTTCAAGATTATTTGTTTCAGTGAATTAGTAACATATTTAATGTAGTAACATTTTCACATTTTGTGGTTGATTCTCTTTTTACTGTCTTTGCTCACGTTTCCACTGATTAATCTCACCCACGACAATAAACTGAAAAGCAATATTGTAGTTGCTTAACTGCACCTCTCATCAGCTTATCTGGTGTTTTACGGTCAGTGTTTTACGAAGCCAATCTAGTAATTTTCTTTAAAACTATCGAAATAGATCTTTTCAAAATGTGTAAAAGATACCACCTGAACAGAACCTGCAAGAATTTTAACTTACCACCAAAGATAATAGACATTAATAATACTTTATGTCCCTTAATCAAGATGTATGTGTGACTTTGCAGTGAAAAAATTTGGTCAAAGGTTAATTAAAAATGATACAGTTGTCAGAGTCTCTTTTAAAAAATATTTCTATTCTTAGCCATCAATTGTCCAACAATTCTGAATCTTAAAGAATAGAACGTATATTTATTACACAAATAATTATTGAGCAACTCTTCCATGCCAGGTGGTACTATTCTAAGTGCTTGAAATAAATAAACAATTGAAATATGGTCTTTGTTCTAAAAAATGAAAAGCAAAAAACCTTGGGAAGCTTTTCTAGTTATCCCTTTCAGTTCAGTTGATTTACATGTCTTTTGAAGAAATCTTGTTTGAAATAGAAAAAGGCATTCAACTAGGTTAAATGGTATTATTTGACAATTTGGCAGGCTGAGAACACACATTACGATTTTAAACAAAAGGAGAAAACTTTTCGAACCAGAGCCTAATTCTGGCTCCTATCCTGTCTCTCCATGCTTTCATCAATTTCTGCTAGGGCTCCTACAGCAAAAGCATGTGTTCCAACTAGATGAACTATAATGCCTCTAATAATGAGCTGGAATCAAGATTGCTGGGAGAAATATCAATAACCTCAGGTATGCAGATACCACCACCCTTATGGCAGAAAGTGAAGAAAAACTAAAGTGTCTCTTGATGAAAGTGAAAGAGGAGAGTGAAAAGTTGACAGAAAGCTCAACATTCAGAAGACTAAGGTTATGGCATCTGGTCCCATCACTTCATGGCAAATAAATGGGGAAACGGTGGAAACAGTGGCTGACTTTACTTTTTGGGGCTCAAAATCACTGCAGATGGTGATTGCAGCCATGAAATTAAAAGACACTTACTCCTTGGAAGGAGTTATGACAAACCTAGACAGCATATTAAAAAGCAGAGACATTACTTTGCCAACAAAGGTCCATCTAGTCAAGGCTATGGTTTTTCCAGTAGTCGTGTATGGATATGAGAGTTGAACTATAAGGAAAGCTGAGCGCCGAAGAATTGATGCTTTTGAACTGCGGTGTTGGAGAAGACTCTTGAGAATCCCTTGGACTGTAAGGAAATCCAACCAGTCTATTCTAAAGGAGATCACTCCTGAGTGTTCATTGGAAGGACTGATGTTGAAGCTGAAGCTTCAATACTTTGGCCACCTGATGCAAAGAGCTGACTCATTTGAGAAGACCCTGATGCTGGGAAAGACTGAGGGCAGGAGGAGAAGGGGACAAGAGAGGATGAAATGGTTGGATGGCATCAATGACTCAATGGACATGGGTTTGGGTAGACTCTGGGAGCTGGTGATGGGTAGGGATGCCTGGTATGCTGTGGTTCATGGGGTCACAAAGAGCCCGACACTGAGCGATTGTACTGAACTGAATTATGTTTCTGTGTTTCTTCAAAATATTAGATTAAATGAAATTTTATCTTCCTTCTGCAAAAATATTTTACAGTTCTAAGCTATGGTTTTTCCAGTAGTCATGTTTGGATGTGAGATTTGGACCATAAAGAAGGCTGAGTGCTGAAGAATTGATGCTTTTGAGCTGTTGTGTTGGAGGAGACTCTAGAGAGTCCCTTGGACTGCAAGGAGATCCAATCAGTCCATCCTAAAGGAAATCAATCCTGAATATTCAAGGACTGATGCTGAATCTGAAGCTCCAATAATTTGACCACCTGATGTGAACAGCTGACTCATTTGAAAAGACCCTGATACTGGGAAAGATTGAAGGCAGGAGGAGGAAGGGGACACTAGAGGATGAGATGGTTGCATGGCATCACCGACTCAATGCACATGAGTTTGAGCAAGCTCCGGGAGATGGTGAAGGACAGGGAAGCCTGGTGTGCTTCTGTCCATGGGGTCACAAAGAGTTGGACATGACTGAGCAATTGAACAACAATGGTCTCAATATCCTCTGAGTACACAGTCATCACAAACACATTTTTCTGACCATTGTCTCAGTTTATTTCAGGGAAAGTAATGGCCTCCCTTTGACTTTTATTCTCCTATNTGGTGTGCTTCTGTCCATGGGGTCACAAAGAGTTGGACATGACTGAGCAATTGAACAACAATGGTCTCAATATCCTCTGAGTACACAGTCATCACAAACACATTTTTCTGACCATTGTCTCAGTTTATTTCAGGGAAAGTAATGGCCTCCCTTTGACTTTTATTCTCCTATGCACTTGGATGTGCAAGTAAACATAAAGGTATATTGGCAGGTGTGGTAAGCCTCTATTAGACTGCTCCTTTGTTCAGAGAACCCACTAGAAACTCTAGTGAGTGATCCTACAGGAAGTCTGCTATTTGCCAGAGCTTCTAAGCTATTATTTTGTTTAAAAGCTCTGTGGAATAGTTAAAATTCTCTTCATTTTTAGTAGGAGAAAACTGGCTCAGAATATGCACAACTGGGCCAAGTGTGGGTTTGTGTCTGTATACAACCCAATCTAAGGTCTTAAAATGAATACTAAAAGATCAGAGTGGAAGAAAACATTTTGCATTTATTTTGAGTAAATGAAGCTGAGGAGTTTGTCTCCCTATGCATATCTACGCAGTATATCTAAGTAAAAAACATGTTAGATTTGTTTTTTTTTTTACATCTAAATTTTGCTTCAGAAGATGTAAGAAAATACATATATATGTATATATATATATATATATATATACACACACACACACACACATGAGCTAAATCTACCTCTATCTATGCATTTTAACCATTTTGGGGGAGAAATTATTCTGTGCATAATAGTTTATCATGATTTGGGTGCTTTACTGAGGCTTAAGAAATTGTTAGTGCCAATTCCAATTTGCTTAGTTCATTTACTTTGCACCTAACTTGTAAATTAATCATTGCTGGTAACATCAATTTAGTTATAATCAATCATAGAGGGAGGAGTAAATCAGTCACATTGGTGCCAGCCATATTAACTTCCTTATCTGATTGCTCTTGTGTAATTTTCCAGCACTTTGATGAATATACAAGGCAAGGAATATTTTGGGGGCTTTCAAGAATATTCATAGTATATTTGTAAATAGACTTAAAAGCACTATAAATAGTTGATTGCTGCTTTACCTAAAGACATTTTTGTGACTATTAGACATATAACTTTTAGACCACACACACACACACACACACACTTTGCCTTTGCTTTGCTTAAATGACACACTTATGCTTGCAGAGCAGTTGAATCTAAAAATGAAGATTTTGTTAGAGTCTTGGCTGTGTATCTAAGGTCAGAGAGAAGTGGATCCCAACAAATAGCAAGTATCAATGTTTCCTATGCAGTTTCCATGTGTCAAATAAATATTTAGGGAAATACATAATTCTCATTTGCAAATATGCAGTGTTTTTTAGCTCTTGACCAAAATATTGATTTTTATAATATCACAGTCCAAATAGATCCATATATTTACTTATGCCTGACAGCAATTTAGGTGATTTACAACAGACAAACAAACAAATAAACATTACACTGATGTATGAGGAATAATATATTAAGCTAGCACATTTTACAATCCCCATAAATTATATCTGTGACTTCCTAGTCATTGTATCAAGTTATTCATTACTTTCAGTTCCGTTCAGTTGCTCAGTCATGTCCAGCACTTTGCGAACCCATGGACTGCAGCATGCCAGGCCTCCCTGTCTATCACCAAATTCTGGATTTACTCAACATGGGTTTACTCAAACTCATGTCCACTGACTCTGCGATGCCATCTAACCATCTCATCTTCTGTTGTCCCCTTCTCCCACCTTCAATCTTTCCCGACATCAAGATCTTTTCAAATGAGTCAATTCTTTGCATCAGGTGGCTAAAGTACTGGAGTTTCAGCTTCAGCATCAGTCCTTCCAATGAATATTTGATGCTTCAGTTTCAGCTTCAGCATCAGTCCTTCCAGGACTGATTTCCTTTAGGATGGACTGGTTTGATTTTCTTGCAGTCCAAGGGACTCTCAAGAGTCTTCTCCCAAGCCACAGTTCAAAAGCATCAATTCTCTAGTGCTCACCTTTCTTTATAGTCCAACTCTCACATCCATACTTGACTACTGGAAAAACCATAGCTTTGACTAGACGGACATTTGTTGGCAGAGTAACATCTCTGCTTTTTAATATGTCTAGGTTGGTCATAACTTTCCTTCCAAGGAACAAGTATCTTTTAATTTCATGGCTGCAGTTAATTTCATTACTTTAGGGTGAGGACAAATCCCACCTACAAAACAGAAGTCATAGTTTAGCATGAGCATCGAAATATATTTCAGTCCACAGCAAAATAATAGTTTTAAAAGCCTGACTTTGCAAATGTGCTCATGAAAGCAGGAGGAAGGTCTGTATTACAAACTCTCTTTTGGCTCCTCAGTGATCCCCATGGCATGGTGGTTGATCAGTGGATATCCCCATGGGTGACCAATCCTGCTGGTCCCTTTGGCATGATACTAGCATCTGCTTCTGAGTTCATGATCCTTGCCATTGAGTCTTGTCATAGATTCCTGTACCCTTTTTGGTAGTACCTCAATTCTCTTCAGGTTCACAGGTTTACTCTATACTTTTCTGTCCTCCCATCAGAGCAGGTAGGAACATGTGGATCCTGAACATGCCCTGAACAGGACAGGAGGTACTGGAGTTGCTACATTAAGTCTACTTGTTTAGATACATCTCTATTGTTCAGGTACTCTGAACAACATGGTATCTCTCAAAGAGGCATAACTTTTCTCAGACAGTGACATAAGAACCAAATTGAACCAAAACAAACTGAATCAAACCAAAAAACCAAAAAAAAACAAACTAGAAAATCTACCTTGGGTTTCCTTCTATCACACATTCTTTTGGAGTTTTGACCCCAAGATTATGGAGGACATTCACAGCTGCAATTGGCTCTTTATGCTCTTCTTTTCCTTAAACTCTAGAATCTCTTTCTTCTTTTACTTCCTGTCATAGAGGAATTTCCCTTACTTCACATCCTCCCACTGTCTCCAGAATGTACATACCAATAAAACTTAGTGATCTCAGTTGTTTTGGTGTTTAATATACAGAGGAAATATTTTGGTACTTAGAAAAGCTTATTTATCTGCATCCAGTCTCTAACTTGGGAAGTATGAGTGGGAGGAAGTATCCTTGAATGGGTATAAGGGCCCTTCTTGGAATACTTCCCTGGGGAAACAACAAAACTAAAAATGTAACAAAGGTACACGGCAACAGTCAGGTCTTCATCCTGGCTCTGCCTGTGTCCCTTAGGCGCTCAGCTGCTTTCCAGAGATGATCACTGACTCCAGTGTCTTACACTGACTCTCCCAGAAGTATTCTATGCCCATCCGTGTGTGTATATGCACTTTTCTCTTTTTAAAACAATTTGCAATATAGTATGTACACTGATCTGTGTGTTCCATGTTTTACTTAATATATCTTTATCAGTACATATCAGTATCTGTAACTGGCTCATTATTTCAGTGGTTACATAATATTCAAATATGGGGAATTAACAACTTACTTAATCAGATCCCACATACCCCATTTGTTTTAGTATTTTTTCTTATAAAATAATGCTGTGATTAAAATCTATCAATATATTTTATTTTGAACATGTACAGCTTAATGTACAGAACAAATTCTTATAATTGTTTGATCAAGTATAATTTTTTAATATCATACATATGGCCAAAATCTTTGCAAGACACTTACAGTCTTATCAAAATATACGGACATGTCTGTTTCCTTTGCTTTTATCAATAGGCTGTATGAACTTGATCTTTAACAGTGAGAAGTAAAAAATGGTGTCTTGTAGTTTTAATTTGCATTTTTCTAGTTACAATTGAAACTTTGAAGAATCTTTAAATTTTTCATTTGTTTTTACCTTTTCTTCCATTTTTAAAATCAATTGTTGGTCTTGATTTTTAGAAGTTCTTTCTAAAATAAGAATGTGTGCATGTATGCTCAGTCGTTCAGTCCTGTCTGACTCTTCATGACCCCGTGGACTGCAGCCCTCCAGACTCCACTGTCCAAGGGATTCTCCAAGCAAGAATACTGGATTGGGTCACCATTTCCTTCTCCAAGGGATCTTCCTAACCCAGGGATCGAACCTGTGTCTCCTGCGTCTCCTGCCTTGCAGGTGGATTATTTTACAGCTAAGCCACTGGGTAAACCCTCGAAAGTTTTCTATTTTGCTGTTTCTTAGTTTCATGGCATATTAGAAAAGCTTACTCTACTTACAAAACTATAAAAATAGTTCTCCCATGTTTTTGGTACTTTCACAATTTTATTTTTTAATATTAAAAATTTTGACCCACCTGAATTTACTATAGTGTAATGTGAGAGATAGGGATTGAATGTCTTTTTCCAGATGGCTGCCTAGTCATATTACCACTACTTATTGAATAATCTATTTTTCACTTATTTGAAATGTGAATGTTATAATATATAAGGTAAAGTAGAAATATACATTGTTATATAGTATAATGTTTTTATCTGAAATTTCTATTCATTCTATTGACCAGTCTCTATATTTGTTTACCAAGACAATAGAGATTTAAATATTAAAGTAATTAATTGAAAGACTATGCTGGTTTTTGTTCATGATGTTGCATCCTGAACTTAAGTGATTAAAACACCTAATTAACAAGAGCAAGTCATACTTCATCCAAAAAGAAAAATTACAAATGACAGCATTGTCCTCGAAAGGTAAAATTATACCACAGAACCAAGTTGGAATTTAGTCTCATACATATATGTCATCCCTAAATACTGAGCATAGCTCATGTCAAAAGTCATCAGAATGGTCTGACAAATATCAATGTCTAAAGCGACATTTAAGAGAATGGTAACTTTGTGACTGAAATGCTGTTTTAACACACAAAATCTTCTTACCTGAAAGTGCATTCTTGATACTGATTTTTCTCCTGCATAATGTGACTTTAACTACTTGCTTTTAATTAGGTTCAGTCAGGGATTAAGTAGCTGCAAGAGTTTAACAAGGACATTAATCCTATCTGGAGAACAGCACCCTGACTCTGATGTTTCTTACGAAACAAGGCCAAATTCAGTACAAGATACTAACAATGACCAAGGTAGAACATGGAAATTTTACTGCATAGGGAAAACAGTAGTATCATTATAAGCCATATTTCAACCAGCTTCTTTTTATCAGTTAGTGTTTCTATATCATCTTTTAGGTACAAAATTATACAACTCACACAAATTTAGAGTACAAATGTGTCTTTAAAGTGTGAAAGTCCTCCCCTTCAAAAAGAGTATCTAGAAGCAGTTCTTGTATACGGAGAAAGTAAGAGATAGATTTAAGGGACTAGATCTGATAGATAGAGTGCCTGATGAAGTACGGATAGAGGTTTGTGACACTGTACAAAGGAGACAGGGATCAAGACCATCCCCATGGAAAAGAAATGAAAAAAAAAGCAAAATGGCTGTCTGGGGAACTACCCCACTCAATTTCATCCTCTGTCCTCTGCGCTGACACCGCAACCAGCTGTGGTGAAGCTCCAGTGAAGCAGAGGCTACAAACGGGTATCCATCCCCAGGCGTGAGCAAGGCCACAAGGGTTTTGCCCAACCAGCATTTCTTTTTAAGTTTGTCTCCGACTAATTTCACATAAACATATGGATTTCTGGCTTCTCTTGAAAAATCAGAAGATCTGGCCACATAAGGTTGACCTTCCATGTGGTCACAACGGGCTGTAGCTGAGTGACAGCTTGCCTGTTCCCCTGTCGCCACCCACTCCTGACTTCCGGTACCCCTGTCGCCACCCACTCCTGACTTCCGGTACCCCTGACGCCACGCACTCCTGACTTCCGGTACCCAGCCAGCTTCACTCCTTTATGTTACTTCCTTCACACTTGAATTTGAGACCCCTGATTTAATGCAATAGATATGAAAAGTCTTTGGGGGAAGTCTACAGATTCTGGGCTTCGTTATTATTAATGGAATTTCTGGATCCCACACCCCTGACGCCACGCACTCCTGACTTCCGGTACCCAGCCAGCTTCACTCCTTTATGTTACTTCCTTCACACTTGAATTTGAGACCCCTGATTTAATGCAATAGATATGAAAAGTCTTTGGGGGAAGTCTACAGATTCTGGGCTTCGTTATTATTAATGGAATTTCTGGATCCCACTGTTTGGCTTTGACCTTGGGCAGGTCTCTCGGGGTCTCGGGGCCCTGGTCGGCTCCGAATCTGTGAAATCAGAGTGAGCACTAGAAGGCTCCAGGAGCGTTTCCAGCTTTGACCCTCGGACTGCCTCCGGGAGCTGGTCTGGCGAACTTTTCTCTTCAATAGCAGTCCAAGAGACTCTTGACTACTTAGGTTCTGCCATAATATTTGTTAAAGGGAGGGAGACAGGGAAAGGGGGGAGAAGCTGTTCGAGTCTCCCTACCCCTGTCGCCACCCACTCCTGACTTCCGGTACCCCTGTCGCCACCCACTCCTGACTTCCGGTACCCCTGTCGCCACCCACTCCTGACTTCCGGTACCCCTGTCGCCACCCACTCCTGACTTCCGGTACCTCTGATGCCACCCACTCCTGACTTCCGGTACCCCTGACGCCACGCACTCCTGACTTCCGGTACCCAGCCAGCTTCACTCCTTTATGTTACTTCCTTCACACTTGAATTTGAGACCCCTGATTTAATGCAATAGATATGAAAAGTCTTTGGGGGAAGTCTACAGATTCTGGGCTTCGTTATTATTAATGGAATTTCTGGATCCCACTGTTTGGCTTTGACCTTCGGCAGGTCTCTCGGGGTCTCGGGGCTCTGGTCGGCTCCGAATCTGTGAAATCAGTGAGCACTAGAAGGCTCCAGGAGCGTTTCCAGCTTTGACCCTCGGACTGCCTCCGGGAGCTGGTCTTGCGAACTTTTCTCTTCAATAGCAGTCCAAGAGACTCTTGACTACTTGGGTTCTGCCATAATATTTGTTAAAGGGAGGGAGACAGGGAAAGGGGGGAGAAGCTGTTCGAGTCTCCCTGGGTACCAGTCACTGAGTCTCTGTCTCTCTTAACCCACCCGCCACCTGTTCATGAGACAGAGCCAGGCTCTGAAGCCAGGAAGAGCGAGCTTAGGGGCTGGCCAGCCCAGGGGCAGGACTGGATGACAGAAAGCATATAAAAACACTGTCTTCCCCTGACTATACTTTCTCTCTCCTTTTTTTTGTTTTTTCCACCACTGTTTCTAACATCTTTTATTAAAGATGAACATCATGCCAATGGCTGGGGGTGGAGGTGCAATGGCAGGGCATTATTCTCCACTTCACCCCCAAATTCCCAAGTTTCACTTCTTTCTGCCAACCCTCAACTCAATCCCAGGTCCAATCCAGGCTTGGCACTTGGGCTTGCCAGCAACAGTGCTCTATTGGATGCTGTCTCCACATATGCAAGGTGTCTTCCTGGCTTTCTCCAGCTCAGCCTGCCCACTCTCCTCCCTACCTGCTCCTATTTCCGTTCATATCACCTGGCCCATTGGAAGCAGTCCAGAGTGGCTGGTTGAATGAAACAAAAGCAGCACATCCTGGCGCCTTCATTCCCTTGTTGTTAAGTTGCTCAGTCATGTCTGACTCTTTGCAACCCCATGGATTGCAGCACGCCAGGCTTCCCTGTCCTTCACTATCTCCCGGAGTTTGCTCAGACTCATGATCATTGAATCAGTGATGCTATCCAACCATCTCATCCTCTGTCTGCCCCTTCTCCTCCTGCCCTCAATCCTTCCCAGCATCAGGGTCTTTTTCAATGAGTCAGCTCTTCATATCAGATGGCAAAGTATTGGAACGTCAGCTTCAGCATTAGTCCTTCCAGAGAATATTCAGGGTTGATTTCCATTAGGATTGACTGGTTTGATCTCCTTTCTGTCCAAGGGCCTCTCAAGAGTCTTCGCCAGCACCACAGTTCAAAAGCACCGACTTTTCAGCACTCAGCCTTCTTTGTGGTCCAGTTCTCACATCCATGTACGACTACTGGAGAAACCATCACTTCGACAATATAGACGTTTGTTGGCAAAATGATGTCTTTGCTTTTTAATACGCTGTCTAGATGTGTCATAGCTTTTCTTCCAAGGAGCAAGCGTCTTTTAATTTCATGGCTGCGATCACCATGCACAGTGATTTTGGAGCCCAATAAGATAAAGGTCTGTCACTGTTTCCATTTTTCCCCCAACTATTTTTCATGAAGTGATGGGACTAGATGCCATAATCTTAGTTTTTTGAATGTTGAGTTTTAAACCAGCTTTTTCACTCTCCTCTTTCACCTTCATCAAGAGGCTCTTTAGTTCCTCTTCACTTTCTGCCATTAGGGTGGTGTCATCTGCATATCTGAAGTTATTGATATTTCTCCCGGCAATCTTGATTCCAACTTGAGCCTCATCCAGCCCCGGCATTTCATATGGTGTACTCTGCATATAAGTTAAATAAGCAGAGTGAAAATAAACAGCCTTGACGTATTCCTTTCCTAGTTGCTCCAAACTAATTCTCCACTTGCTTCCCCAGGCCTTCATTTTTTAGACACACAGATTAATTTTCTCCCTGTACACCTCTGTGCTTTGGTGGGTGCAGTTCCCTCCAGCTGGAGTGTATAATCCTTGTTGTCAAAGTCCTCTGCATCCTTCAAGACCTACTTAGCTCCAATCCTACTTTGGTGGTGTCTTCTCTGATCCCACCCCTGCCTGCCTCCACCCATCATGACCATTCTTGACTGACTGCAATTAATTATTCAATTGGTTTTCAGTGGAGTTGTACTATTCCTTAAGAGGTATTTGGAAAATTGGGGGATTATCTTCTATTTTAGTGTGAAAGTGAAAGTCGCTCAGTCATGTCTGACTCTTTGCAATCCCATGGACTACATAGTCCATGGAATTCTCCAGGCCAGGATATGGAGTGTGTAGCCTTTCCCTTCTCCAGGGGATCTTCCCAACCTAGGGATCGAATTCAGGTTTCCCGCGTTGCGGGCAGATTCTTTACCAGCTTTTAGTTGTGAGAATGCATTAAAATACTGAAATACACCCAAAGGAGAATTATATCTTTTAAATTTTTCTCTCTTTTTTTGGTTTGGAAGATTTTAGTAATTTTTAGAAGTATGTATCTGCAAATAGCTTAAGTTGTATATGAATTTTATTGCAAGATAGCAAACCCCTTACAAAATGTGTGACATAAGGGTGCATTGGCAGAGCACTTCTGCCTCTGGCTGAGTGAGGAGATGGTAAATCCTCTCCCCAAAAAGCAATTATAAAGTTGGGCAAAATTGATCAAAACACCCATGTAGCACTCTGGACATCAACCAAAGGCACATAACAATTGGAGAAACATCTGTGCTTGGAAACTGGAAACTTGGGCAGTAACAGTGAGGATCTATATCATTTTAACCTGAGTCTTCTCCTATTCCCTTCCTCCCAACTCAGAATGGAGTTTCCACCAGGGTGGGGCAGTTTCTCTGGTTTGGTTAAAGGGAGCTCAGTGGATTTTGATCAGTAAATAGCACTCACTCTTGGCAACCTTATCGGTTTAAGGGAAAATCTCCAAGTCAGAGAAACATGAAAAACAACAGTTCCACTGGACTAAATTTCCAATTGTGATTGGACATACATATTTCTGGCTAAAGCTGCACGCATGTGCCTCAGAAACTAGAAGAGGCTGATCAAGCCACAAGCTCATGGCCAACCCTGAGGCTGTGCATGTGTGTAAAGGAGACAGGAAATAGCCCAGCAGAAAGTAAAGGACAGGGAACATGTGAAAATGGCCTGAATGTTGAATGTGCTCCTGAGATAGGCTGCTTCTAAAAAGGTTTCTCAATAACCCTTGCCTCTAAAATTAGTGTCCTCTCTTTGGGCATAGTCTGAACATAGTGACTTGTTTCTAATAAATGGAGCATGGGAGAAGTGATGGATGTCACTTCCAAGGCTAGGCTATTAAAGACTGACTTCTTTCTTGCTCTCATTCTCTCTTTAGTTCTTCTCCTTTGCTGTTCTGATGAAGCAGGCTGCCATGTTATAAAATTCCTTATGGAGAAGCACATGTCACAAGGAACTGAGGGTGGCCTTCTGCCAATGGCCAGCAAAGAAAGAACCCAGTTCAGTGGACTTCAAGAAACCCAGTCCTGCCAACAACCAAATGAGGAGCTTTGAAGCAGCTCCATTCCCAGTCAAGGCTTCTGGGCCAAGGAACCTGGTCAACACCTTGATTTAGCTTGAGTCAGAGGACCCAGCTAAAGTGTACCCGCACTCCTGACCCACAAAAGCTGTACAATAGTAATGTTTTTGTTTTAAGCCATTAAACTTTGGGTTGATTTGTTATGTAGCAACATGGTAACTGATACAGCTCCCCTACCCAGAAACAGACTAACCAACAGAGGACAGAAAGTTGGCGTTTTGAGCACAATCTCTGTCCAGTCAGATATGCAGATACAGACACAGAGAGAAAGTTTTTAGAAGTTAGATTTAAGTATATAAACAAGAATATAAAAATTTTAATCAGAACTTCAGCAGCTTCACACCATAGAGAAAACAGAACATCAGACAAGAATTGCCTGATTCATAGAGCCTGGAGAAGTGGACTCTGAGGGAGAGGGAGAGGGTGGGATGATTTGGGAGAATAGCATTGAAATATGTATACTATCATGTAAGAAATGAATCGCCAGTCTATGTCCGATGCAGGATGCAGGATGCTTGGGGCTGGTGTATAGGGATGATCTGGAGGGATGATGTGGGGTGGGAGGTGGGAGGGGGGTTCATGTTTGAGAGTTCATGTACACCCATGGCAGATTCATGTCAATGTATGCCAAAACCAATAGAGTACTGTAAAGTAAAATAAAGTAAAATGGAAGCTCTAAAAAAATAAAAAATAAAAATAACCAAATGAAAAAGTAGCAACAATAAACCTGGGGTGAGGGTAGGGGTGAATCAGAATCCAAAGTTGCTACTATATTTCTTAATGTCCAATTTTCAACAAAAAATTACAAGTTATACCAAAAAAAGAAAAGGTGAGTGTGAACTGTATTCAGAAAAGCAACTGTCATTATAAGCTGTCTCTGAGTATTCCCAGATGTTGAAAGACTTTAAATACTTATTAAAATATAGTCAACTAGTAAAAAAGTAAAACATGCCTTAAATTTTAAAATAATAATGAATCAACAAAGAGGGATTCTAAATAATAAGACAGAAATCATTTTTAAAGTGAAATTCTGGACTTGAAAAGTACAACTGAAATGAAAACTACACTAGAAAGATTCAACAACAGATTATATGTGGCCGAGGAAAGAAGATTGATGGACAGATAGAAATTATCCAGTCTGAAGACCAGAGAAAAGAATGACGGAAGAAAAGTGAGCAAAGCTTTAGAGACCAAGAGGACGACATTAAGCATGGGCATCTAGAAGCAGAGAAACGGACAGAAAAATATAGTGGAAAAAGATGGCCAACAACTTCCAGAATTTAATGAAAGAACATTAGATACATATCAAAAAATTCAACAAATCCCACGTAGAATAAATATAAAGAGATTCACACTTAGACTCATCATAGCAAACATTTGAAAGGCAAAAACAGAAAAATCGGCAAGAGAAAAATGACGTACATAGGGGAGCAGCCACCTAACAGCTGACTTCCCATAGAAAACAACAGGAGCAGAAGGCAACAAAATGATGCATCACAGTGCTGAGTAAACTGTTAATCAAGAAGCCTATTACCCAGCAAATCTTTTTTTCAGAAATGAAGAGGAAAATACAGACATCTCCACACACACAAAGACTAACGATTTTGTTGCTAAAATTCTGCAAATGTAAAGCAAATGAATCCAGATACAAAAGATTACATGCATATGATTTTATTTATATAAAATTCCAACAGACAGAACAAATCTGAAATTAAAAGTCAGAGTAGTGTTTACCCTCGGCGGGAGGTAGTGACTAGCAGGGGCCATGGGGGGCAATTCTGGAGCACTAGTTATTTATGATTCTGGCACATTTCTGCATATAGTTTAAGTCAATAAAATTTACTAAAACAAAGAAGGAAGCTTGGCCATGTCACTGCCTCCCCCCGTTTGAATCCCTTTTCTTTTCCCTTTGCTTCCCTTTCCTTCCCAGACTTAGCAAAACGGTGGCCTCCAAGGAGCTGCCTGGTGTGGCCTTTGCCTGCATCCCCAGCATCATTCCTTACTACCTTGTGATCTAGTGCGGGAGGAAAGGGACAGGCTGAGCTGCCTCCCTCTTGAAAAGGAAGGAAACTCCATCTTGCACTTTCAGTGAGCTTTGGACTATATGCCTGGTAGCTATGGGGATAACATACCTATGGCTGAACTCACCTCCCAGACTAATAAACACCAGATTCCATACCAAGATTTCCCATCACCAAAAAGAATGTGATAATCCCCCGTGTAGTCAATCACCTTTGTAATCTTTATGGCACCCATTGGTGTAGGCTACAACGTATAACCAGCTGATGCTTCTGATTATGAATCGTGGCTGTAACCTGATTGTATCTCCCTTTAACACTTTCCAGGCTAGGTTTAAGGAATTTGGGGATGTGAGCTTGAGCAGTACACTTAGGGTATATAAGGTTTTCACAAAAGTCAGTCGGGGTCCTTGGCTAAGAGGAGACTCTGCCTTGGGCCTACTGGTGTAATAAAGTGCACGCCACTATTGGCATTGTCCTTCAGAATGAATTTGTTTCCCAGAACGCATGGCTACAACACTAGCTACTTTGGCCTTCTATTGTGCAAGTGTTCCCTGCTTCTATCCTGCCACAGGGCCTTTGCACATGCTCGACCTCCTGGTCCAGAGACCCATTTAGACCAGTTTACCCTCTAACTTCAGCCACTCCCCAAGTGTGATCCACCCACTAACCCATCCAAGTCTAGTTCTTTTGTTTAGTTCTTAGAACTATATTTCTTTCCTTCAGAGTACTCCTCTTCATTTGTCCTTATGGATTCACAGAGACACTTAGGGTATATAAGGTTTTCACAAAAGTCAGTCGGGGTCCTTGGCTAAGAGGAGACTCTGCCTTGGGCCTACTGGTGTAATAAAGTGCACGCCACTATTGGCATTGTCCTTCAGAATGAATTTGTTTCCCAGAACGCATGGCTACAACACTAGCTACTTTGGCCTTCTATTGTGCAAGTGTTCCCTGCTTCTATCCTGCCACAGGGCCTTTGCACATGCTCGACCTCCTGGTCCAGAGACCCATTTAGACCAGTTTACCCTCTAACTTCAGCCACTCCCCAAGTGTGATCCACCCACTAACCCATCCAAGTCTAGTTCTTTTGTTTAGTTCTTAGAACTATATTTCTTTCCTTCAGAGTACTCCTCTTCATTTGTCCTTATGGATTCACAGAGAAATTATTGAACTGCTGTCTTTCCTACTAGCCCATATGTTTTAGGAGTCCTGATGATGTTTTTATCTTGCCTTATATATCCCCTGCACCATGCTGGCATATAGTAGGCATCTGATATCTAGTCAATGAATATAAAAGTAATTAAGCCTATACAAATCTTCACTCTAATTAGAGCACATTGTGGAAAACCTACCAAACTAAAAAATTTAGATTTTTGTATAAGCTTCAGGGAGCCACTGAAAGTTTTTGAGGAGATAGGTGAGCTGACCATTGTTTTAGGAAGATCTCTGTGGAAATGGAGGTGGAGAGCCCATAGTGGAGGCTGCGGCAGAATCCAGGAGATGGACAGTGCCTGAAGAGGTGAGGGAGAAAACAGAGCAGGCTCTATCTTGAAAGCAGGACTCCATCTCAGCCAGATTGTGGACTTTGAGCTATATGTCCAGTATCTATGGATATGACATACCAACTGGAAAACCAGGCCCCCAGAAGGAAGAGCTCCAGGGCTCTCCGTTGCCTAAAAGAATACCCTAATTATCCGTGTGGCTGAATAGAATCATACATTCTACTGTGCTTACTGGGGTATGACCACAGGCCTATTGATAATTGTCCGCTGTTAACTAACTAGGCTTAAGGCATACGATCACGGGTGAACTTTGATTGTATCTTTCTTTTTCCTTCGTTCAGACTAGTTTCAAGGGACCTTATACACTTAGGGTATATAAGGTTTTCACAAAAGTCAGTCGGGGTCCTTGGCTAAGAGGAGACTCTGCCTTGGACCCGCCAGTGTAATAAACTGCACTCCACTATCTGCATTGTCCTTCTGAGTGAGTTTGTTTCCCAGAACCCATGGCTACAACAGAGGGACAGGATCCACATGGGGAAGCCCGCTCCCCTCTGACCCCCATCGACAGCCTGACAATGACCTCACAATCAGCCTCTGGACCTCCTGCCCCTGGAGGCCAGTATCCCTGGCTCTGCCCCAACATTGCCCTTTATGTTTGCATATATGCTCATGTCTAGAGGGAAACACCGCACCATCTGAGTCATCCAGGACCAGCGACCGGAGGCAGAGGGCTCAACAAAGCGGGAGTGGGCCACCTTCCCGCCCACGGCAGGGCCAGGGCTCCACGATGACAGAGAAGCCAGAGGACCTGAAGGACTCCCTGCCCACAGAGAGGAAGCTCGTGTGGAGGACGGCCAAGGAGAGGCGGATGTCAGACCTGACCCGAGTGCTGGAGTGGCTGGAGCGGAGGCAGGGAAAGAAGAAGCAAGCTCTCCAGGTGTGCACTGTCCCAGAACCCTGCAAGGGGGGCTTGGTTCCCTGCGGCTGCGGCCGAGGAATGGGGCGAGGGTGGGCTTGCAGGGCGGGGGTGAGCCAGTAGGAGAGTGCTGGCGGGCGTGGGGAGATTGTCCGCGGGGTTAGGCCGTCCTTGTTTGCTGAGGAGCTCCGGGTAGCCACCCTGCCACAGAGCCTGGGAGGTGGGGGTGCTGTCTCTCTTGATGTTCGCATTTCAAAGGGTGGCTCCCTGCATGCTTGTGCTCAGTCAGGCCTGACTCTGCGAACCTGGACTGTAACCCACCAGGATCCTCTATCCATGGACACCTCCAGGCAAGAACACCGGGGTGGGTTGCCATGCCCTCCTTCAGGGGATCTTCCTGACCCAGCATCTGGAGAAAAACATTCCTGGATCGTAAACCTGGGCAAGAGGCTGAGAGAAGATTTCAGTCTCAAAGGGGCAGAAAAGGAATTTACAAGTGTATATTTTCTAAAGAAATTGTTCTCGGAAAGGGGAGGTCAAGGGTCCACTGTCAGGAAGACTCCTGTCTAGTTTCACTGAGGTTTCACTTAACGAGAGACAGTAAAGCTGTCTGTCCGCATTTCAGAAGGGCTGAGGGACAACTGCTTCTAGGGTCTTGCTGATGTGTCCTTCCCATTGTCCCCAGGCACTTCCAGCCTTGTGATAGCCCCAGGGTCAAAGGGCATCTTCCACCTCCACTGTCCTCTCTGTGACTCCTGATAACACAAAAAACCTCAGACGCTCAGTTGAGTCCGACTCTTTGGGACCCCATTGCCCATAAGCCCGCCAGGCTCCTCTGTTCATGGGATGCTCTAAGCAAGCATACTGGAGTGGGTTGCCACTCCCTCCTCCAGGGGATTTTCCTTATCCAGGGATTAAACCTGTGTCTCTTCCATCTCCTGCATTGGCAGGCAGGTTCCTTACCACTAGCACCACCTGGGAATCTCTGCCTTTCTACCCTTCATCAGAACTTAGTTTAACTGCCTGTCTTAGTCCATTTGGGCTGCTACAACCACATGCCATAAACCAGGTGGCTTAGAAACAACAGAAATTTCTTTCTTCCCAACTGTGAGGCTGGGAAGTCCCAGATCTAGGTGCCAGCAGATTTGATATCTGATGAAGGCCTGCTTTGTGGTTCATAGATGGCTGTTTCTTGCTATGTTCTCGTAAACAAGAAGAGACAGGAGTGCTCTCCAGGGCCTCTTTTCTAAGGTCCTAATCCCATTTATGAGGGCTCCCTCCTCATGACCTCCCCAACATTATCACATCAGGAATTAGGATTTCAACACGTGAATTTAGGGGGAGGGGGGCACACGAAACAGTCTGCAAACCCAGTTTTCTCTCTTTCTCCAGAAACAACCAGTTTTGCCCCAGTTTCCCTCAAGAGTTCCCCTTTGGTCCCTTCATCTACAGAAGGTCAAGCCATACCCTTGGAAAGTGGTCTCTTCAGCAGAGGAGGCCACCTGATCTTGACTCCCATGGGCCCCAGAGAAAAAATGGGTGAAAATGGCATTACTAACAACAGTGATATATTTTATAAGCGTTTGCTGCGTGCCAGGCCCTGTGCTTGGCATTGCAGTGAGTTGTCTGGTCAACTGCTCCCAGCAAGGCTACAAGGCAGACACTGATCTTACCCACCAGCTGAAGGATAAGGAAGCTGAAATGAAGAGAGGAGCTCACAGAGCTAGTGAGGGTCTCANATTTACTAAGCGTTTGCTGCGTGCCAGGCCCTGTGCTTGGCATTGCAGTGAGTTGTCTGGTCAACTGCTCCCAGCAAGGCTACAAGGCAGACACTGATCTTACCCACCAGCTGAAGGATAAGGAAGCTGAAATGAAGAGAGGAGCTCACAGAGCTAGTGAGGGTCTCAGCCGGGGCACAAACTCAGACATGGCCAGTTCCCAGCTCATGGGCCGTCAGGCCCATCCCCCACACACCTTTGCCACCACCTGTCCTTTCCTGCTTCTCCAAGCTCATCGGCCCCTGCCTTTCACGGGAGCTTCTGTTCTGGTTATGTGTTTATTTATCATTATAGTCATTTACGAGGGTGGCTCCAATAGTAAAGAATCTGCCCATGATGTAGGAGACCCAGATTTGATCCCTGGGTTGGGAAGATCCCCTGGAAAAGGGAGTGGCAATCCACTCCAATATTCTTGCCTGGGGATCCCATGGACAGAGGAGCTTGGCAGGCCACAGTCCACGGGGTCACAAAGAGTCAGACTCAACTGAGCGACTAACACACAGTCAGAGCGATCTGGAGGACTAGCTTCATCAGATACAGGGAAACACATCTGACAAGCACATTTTCCTCTAAGGAGCTAGTGATTTACCTACCCTACCAATTACCCCTCATTTTGGGGGGGAGGTGTTAGGGCTTGACTGCTGGGCTTCTCAGAACTCAGTTACAGGAATCTTACTCACTCCTTCGATGAATATACTTGATCCCATCTCTTCCTGTTAAGTTTATATTCTAATAATGTTTTCACAGTGTCAGACTTTATTTTTTTGGGCTCCAAAATCACTGCAGATGGTGACTGCAGCCATGAAATTAAAAGACACTTACTCCTTGGAAGAAAAGTTATGACCAACCTGGATAGCATATTCAAAAGCAGAGGCATTACTTTGCCAACTAAGGTCTGCCAAGTCAAGGCTATGGTTTTTCCTGTGGTCATGTATGGATGTGAAAGTTGGACTGTAAAGAAAGCTCAGCGCCGAAGAATGGATGCTTTTGAACTGTGGTGTTGGAGAAGACTCTTGAGAGTCCCTTGGACTGCAAGGAGATCCAACCAGTCCATTCTGAAGGAGATCAACCCTGGGATTTCTTTGGAAGGAATGATGCTAAAGCTGAAACTCCAGTACTTTGGCCACCTCATGCGAAGAGTTGACTCATTGGAAAAGACTCTGATGCTGGGAGGGATTGGGGGCAGGAGGAGAAGGGGACGACCGAGGATGAGATGGCTGGATGGCATCACGGACTCGATGGACGTGAGTCTGAGTGAACTCCGGGAGATGGTGATGGACAGGGAGGCCTGGCGTGCTGTGATTCATGGGGTCGCAAAGAGTCAGACACGACTGAGTGACTGAACTGAACTGAACTGAACTGAATGTTTTCACAGCTGTAGTTTCTATCTGGCTTTTCTTGTAAATAATTTTGGACCCAGAAAGGGAACAAATTTACTTTCAAAATACAATTAAATCTTCAAGCATCGTCACCCTTGCCAGAAGCATTTGGATTTTGCAAGAAGCTCCTGAGAGAGCGGGTGACGCTTCCACAGCAGGTCTCGGATAGCAGGTGGCAGGGGCCCCTCTAGGGAAGGCAGCTGGAGGAGGGCTCTCTGTGCCCCTGTCTCCCTTCCCCTGGCAGTCCAGGCTTTTCCCCACTTCAGCACTCTAGCCTCGGGGTTACAGTCTACCCAGAGGGCTGTGCCCCTTGTGAACATATGTCATAAAAGAAGACCCCTGAGATTTAAGGTCTCGGGCACAGAGGCCACCAAGTCAGTTTGTGTGACAGTTTCCTGATGGGTCTGTGGTACCAAATCAGTTCCACTCAGCATCCTTCAAAAGAGGGGACTGTAGCTACTCGGGCAGCTGTTGAATAGAGGTTGAAGGTTGAGACGGGAAGGAGGGAGGTGGGCCACTCTTGGAGTAACTGGACTTAGTTTCTCTCTAATCAACTAGGAGTATCAGCCCTGGCCCCAGCTTGCACCCCTTCCCCCACTAAGCCCCATAAAACCCTGAAGGTAGCTAGTACCCGCTTCTTAGGTGGTCTTTGGACAGCTTCCTTCCACACACCCAGACTGGCTTATCAAAACCCTCCTTCCATTCACAGAGTGCTGCTAACAATCAGGGAGCGCTAAGCACTTCCCTACAGTAATTCATTATTTCCCACCATAGTCCTATGAAGTAGCTTCTGCTACCATCCCCATCCTCAGATAAGGGAACTAAACTGCACGGAGAGCCGTCCCTTGTTCAAAGTCACTCGGCCAGACAGCCATAGAGCAGGATTGCAAGCCAGGCCATCAGCCCTGGAGACCAGTCTCAGTCATCTCTGCACAACCCTCAGAACCCGCAGCATACCCCAAGAGGAGATCCAGTCAGTTCAGTTTCCCTGCTATGCTCCAGCACCCCAAGTCTACCCATTAAGGATGAGCCTGGATGCACCTTTGTGGGCCCCTCCCCTTCTGGGCAGTGATGAAACTTACTAATGAAACTTACTTTTTTACCCGGTTCTCCCGGCAGCTGCGAGAGCCAAGCGTACATGCCTCGAATGGACTTGTTGCACTTACCTGGCCTTCCATTCCCACCAGGCAGACTGGAGCATCCGGGGAAAGAGAAAGGCAGGAGGAGCTGTGACGACAGCTCGGGAAGGACAAGATGGGATGGGGGTGGGGTGAAGAGAGGAGGGAGCGCCCTGGCTGGGCCTGAAGACCGGAGGTCATGTAGGGAAGTGGCAGCTGGCAAGGCCATTTGAGGGCTGGAAGGAGCTCCTCCCAGGCTGGAGAGTGGGGCCCTCCTCTGGAGGGTGACAGGGAGCTAGTGATGGACTCTGAAGTGGAGAGGGACAGCCACGCCTGGCGCTGGAAGTGGGATGAGGCCACCAGGTGTGTCTGGAGGCAGCGGAGCCACAAGGGGATCGCTAGGACGTGAGCAGGCGCTCAGGCTGGGTGGTCCTTCCCTCCTGTGGCGTGCAGGACTGGGCTGTGCCCACTGAGGCGGCCACGGGGCTTCTCTCCCTGTTGTTTCAGAAGAACAAACCCAAGGTGGTGATAGGCTTGGCAGAACCTGCGAAGGAAGAAAGGAAAACCAAAACTGCCCTAAAACAGCAGGGAGCCCGCCGCAGGAGCCAAGGGAACCAGCAAGTGGCGTTCTCTGAGCAGGTGGTATCCCGCCGCCTAGCCCAGCCCTCCGCGCGGCCGAGGGGCGCCCACTCTGCTCTTGCGGAATCGGCTACTTTTTCTTTTAAATGTGGGGCTCTAAAATTCATCCCTGCCACACAGTAGCACCCACATACATCACCCGCCCCCTCCAGCCAGCCAGCTCCCACCCAACACACCGCACGATCCCAGCGGGAAGACCTGCAGCCCTGCAGTATGGCTTGCTCTTCCTGGGCACCACCTCCCTCCCCTAAGCCACTCAGCAGTGCCACCGGAAAGAGGGGACAACCGGCGATGGCTGTGGTCTCCAGGGTCCCTCACGCGCTCTGGGGACAGAAGAAGGAAGTTGGTGAGCAGACACCAGTGTGCGTTCCTGTCCCAGGGACCCAGCACCTAGAGTCAGCCTCCCCGTGGGCCCCCCTCATCTGCCCTTCAGCCAACCCTTGAACTCACTCGCTGGGGGATGAAGGAAGCAGAGCCAGAACCCCTTCTCTAGCCTATAACATCTCTCCAGATCTCCTCCCAGGCCTCGCGGCAAAACTCCAAGGAGGACGAAACCTCTGCCCTGTACCGAAGGCTCTACAGAGTGGAAGCAAAGGGAAAACGCCTCAGCAGCCTGACCCCGAGCACCAACCCCAAGGATGCACCCAGGAGATCCGGTAAGGGAAGAACCTCAGTGGGGGGATGCCAGAACTGTCCTCACCATTGCCCTCCTATCAGAGGGGCCCAGAGATGGCACCATCTTTAAGGCAGCACCATCTAGGTCAACCCCACCTCTGTGGATGCAGGAACCCCCATGACGAGGGATCATAGCGTCAGGGGGTGTGACCTGGACGGGAGACAAGTGGGTGTCAAGCCTCAGCTGGCAGCCGGGGGGAGGGGGCATTTCTTCTCAGGAAGTTAGTATCATGTCCCCGGGGTTCCTGAAGTCATTTTGGTGACATCACCCTCATGTCCAAATGATCAAACTAGTTTAAATACTGTGACAGTGTCAAGTCGCTACAGAAGGTACCACAGCTGCTAGCCTGAAAGCTGCCAGCTGATGCTAGTACCCAAGAGGAAGTGGGCTTGGGCTATGCCAGATACTTATTGCTAAGACTGACTGTGTTTGAGTCCCAGCCCCACTGATGGGTAACAAACTCAGAGTAGTATAATCCCAAGAAAGCCGCTCCATGCACGGGGTCTAGTTTTCACATCCGCAAAATGCAACAATTTCACAACCAGCCTCACAGTATAGTGTAGTATTTTAGCAAGTTGAGGCACAGACCACACTCCGCCAGATGCAGAGTAGGTGCTCAATAGATGTTAGCAAAGGGCTGCGTGCGCGCTCAGTTGCTCAGTCATGGCCGACTCTTTGTGACTCCGTGGACTATAGCCCTCCAGGCTCCTCTGTCTATGGGATTCTCCAGTCAAGAATACTGGAATGGGTTGCTATTTCCTACTCCAAGGAATCTTCCCAACCCAGGGATCAAACCAGCGTCTCTTGCACCTCCTTTACTGCAGGCAAATTCTTTACCACTGAGCCACCTGGGAAGCATATGGAACTTCTCTGTAAACATTTTGCTAACATTCTCAGGTGGGCTGTGTTGGAATAACAAATGCATTTATTATACTTGGCTTCTTGGGATGGAGGTGTATGGTAAAAAAAAAAAAAAAAAAAAATACTGGAGAGGATTTCCAATTAGCTCAAAGGAAGAGGGAAGAGCCTTGGAGTAGGGCTTGCCAGTTCTCCCGTGTTGCCCCCCACTCTGCCCAACAAAAAGTTCCTTATTTCTTTTTCATTTAATGTACCAAAGCCATTGTAACCAAACTGTGATTACTTGCCAGTTAGAATTAAATATGATTGGCTCTAAATGCAACGTTAGATCCAGGACCGAATCCTAGGCTAGTTATTCAGTGAAAGAATTCGTGAAATCCAGGAAAAAAAAAAAAAACCTCTGCAACACGCCCATGTTAATCTCTCATTCCTGGCTTATGTAAGATGTTAACATTAGGGGCAGGACGTATAGGAGCTGTCTGTAAGAGCTGTCTTTGCAATTCTTCTCTTCTATAAATCTGAAAGTATTCCAAAATAAAAAGTTTATTTTTTAAAAAATGGAAGGAGTTCAACTTATGCCCTGTGGGAAGCCCCACCCCTTCCCCAAGGTTCCTGTCATTCTCCGTGTCCTGCTCCTGCTGGGAGGCTGAGCATCTGTGGATCTCACTTCCAGGACTATTTCCTTCTCCCTGCTCTCTGTCAACCCAGACAGGAAACACATCCCTTCTCCTCAGACCTCTCACATGAAGCCATTGCGTGTCAGCAAACTTTACTGTAGGTGTGGGGCAACAAAGGTAAATAATTACATCACAGACTTACACAGCAAACATATTAGAAGTCTATTATGATGTTCTTCAAAGTCCTTTGTCCCCTGCCAACAGGAGATTTCCCTGATGGCTTCATTTCCTGCAGGGCTGGTTTCCAGATGTTTTGCTCAAGTCCAAGACTAGCACTAGTGTCAGACAAGCTAGGCACCCAGGACACAAAATTTAAGGTGGTCTCTCTCAGGCGCCCACCTTGCCCTTTAATGAGCCTGAGAGCAAACACCTCCTTTAGTTTCGCCCCCTGAGCACCTTGTTCGTCTCACTCTAGTCCTGGTTCTGCCCAGCTCTCCCTCTTCTTCTCTATTTCCTCTCCCTTCTCCTCTATCCTCTGCCTTCCCTGCCCCACACATTCCCATTGCCTTATTACCTCAAGGGATCACTTTGTTCCCCTGTCTCATTCCACACTCAATGTAGTCTGTGAAAAAAAGTATTTCTTTCAATGTAGTCTGAAAAAAAAGATATTTTCCTAAACAAAGGCAGTTCCTTCCCTAAGAGAAACTCTCACACAAGTCGGTTAATTTTTTCCGTCTCGCTGCACAAGGACGCCAGCAGGGCAGGCTGACTCGCCAGCCCTTTGGTCCTCTGCAGTGCCTCCTGCATCTATCTGCCCAGCTCTGTCCCCCACAAAGCCACCCTGTGGGAGAGCAGGCGGCACTCTCCAAATGTAATACAACCGATGGCCACTGGGGGTCAGCCGGAGCTCACGCAGACAAGTGGGCGGTTGTTCACAGGCATCCAGCATAGGCATCCACCTGGGCATCCACGCGTGGCACCAGGACTGAGTCAGGGCTGAGTCTGGGCACAGCAAGGGGAACGTACTGTGAAAGCTGTCAGGAGGCCTGAAATGAGTGAGCAGGATCTGGTTTGGGAGTCAAAATCAAGACAAAGCAGCCTCTAGGAAGGGTGTAGAGGCCGTTAAGGGCTATGGCAAAAGTCTAAGAAGGATAAGTGTGGATCAAGAAAAAGTATTCTTTAAAAAAATTTTTTTTAACATTTTACTTTATATTGGAGTATAGTGGATTAACAATGTTGTGATAGTTTCAGGTGGACAGCAAATACATATATGGGGATACAGGATACATATACAGGGATTCAGCCATACAAATACATGTATCCATTCTTTCCCAAACTCCCCTCCCACCCAGGCTACCACATAACATTGAGCAGAGTTCCCTGTGTTGTACAGTAGGTCCTTGTTAGTCTTCCATTTAAAAAATAGCAGTGTGTACCTATCGATCCCAAACAAGGAGAAATATTCTAGCCAGAACATCTCTAACTAACCTCCCTCAACCTCACTCAGCGCCCAAATAATTGGCGTCATTTTCAAGAACCAGCTGTTTTAGGGTCTTGTCCACCAATTCTGTGTAGTTTCCTCTCCTGCACATCCTATTATCAACTTAGAGAAGCCTGTGCAGATTTCTGCAGCTCTCCACGCTACTCTGCCCTGTAGATTCTAGCTGAATTGTCTATTCTCTCTCCTCAACTCAGGGAAAACTCCTGTCTAGGTTTTCTCTACCCATGCTGCAACCCTAAAGCATCTTCCAGCCATCAGCTGGGGATCTCGTGGGACTCACCCCTTCTGTTTCATTTTCTAAAGGATCACTGCCCTGTATGGCCAACGTCTGAAAAATGCCATTTCACCTATCAGGCCCCAGTGTTTAATTGCTTGAGACGGACAGGTAAATCTAGTTCCTGTTGCCACACCTTGGCTGAACGCAGAAATCTCAGATTGGCCTTTCCAAAACACAGCCCTAATTGAATGCAATCACAAGACATGGAAAAAGTTTATGAAGTTGGATCTGAATTCTTAAAAGGTGACTGTGGCTAAGGGCCACTAAAAGATGCTGGGAAAGCATTGGGAACACACTTGCAAAGTAAATCTTGACAAAGTCTGAGCATCTAGGCTAAGAAAATGGAATTCATTTGGCTTTCTCTTCTTGCCCACCTATGCTCAGGGCATTCTGTCAATGCCAGGCAAGGGTGTATTCCTAATGCGGAGGGTCGGGGTGCAGTTACCCCTTCTGTCTCTGGGTGATTATAGAGTCAACCTCTAGAGTCCCAAACACAGCTCACCAGAAATCCAATGTATTCGTTCAGCAATGGACTCAGAAATATGGGACATTTTGTCCAAGAGGATAGCCAGGACAGGCTCCCAGAAAAAAGCATTGATAACCTCGGTTCACGTTTTCCTGGCATCTTGGTCACATGACTTAATCTCTCTGACCTTCCACTTTCTTATTTGATCAATGGGCGTGATATGGTTGTGAGACTGCAGTGCCCCCTCCCTAGAAAGCCTTTAGAAAACTGCCTGAAACATGAGTTACTCAATGAGTGTTAGCCAATATGCATACTTCTCATTACCATTCACTTTAGCACTCATCTTCCCCGCATGAGGCCCACTTTGATCCAGAAGAGGCTCAGATGCCTCAAGAAAGTCCATGGCCCTTTCTCCAAGGGATTTCCATTTGTGTCAATGAAGATATGTACCTCGTGATTCTCCTGGAACATGGTCTCAATTTCCACCATGCATAAACGGACTGCTGATGCCACCTGATCCCACCACTCTCTCAGGGGCCAGCTGTCAGTTTAGAGAGCTGTACTGGACACAAAGATCCCAGTTCAGCCATGGACTCATCGTGAGACCTTGGGCAAGTCAGAGCCTCTCTCTAGGCTGTTGTCCCTCCATTTATGTTATAGAATGTCTAGACTTTCCTAGACGTATTCTGGTAAATTTTCTGCATTTTATTCATAAATTCTTGCAAGTTTATAGGAAAAACAACTTACTTACAAAGAAAAGGTCAAATTAGCATCAATCTAGAAATGATACTTATAGACTATTACAGTCTCACAATCTTATTCTTAGTCCATATATAAGTTACTGTTAGGGTGAATGAAAGATATTTGCAAAGTCAGAAATATTTAGGGAGTTTCTCAGCCATTTATTCATTTATTTAAAGAAAATGCTCTAGAAGAGAGCAGAGGCATCGAATTAGGAAATAGTTTAAAAATAAAAATCTTGATATGCACTTAAAATCATATTTTTTAGAAAGAATGAAAAAGGATAGGCAAAGAGATATGCAAACAGATGAGGTGGATTTAATGCTAAAAGAAACAACAGGGTGAAAGAGAGAGATTTTAAAATGCTAGACAGAGTAAACCATAAACCTACACACACCAAAAATAGAGTTAAATAAACATTTAGAAATGCAAAGTAAGTCTGACAAAAATAGTTACAGTAGGAGATTGCAATATACCTCTTTCAAGACAGATCAAATAGATAATTTTAGGAAGTGCCTAGAAGAATTTAACAATTCAATTAACAAACCACAACTTTATATTTGAATAGAGAATACCCATTTTTATGTGGCCAAAGCATATTCACCAAAAGAAAACTTTAACATTCAAAATAGTAAAGATTTTAGGGCCAGTTACAGTCAATAATTAGAAATAAAATTTAAAAAGATAATCTCAACAAAAATTAAGAAACACACTTCCAAACTACCATGATTTAAAGAAAAAACTAATGGAAATAAGACTGTTTCATACCAAAATCTATGGGATGAAGGCAAAATCTATGCCTAGGAGAAAATTTACAGCAAAAACTGAAAGCAATGGTTCTTGTCTTATATAAAACAAATAAAAAAGTAATGCTTTTATTAATTTAATGACACAGAAGAAATAATTAATATGAAAAAGAGAATTCATTCAATACCAACTAAGATGATTGAAATACAAAATTAAAAGTAGCTAAAAGGATAAACCAAAGCTAGCTTTTTAAAAAAACAAGTGACAAATAGTATGTATATCATAAGCTTTGTCAAAAGAAGAGTCAAAAATATACACGATTTTATATGAGAAAAGGTGCATAAGCAAAGGTAGGAAATACATTAGGTGAATTATAATAGAGTGTTGGAGAAGACTCTTGAGAGTCCCTTGGACATCAAGGAGATCCAACCAGTCCATCCTAAAGGAAATCGGTCCTGAATATTCATTGGAAGGACTGATGCTGAAGCTGAAACTACAATACTTTGACCATGCAAAACTGACTCATCTGAAAAGACCCTGATGCTGGGAAAGATTGAAGGCTGGAGAAGGGGTCGACAAAGGATGAGCTGGCTGGATGGCATCACCAATGCAATGGACATGAGTTTGAATAAACTCCAGGAGTTGGTGATGGACAGGGAGGCCTGGTGTGCTGCAGTCCATGGGGTTGCAAAGAGCTGGACATGAGTGAGTGGCTGAACTGAACTAAAACCCAGCATAAATGAATAATTTCTTCTCATACTATAAACTATCAAATGGACATAATAAAGAGTGGAAAAGTTGACCTGAGCGATTTCTGAGGTAAAAATTGGAAGATGGTAGACACCTTCCCACTAAGAAGGCACAAGGACAAATGGTTTCACACCAAGTTCTACCTAACATTAAAAATCAGATAATCTCAATGTTACTTCAGCTATTTCAGGCTACATAAATAGAGACATTTCTAGTTTCTAATTTTCCTTGTTATGCTTTTTAGATAAAGGTCTGTAATTTAAAAGTGCACATTTCATTTTCAAATGCATAGTTTTTTAAGTATTTTTAATATTAATTTATCATTTTGATATTAATTTCTCATTTAAATTCTTTCTTCTCTGCAATCACCCTCTGTGTTTTTTCAGTCTTTTAACTTTATTAAGGCTTCCAATGGCTAAGGTAAATGTCACATTGCACTTGAAAATATGTCGGTTATTTTGGAATATCTTTTGATATTGATGTCTAACATAATTCCACAGTGATAAGAGAACAGATTCTGTATGATTCAGAATCAGTCGTTCAGATCATGAAATTGTTGCCCCTTGTTTTATGTCCCTGGATATGTTCCAGTTTATAGTCTCCTGATTTATAGTCTGTGGGAACTTAGAATTTGTATCCTGTTGTTGTGTGAAAATTGTATGAATCTTAACTGTGTTGAATTGGCTCTGTCTCTTATACACATCTACCCGTACTGGATGGCATCACCGACTTGAAGGACATGGGTTTGGGTGAACTCCAGTATTTGGTGATGGACAGGGAGGCCTGGCATGCTTCAGTTCATGGGGTCACAAAGAGTCGGACATGACTGAGAGACTGAACTGAACTGATCAGGTGATGTCCATGTGTAGAGTTTTCTCTTGTGTTGTTGGAAGAGCATGTTTTCTATGACTAGTGCGTTTTCTTGGTAAAACTCTGTTAGCCTTTGACCTGCTTCTTTTTGTACTCCAAGGCCAAAATGCCTGTTACTCCAGGTATCTCTTGACTTGCTACGTTTGCATTCCAGTCCCTCATAATGAAAGGGCATCTTTTTGGGGTATTAGTTCTTGAAGATCTTATAAATACAACACTGAAAGATGAACTCCTCAGGTCGGTGGGTGCCCAATATGCTACTGCAAATTAGAGGAGAAATAACCTCAGAAAGAATGAAGAGATGGAACCAAAGCAAAAACAACACCCAGCTGTGGATTTGACTGTAGGTAGAAGTAACTTCTGATGCTGTAAAGAGCAATATTGTATAGGAACTTGGAATGTTAGGTCCATGAATCAAGGTAAATTGGAGATGGTCAAACAGGAGATGGCAAGAGTGAATATCAGCATTTTATGAATCAGTGAACCAAAATTGACTGGAATAGGTGAATTTAACTCAGATGACCATTATATCTACTACTGTGGGCAAGAATCCTTTAGAAGAAGTGGAGTAGCCATCATAGACAACAAAAGAGTCCAAAATGCAGTACTTGTGCAGTCTCAAAAACAACAGAATAATCTCTGATTGTTTCCAAGGCAAACCGTTCAATATTCCAGTAATCCAAGTCTATGCCCCGAATGGTAACGCCAAAGAAGCTGAAGTTGAATGGTTCTATGAAGAACTACAAGACCTTCTCGAACTAACTCCCAATAGTAATATAATAATATATTAACTATAGTTAATGGTTCAAATGTACACCAAAACGATTCAGTTACACATATACATATATGTGTGTGCATATACATATTCTTTCTTATATTCTTTTCAGTTATGGGCATTACAAGATGTTAAGTGTAGTTCTCTGTGCTTTGCAATAGGTCCTTGTTGTTTACTTTATAGATAGTAGTGTGTATATGTTAATTCCAATCTCCTAATTTGTCTCCTTCCCACCTTTTCTACTTTGGTCACCATTAGGTTTGCTATTCCCTGGTGGCTCAGTGGTAAAGAATCCACCTGTAATGCAGGAAACATAGGTTCAATCCCTGAGTTGGCAAGATTCCCTGGAGAAGGAAATGGCAACCCACTTCATTATTCTTGCCTGAGAAATCCTGTGGAAAGAGGAACCTGGAGGTCTACAGTCCATGGGGTTGCAAAAGAGTCAGACATGATTTAGTCCATTAATTTATTTTCTATGTCTGTGAATATATTTATGTTTTTAAAAATAAGTTGTATCTTCTTTTAGATTCCACATATTAATGATATATGAATATTTGTCTTTCTTTCAGTGTTAGTTCAGCTCAGTCACTCAGTCGTGTCTGATTCTTTGCGACCCCATGAATCACAGCACGCCAGGCCTCCCTGTCCATCACCAACTCCTTGAGTTCACTCAGGCTCATGTCCATCAAGTCAGTGATGCCATCCAGCCATCTCATCCTCTGTTGTCCCCTTCTCCTCCTGCCCCCAATCCCTCCCAGCATCAGANACTCAGTCGTGTCCGACTCTTTGTGACCCCACGAATCGCAGCACGCCAGGCCTCCCTGTCCATCACCAACTCCTTGAGTTCACTCAGGCTCATGTCCATCAAGTCAGTGATGCCATCCAGCCATCTCATCCTCTGTTGTCCCCTTCTCCTCCTGCCCCCAATCCCTCCCAGCATCAGAGTCTTTTCCAATGAGTCAACTCTTTGCACGAGGTGACCAAAGTGCTGGAGTTTCAGCTTTAGCATCATTCCTTGCAAAGAAATCCCAGGGCTGATCTCCTTCAGAATGGACTGGTTGGATCTCCTTATCTCACTACAATTAGTGTGATAATCTATAAGTCCATTCATGTAGCTGCAAATGGCATTATTTCATTCCTTTTTATGCCTGAGCAATATTCCATTGTGCATACATACCATATCTTCTTTATTCATTCATCTGTCAGTGGACATTTAGTTTGCTTCCATGTCTTGGCTATTGTAAACAGTGCTTCTATGAACATTGAGGTGCATGTCTTTTCAGATTAGAGTTTTCATCTTTTCTGGATATATCTCCAAGAGTAGGATTACTGGATCATATGGCAATACTATTTTTAGTTTTTAAAGAAATCTCCATATTATTCTCCATAGTGGGTTTAGTTTGGTATATTTATTTTTTAATTTTATCAGTAGATAATAGAAGATAATCAGCTCAGAAGCTCTACAAATATATAAAAATCAGTTGGAAAAGCCAAGCATATCTGCTTGATATTTCTTTTTATCAGTTCACAATTGAGCTATGAATCTCACATTCTAATGTGTTTCTCTCATTATCATGTCAAAGAAGCAGATGAGTAGCAATTTTCCGTTGGTCTCTCACATTTCTGCATATCTTTGAGCAGAGGTGCTGACCATCCTTGTTCTAGACTATGTTTTCTAAGGTGTTTTTACAGCAAACAGACTTGTAGAAAGAGTGCCCCTTTGTAGTGGAGGACCAGTTTATTTGCCAGTCAATGTAGAAAACATGCTGTCTCCCTCGAGAGCAAGTCAGGCAGAACTGCTTGCTACCTAGTATAACATCATGAGGGTTTCTGGACTTGGTATTCCTCAGCCATGAACAAACCCTCTGCATGCAACTCACTCCAGATGTTCACTCTGTTGCTCAAGGAGACATGGAGGGCAAGGGGCCCTGATATAACATGAAGCTCATGCTACTTACCGTGCCATGTCTTCTGCCAGTGTCCATACAATGTGGCAGAATGACTTGTGGCTTTGCAAGCAGGGTAAAATCCCAGGCCATTCATACTTCTCATCAGACTAGACCTAACTTTGCTTATTATCTTTAGCAATAGCTCAGAACATATTATTATTATACATCTATGCTAATTCTTACATGATGTAAAAAAATCTCATTTTCTAATAGTATGTATGCATTATGTATGTGTAGATGTCTAACTAAATATAGGTTGAGATTTAGATCTCTCAGGGTATAAGCATTGATTCTTTGGGTTTTTTTTTTTTTTTAATAGAAGAGGAATGGATTTGATAGTGAAGAAAAGAAGAGCAATGGGAGAATATAAATACTGGATCCTAGTTTCTTTACTTCTTTATTCTCTCTTTACCTCTGATAACTTTTTTTTTTAACTTTACTTTTCTTACAATACTGTATTGGTTTTACCATACATCAACATGAATCCACCATGGGTGTACATGAGTTTCCAATACTGAACCCCACTCCCACCTCCCTCCCCTAAGTTGCCTAGTTTCACTCTTGTTCCTTCTAAGGAGTCATTGTGATAAGGACTGTGCAGACTTAAGGGAAAACAAAGTAAAAGAATGACAGATAGAAAGAGAAAACTAGGAGGCGGATCAGAGGTTGAATTCTCTCCCTCCTATTACTTTCTGTGCTTTGCCAATGAAATTTCACTTTAAAGCTTAACTTTTTAGTAAGTTGCCATTTAGAGGAAAGGGTTTTTTTTAATATAAATTTATTTATTTTAATTGGAGGCTAATTACTTTACAATATTGTATTGGTTTTGTCTCACATCAACATGAATCCACCACGGGTGTACATGTGTTCCCCATCCTGAACCTCCCACCCACGTCCCTCCCCATACCATCCCTCTGGGTCATCCCAGTGCACGAGCCCCAAGCATCCTGTATTATGCATTGAACTGGACTGACAATTCGTTTCATATATGATATTATACATGTTTCAATGCCATTCTCCCAAATCATGCCACCTTCGCCCTTTCCCACAGAGTCCAAAAGACTGTTCTATACATCTGTGTCTCTTTTGCTGTCTCACATACAGGGTTATTGTTACCATCTTTCTGAATTCCGTATATATACATTAGTATATTGTATTGGTGTTTTTCTTTCTGGCTTACTTCACTCTGTATAATCGGCTCCAGTTTCATCCACCTCATTAGAACTGATTCAAATGTATTCTTTTTAATGGCTGAGTAGTATTCCATTGTGTATATGTACCACCATTTTCTTATCCATTCATCTGCTGATAGACATCTAGGTTGCTTCCATGACCTGGATATTATAAACAGTGCTGCAATGAACATTGGGGTACATGTGTCTCTTTCAATTCTGATTTCGTTGGTGTGTATGCCCAGCAGTGGGATTGCTGGGTCATATGGCAGTTTTATTTCCAATTTTTTAAGGCATCTCTACACTGTTCTCCATAGTGGCTGTACTAGTTTGCATTCCCACCAACAGTGTAAGGGGGTTCCCTTTTCTCCACACCCTCTCCAGGATTTATTGCTCGTGGATTTTTGGATAGCAGCCATTCTGACTGGCATGAAATGGTACCTCATTGTGGTTCTGATTTGCATTTCTCTGATAATGAGTGATGTTGAGCATCTTTTCATGTGTTTGTTAGCCATCTGTATGTCTTCTTTGGAGAAATGTCTGTTTAGTTCGTTGGCCCATTTTTTGATTGGGTCATTTATTTTTCTATCCATAGTGGCTGTACTAGTTTGCATTCCCACCAACAGTGTAAGAGGGTTCCCTTTTCTCCACACCCTCTCCAGCATTTATTGCTTGTAGACTTTTGGATCACAGCCATTCTGGCTGGCGTGAAATGGTACCTCATTGTGGTCTTGATTTGCATTTCTCTGATAATGAGTGATGTTGAGCATCTTTTCATGTGTTTGTTAGCCATCTGTATGTCTTCTTTGGAGAAATGTCTATTCAGTTCTTTGGCCCATTTTTTGATTGGGTCATTTATTTTTCTGAAATTGAGCTGCATAAGTTGCTTGTACATTTTTGAGATTAGTTGTTTGTCAGTTGCTTCATTTGCTATTATTTTCTCCCATTCAGAAGGCTGTCTTTTCACCTTGCTTATAGTTTCCTTTGTTGTGCAGAAGCTTTTAATTTTAATTAGATCCCATTTGTTTATTTTTGCTTTTATTTCCAGTATTCTGGGAGGTGGATCATAGAGGATCTTGCTGTGATTTATGTCGGAGAGTGTTTTGCCTATGTTCTCCTCTAGGAGTTTTATAGTTTCTGGTCTTACTTTTAGATCTCTAATCCATTTTGAGTTTATTTTTGTGAATGGTATTAGAACGTGTTCTAGTTTCATTCTTCTACAAGTGGTTGATCAGTTTTCCCAGCATCACTTGTCAAAGAGATTGTCTTTAATCCATTGTATATTCTTGCCTCCTTTGTCGAAGATAAGGTGTCCATAGGTGCTTGGATTTATCTCTGGGCTTTCTATTTTGTTCCATTGATCTATATTTCTATTTTTGTGACAGTACCATACTGTCTTGATGACTGTGGCTTTGTAGTAGAGCCTGAAGTCAGGCAGGTTGATTCCTCCAGTTCCGTTCGTCTTTCTCAAGATTGCTTTGGCTATTCAGGGTTTTTTGTATTTCCATACAAATTGTGAAATTATTTGTTCTAGCTCTGTGAAAAATACCGCTGGTAGCTTGATAGGGATTGCACTGAATCTGTAGATTGTGTGGCCTTGTTTTAACAGGAAACTCCCCTAAGTTCCTTTACGCCGCGGTGTTGAATTGCTGGGATAGTAGCCACCATTCCCAGGGGCTACCTGCTGTATGTTTGGGGTTTCAGACTCTAAAGTGACCATAAACAAAGTCTGAAACCATTTGGCATGTATGCTCTTACCAAGGGGTCTCCCTTCTTGCTGTTCTCTGTCCTAGTTATAAGACCCACTGGTTTTCAGCAACACCAAACAGCAGGGCTTCTGCCCTCAATCTGAGCATCCCTCCCCAGCCTCGTGTTACTCTTTACTGTGAAGATGTATCTGACACGGTTCAGAAACTTCAGTAGCGGAGGATATAGGACAACAGAATAAGGTAGTCATCTTTGCAGAGTTCACAGCAGCGAACTCACCTGCACGTTTCATACGCCTGGCATCCACAGGCCCCATCACACAGTCCTGCTCTGCTGGCTGACTGGTTGTGGGGTGGATGGGTGGAATAGCTAACTGGCTGAAAGATGGGCAGCGAGCCTTGCTGACTAGAGGGGGTTTACGGCTCTTGCCTCTTCCACGGCTGAATGACTTGGCCATAGCTTCCAGACTGATAGCATGGTTTTCATTGACTCTGGCCAAAGACAGTCTTCTGGGGTTCCATGGCGGGGAGGAAAGAGACTTGGATAGCGTAGAGGGGGAGAATATTTGGAGATAGCAAAAAACAAGCCATTAGAAAAACATCCAAACAAAGGATGACATTGTCCTTTGTGATCTTAGTGAGGGCGCACAGGTAGATGTGTGTGAGATCCTCCCCACAGGGGCTGGGCTGGGCTGGTCAGGGAGGGATGGGGTGGACTGTGGCTGGAGCCATCAGGGAAAGGCAGGACTGGTGGGAGCTGACTGTAAAACAAGGAAGCTCTGGGCAAATCTTGAAGAAGAAGGGACGTTCATTGGTGGCCTACTGATTGGGATTCCAGGCTTTCACTGCTGAGGGCCTTGGCTCAGTCCCTAGTCAGGGAACTAAGATCCTGTGGGCTGTGGGTGTGGTCAAAAAGAAAAACAAAAGGAAAGAGAAGGGAGACCATTTCCAATGGATAGAAACCCCAGTTTCCACAATATACAACGCCTTCCCCACCATGTGTAGCAAAGTAAGCAACCAGAAGGTGGCCTGAAAGCAGCCTGAGTCGGGGGCCTCCCTCCTTATACTAAAGCTGAGAGCAAGGCCAAGGTTGATGGGGGGATAAGGGGCATGATGGCAGAGACACTCTCTAAACGCATGGCAGAGACGGCATCAGTCCCGTTCTTCAGTTACAAGTCAGAACGGTGGGGCTTTAGCCAGTATTTTATTTATTTATTTATTTATTTATTTATTTATTTATTTTTTAGAGCTTCCATTTTACTTTATTTTACTTTACAATACTCGGTTTTGGCATACATCGACATGAATCTGCCACGGGTGTACACGAACTCCCAAACATGAACGCCCCTCCCACCTCCCACTCCACATCATCCCTCCGGATCATCCCCATACACCAGCCCCAAGCATCCTGCATCCTGCATCGAAATGATGTTTTAATTTTAATTGTTTGAATACTATTAAAAAATACTCACCTCTATTTCTGAAACTTTCTCAGACATGAATCTGCCACGGGTGTACACGAACTCCCAAACATGAACGCCCCTCCCACCTCCCACTCCACATCATCCCTCCGGATCATCCCCATACACCAGCCCCAAGCATCCTGCATCCTGCATCGAAATGATGTTTTAATTTTAATTGTTTGAATACTATTAAAAAATACTCACCTCTATTTCTGAAACTTTCTCAGCCTTTAGTTCCACTGTCCTGTATTTCCCCCAGCCCTTGGCCTCACTCAGATTATACACACATGGCAGTGATGAGAGAAAACACCTAACAATTAGCATTCAGGTTTTTCCTCCCAACTTGGCATAACGTCACAGCCGTACTGCACCTTCTTCTCGCGAATGATGATTTCTTGAATTGAATATTCCATTGTTTGCTTGACCGTTTCTCTACTGATGGAATTTACTATTTTCTTATTGTCAATAACCCCCGAATAAATACTTTTATTGATATAGATTTTCTTCCATTGACTTCTCTTCTTGGGATAAGTTGAGGACCAGAGTGGAATTACTGAATCAAAATTAATGAACTTTTTTGGGTAGAGAGGCAACTTGTTTGGCATAAATGTTGCCCCATTTATTTCCAAAAGAGTTATGCCATTTTTCTAGATTCCATATACGTATGTTAATATATGATATTTGTTTTTCTCTTCTAGAAAAAATGTTACTTATAAACCTATTTGCAGGGCAGGAATAGAGACACAGATGTAAACAATGAACTTGTGGACACGGGGGGGAAGGAGAGATTGGTACAGTTTGAGAGAGTAGCATTTACACATGTACACGACCACAGTAAACTAGATAGCTAGTGGGAAGCTGGTCTAGAACACAGGAAACTCAGTTCAGTGCTCTAGATGGGTGGGATGGGGTGGCTGGGCAGGAGGGAGGCTCAAGAGGGAGTGGGTATGTATGTATTTAGTTGTACAGCAGAAACCAGCACAACGTTGTAAAGCAATTATTCTTCGATTAAAAACAAATTTTAAAGAGTTATGCCAGTAAAAACTCCCACCGAGTCTTTTACGAGACCTCTGTCAGCTCCAGAAATGTCTGGAGAGCCAGTCCTTACAGACGTCCCCACACTGACGCTGCTTAAATCTAAGCTCTTCTCAATAAAGTTTGGAGCTGCGGTGACTCCACCCTCAACTGACCTCTTTGGCCTTGTTTCGCACAGATACCTGAGGTTATCCAAGAACAACATTCGAACCTTGCTCAAGCTGTGCAAAGATGCAGGAATGAACGTGGACATCCACCCCCACATGATTGAAGGAGAGATAGATGCTAAAAAGGTGTTCAACCAAAACATCAGTGTAGCCCTCTAAAGAGTCCCTCTCCCTGGCCGCCTCGAGATCCCTCTGCTGTTGGGTCCTCAACCGCCAGATGCCACCCTCTGGTACACCGCACCTGGCCCTTCAAACCTGGGGCACCCCCTTTAGACGGTAGCAATTAGGAAACAAGGCTAGACTGCTTGGATCATTGTGTTGATGTGGTATTTTTCCTTGTCATCCAAGTCAGAACCAACGCAGCAGAAACTATGGGTTTTCTTCCCACCTCCCAAAGAACATTCCCTAGAAAAGAAATCTTAGAAGTGAGAAATGGGAGTCCAAAGTCTCCAGTCTCTGTACAGAAAAAGTCTTAATGACCCAGATAAAACGATGGTGTGAGCACTCACCTAGAGCCAGATGTCCTGGAGTGTGAAGTCAAGTGGGCCTTAGGAAGCATTACTACAAACAAAGCTAGTGGAGGTGATGGAATTCCAGCTGAGCTATTTCAAATCCTAAAAGATGATGCTGTTAAAGTGCTGCACTATATGCAAGCAAATTTGGAAAACTCAACAGTGGCTACAAGACTGGAAAAGGCGTTTTCATTCTAATCTCATAGAAAGGGAATGCCAAAGAATGTTCAAACTACCATACAATTGCGCTCATTTTACATACTAGCAAAGTAATACTCAAGATTCTCCAAGCTAGGCTTTAACAATACATGAACTGAGAACTTCCAGATGTTCAAGCTGGATTTAGAAAAGGCAGAGGAACTAGAGATCAAATTGCCAACTTCCACTGGATCATAGAAAAAGCAAGAGAATTCCAGAAAAACATCTACTTCTGCTTCATTGCCTATGCTAAAGCCTTTGACTGTGTGGATCACACAAACTGTGGAAAATTCTTAAAGATATGGGAATAGCAGACTACCGTACCTGCCTTCCGAGAAACCTGTATGCAGCTCAAAAAGCAATAGTTAGAACTGGAAAAATGGACTGTTTCAAATTGGGAAAGGAGTTATGTCAAGGCTGTATATATTCACCCTGCCTGCTTAACTTATATGCAGAGTACATCATGAGAAACACTGGGCTGGAGGAAGCACAAGCTGGAATCAAGATTGCTGGGAGAAATATCAGTAACCTCAGATATGCAGATGACACCACCCTGATGGCAGGAAGTGAAGAGAAACTAAAGAGCCTCTTGATGAAGGTAAAAGAGGAGAGTGAAAAAGTTGGCTTAAAACTCAACATTGAAAAAACTAAGATCATGGCACCTGGTCCTGTGACTTCATGGCAAATAGATGAGGAAAAACGGAAACAGTGGCAGATTTTCTTTTCTTGGGCTCCAAAATCACTGCAGACAGTGACTGCAACCATGAAATGAAAAGACACTCGCTCCTTGGAAGGAAAGCTATGACAAGTCTAGAGAGCATGTTGAAAAGTAAAAAACTAAGATCATGGCACCTGGTCCTGTGACTTCATGGCAAATAGATGAGGAAAAACGGAAACAGTGGCAGATTTTCTTTTCTTGGGCTCCAAAATCACTGCAGACAGTGACTGCAACCATGAAATGAAAAGACACTCGCTCCTTGGAAGGAAAGCTATGACAAGTCTAGAGAGCGTGTTGAAAAGTAAAGACATGACTTTGCTGACAAGCATTCATATGGTCAAAGCTACAGTTTTTTCAGTAGTCATATATGAATGTGAGAGCTGGACCATAAAGAAGGATGAGTGCCAAATAATTGATGCTTTTGAACTGTGATGCTGGAGAAGACTCTTGGGAGTCCCCAGCCAACCCTAAAGGCAATCAATCCTGAATATTCTTTGTAAGGACTGATGCTAAAGCTCCAATACTTTTGCCACCTGATGTGAAGAGCTGACTCATTGGAAAAGACTCTGATGCTGGGAAAGATTGAAGGCAGGAAGAGAAGGGGGTGATAGAGAATGAGGTCGTTGGATGGCATCAGTGATTCAACGGACATGAGTTTGAGCAAACTCTGGGAGATAGTGAAAGACGGGGAAGCCTGGCATGCTGCAGTCCATGAAGTCACAAATAATCAGGCACAACTGAGTGGCTGAACAAGAGCAAGAGTCTCCAGAGGGATTTCAGAGGGGACAACCTGGTAAGGGGCTGTTAGGGACACACACACTCCAGGTCTTGTCCAGCCATCCCCACCACCTCTCATGGGGGACATGACTCTGTGGGAAGCTGGTCCCCTGGTGTGCAGGGTAGAGAGTGGATTGGGAGAATGGAAGAGGGAGGAGTCTGTTCAGGTAAACATGGGTTACTCCAAGAAGTCACTGAGGGCAAGGCTGGCTCAGAGTCACCCAGGCAAGAAGCAGGAGGGCTGGGGTGGGAGACTGTCCTTGTCTCGACTCCCGTTCTCCTGTGATGGAGCCTCTGGCAAATTCTGCAGGACAGTTCAGAGCCACTTCCTTCCCACCGTGGAGCAAATGCCAGTTGACATCCCTGCAAGGATTTCGAGTAAGGTCAAATTCCAATGGCCGCACTGACTAGCTGTGTGACTTTGGCAAGTTACCTTCCCTTTCTGGGCTTTTGTTTCCTCATCCACCAAATGGGGCTAATGACAGAACCTGCTGAGCGAGGATCCTGAGAAGAGGAAACGGGAGTTTATGTGTGAAGCAAAAGCACAGGCAACGACACACAGAGCTCAGCAAACATGTGCTGTTCCCACAGCTCCTGAGGTGGACGAGGAGCAGCTTCAGACCTCCCAGCCCTGGCTGCCTCAGAAGGTGTCCTGAAAACGGGGCCAGTTATCACGGGATGTTGAATATAGGTCCCTGTGTTATACAGTAAGACTTTATTGTTTATTCAGTCTATATATTTTAGTTTGCATCTGCTAACACCAAAATTTTTAAGAAAAGCTCCTTGAAGGATGAAACGTCTAATGCAATGATGATGAAATGGTCACAGATATTTTTGTATGGGAAGGAAGGGCAAGCCAAAGGAACAGTGTGTACAGAAAGCTCTGAGGTCGGGGCGGCGTGATAGAGTAACTGCAGGTAGTCTGTCTGCATGGTGCAAAGAACTGACAAGGACGGTAACAGGAAATCATATGCTTACAAAGGGTTTGTAAGCTATGCCACAAAGGTGTGTTTCTTCTCCTCTTGGGCTTGTTCATTTAGCAAATATTTATTGAGCACTTACTATATGCCAGGAACTATAACTACTGGGAATAGAGCATTAAACAGAAAAAGACACCATTCCTGCTTTCCTGTTGCCTCGTGCTGATGTTTAGTCACTCAGTCACGTCTAACTCTTTGTGACCCCATGGACTGTAGACCACCAGGAATTCTCCAGGCAAGACTACTGGAGTGGGTAGCCATTCCCTCCTCCAGGGGATCTTCCCAACCCAGGGATTGAGCCAGGGTCTCCTGTGCTGAGGCAGATTCTTTACCATCTGAGCCACCAGGGAAGCTTATGTTCTGGTTAAAGGAGTTAGTATATCCCTCAACACATTTCAGCAACTGATGAGAAAATAAAAACGGTGCAGTGAAAGTAAAGAACTGGGCAAAGGATGGGGAGGAAGGATTTCTTTAGCTAGACTGGCCTCTCCAAGGAAATATTTGAGTTAATACATGGCTGTGGAGGAGGCAGCCATGTGCAGATATAGGAGGGTCTGCTCCAGCAGGGGGGACAGCAAGACCAAAGGCACATTGATGGGACTGAGAGAGTGGTCACTGTGACTCAAGGAGAATGAGGAAGGAGAGGAGGGAATCGGTCAAGCCTTAAAGAGCAGAGTCTGAAGTCCAGAGTTTGGAGTTCATTCAATTGCAACAAGAAATCACTGGAGGGTGATAAATAGAGGAGAGATCACTCTTGTTTCTGAGAGGAGAAAACGTTGTAAGAGGGGAAGGGAGAGCCTGGTGACTAGTTAAGGAGGTGTATCAGTTAGCTATGGCTGCATAACAAATTACTCAAAATGTGGTTTAGAGCAGAGGTCTCCAACCTCCAGTATCTAATGCCTGATGCTTTGAGGTAGAACTGATGTAATAACAGTGATAGAAATAAAGCACACAATAAATGTGAAGTGCTCAAATCATCCCCAGACCATCTCCCACCCTCACTCAATCTGTGGGAAAAAAAAAAAAGTGTCTTCCATGAAACTGGTCCCTGGGGCCAAAAAGGGTGGGGGCTGCTGACTTAAAGAACGTAATTCTTGATGAGTTGACTGGCCAATTGAACCATTCTGATCCAGGCCAGGCTTGGCCTGTCTAGGCTGGGCTCATGTATTAGTGGGTTAGCTAGTGATTTCACTGAGGATTGGCTGGTCTACAATGGCCTTGACTGGGATGTCTAGTTCCTGCTCTGTGCACATCATCCTCTAACAGGCTAGCCTGGGCTTGTGCAGACAGAGCCGAAACGAAACCAATGCCCAGTTTTGGATGTGACTGGTGACGGGAGTAAAGTGTGGTAACGTAAAGTGATGGTGGTGGCGGTGTGCCAGGAAGTGCACAAAGTCTCCTGAGATCTAGGTTCAAAACTGGCACACTCGCCATACTGTGAAGCGTAGTTCTCAGGGGCCTAAGCAAGTTCCAAGGTCAGCTCAGAGCTCGGGGTGGAGAAGGAAACTGCCTGTAGAAGGAGGGCGCTGCAAAGCCACATTGCCCAGGCTCTGCAAACAGAGGGGGATAAANCTAGGTTCAAAACTGGCACACTCGCCATACTGTGAAGCGTAGTTCTCAGGGGCCTAAGCAAGTTCCAAGGTCAGCTCAGAGCTCGGGGTGGAGAAGGAAACTGCCTGTAGAAGGAGGGCGCTGCAAAGCCACATTGCCCAGGCTCTGCAAACAGAGGGGGATAAAAGATTGTAGCCATTTCTTTGCAATCAGCCTACCACAGGAAGCTGTCATGTAGTTCAAGAAAGAGCAGTTGCAGTCTTAAAATACTGTCATTGTGGTGGAAGCAAAGAACTGAAAACCTAGAATACACTTGGGAGGCAGAGTTGATGGAACTGTCACTGAGTCAGATGCAGACATGAGGGGGAGGAGTCAAGGATGACCCCTGAGCCACCCTTTGGCTGGAGATAGAATTTGTCACTGAGTCAGATGCAGGCATGAGGGGGAGGAGTCAAGGATGACCCCTGAGCCACCCTTTGGCTGGAGTAACTGTTGAGTGTGCCTAAAATGAGCTGGGCAGGGGCCAGGGATTCAGCTGGGGCTGGTCAGGTGGGAGTCTCCATCAGCGTTCCCGGTGGGGTTCTACTGGTCTCAGTGGGCCACCAGCGGCAGGGGTTCTATGGTTGGTCACAGAAAACTAACCAAACTGATAACATGGACCACAGCCTTGTCTAACTCAACGAGACCATGAGCCATGCCATGTAGGGCCACCCAAGAAGGCCAGGTCATGGTGGAGAATTCTGAAAAAGCGTGGTCCACTGGAAAAGAGAATAGTAAACCACTTCAGCATTCTTGCCTTGAGAACTCCATGAACAGTATGAAAAGGCAAAAGGATATGACTCTGAAAGATGAACCCCCCAGGTCAGTAGGTGCCCAAAATGCTACTGGAGAAGAGTGGAGAATAACCAGAATGAAGAGATGGAGCCAAAGCAAGAACAACACCCAGCTGTGGATGTGACTGGCATGGAAGTAAAGTCTGATGCTGTAAAGAGCAAGAGTGCATAGGAACCTGGAATGTTAGGCCCGTGAATCAGGGTACTTTGGAAGTGGTCAAACAGGAGATGACAAGAGGGAACACCAACACTTTAGGAATCAGTGAACTAAAATGGACTGGAATGAGGGAATTTAACACAGATGACCGTTTTATCTACTACTGTGGGCAAGAATCCCTCAGAAGAAATGGAGTAGCCCTCACAGTCAACCAAAGAATACAAAATGCAGTACTTGGGTGCCATCTCAAAAATGACAGAATGATCTCTGTTTCCAAGGCAAACCTTTCAATATTACAGTAATCCAAGTCTATGCCCCAACCACTAATGCTGAAGAAGCTGAAGTTCAATGGTTCTATGATGACCTACAAGACCTTCTAGAACTAACACTAAAAACGATGTCCTTTCATTATAGGGGGCTGCAATGCAAAAGTAGGAAGTCAAGACATACCTGGAGTGACAGGCAAATTTGGCCTTGGAGTACAACATGAAGCAGGGCAAAGGCTAACAGAGTTTTGCCAAGAGAACACACTGGTTATAGCAAATACCCTCTTCCAACAACACAAAATATGACTCTACACATGGACATCACTAGATGGTCAACACCAAAATCAGATTGATTATATTCTTCCCAGCAGAAGATGGAGAAGTTCTATGCAAAAACAAGACCAGGGGCTAACTGTGGCTCAGATCATGAACTCCTTATTGCAAAATTCAGACTCAAATTGGAGAAAGTAGGGAAAACCACTAGACCATTCAGGTATGACCTAAATCAAACCCCTTACGATTGATTATACAGTAGAAGTGACAAATAGATTCAAGGGGTTAGATCTGATTGACAGAGTGTCTGAAGAACTATGGACGGAGATTCATGACATTGTACAGGAAGCAGTAATCAAGACAATCCCCAAGAAGAAGAAATGCAAAAAGGCAAAATGGTTGAACAGGCCTTACAAATAGCTGAGAAAAAAGAGAGGCTAAAAGCAAAGCAGAAAAGGAAAGATATATCCATTTGAATGCAGAGTTCCAAAGAATAGAAAGGAAAGATAAGAAAGCCTATCTGAGTGATCTATGCAAAGAAATAGAGGAAAACAATAAAAAGGGAAAGACTAGAGATCTCTTCTAGAAAATTAGAGATCCTAGGGGAACCTTTCATGCAAAGATGGGCTCAATAAAGAACAGAAATGGTATGGAATTAACAGAAGCAGAAGATATTAAGAAGTGGCAAGAATACACAGAAGAACTATACAAAAAAGATCTTCATGACCCAGATAACCATGATGGTGTGATCACTCACCTAGAGCCAAATATCCTGGGGTCCAAAGTGAAGTGGGCATTAGGAAGCATTACTACAAACAAAGCTAGTGAAGGTGATGGAATTCCAGTTGAGCTATTTCAAGTCCTAAAAGATGTTGTGGAAGTGTTGCACTCAATATGCCAGCAAATTTGGAAAACTCAGCAGTGGCCACAAGACTGAAAAAGGTTAGTTTTCATTCCAATCCCAAAGAAAGGCAACTGGGGTCCAAAGTGAAGTGGGCATTAGGAAGCATTACTACAAACAAAGCTAGTGAAGGTGATGGAATTCCAGTTGAGCTATTTCAAGTCCTAAAAGATGTTGTGGAAGTGTTGCACTCAATATGCCAGCAAATTTGGAAAACTCAGCAGTGGCCACAAGACTGAAAAAGGTTAGTTTTCATTCCAATCCCAAAGAAAGGCAATGTCAAAGAACGTTCAAACTATCACACAATTGCACTCATCTCACACGCTAGCAAAGTAATGCTCAAAATTCTCTAAGCAAGTATTCAACAGCACATGAACCAAGAACCCCAGATGTTCAAGCTGGATTTTAAAAAGGCAGATGAACCAGAGATCACGTTACCAACACCCACTGGATCATAGAAAAAGCAAGAGAATTCCAGAAAAACATCCATTTCTGCTTTATTGACTGCATCAAAGCCTTTGACCGTGTGAATCACAACAAAATGTTGAAAATTCTTCAAGAGATGGGAATATCATACCATCTGACCTGCCTCCTGAGAAATCTGTTTGCAGGTCAAGAAGCAACAGTTAGTACTGGACATGGAACAATGGACTGGTTCCAAATGGGGTAAGGAGCACATCAAGGCCCCATTGTCATCCTGCTTATTTAACTTATATGTAGAGTTCATCGTGTGAAATGCTGGGCTGGATGAAGCACAAGCTGAAATCAAGATTGCCAGGAAAAATATCTATAACCTCAGATATGCAGATAATACCTTATGGCAGAAAGTGAAGAGGAACTGATGAGCCTTTTGATGAAAGTGAATGAGGAGAGAGAAAAACCTGATTTAAAGCTCTGTATTCAAAATACTAAGATCATGGCATCCGGTCCCATCATTTCATGGCAAATAGATGGGAGAACAATGGAAACAGTAATAGACTTTATTTTCTTGGGTTCCAAAATCACTGGAGATGGTGACTGCAGCCATGAAATTAAAAGATGCTTGCTCTTTGGATGATAAGCTATGACAAAACTAGACAGCATATTAAAAAGCAGAGACATTACTTTGCTTACAAAGGTCTGTCTAGTCAAAGTTATAGTTTTTTCCAGTAGTCATGTATGGATGTGAGAGTTGGACTATAAAGAAAGCTGAGCACCAAAGAACTGATGCTTTTGAACTGTGGTGTTGGAGAAGACTCTTGAGAGTCCCTTGGACTGCAAGGAGATCCAACCAATCCATCCTAAAGGAAATCAGTCCTTAATATTCATTGCAAGGACTAATGCCAAAGCTGAAGCTCTAATACTTTGACCACCCAACGTGAAAAACTGACTCATTGGAAAAGACCCTGATGCTGGGAAAGATTGAAGGCAGGAGGAGAAGGGGATGACAGAGGATAAGATGGTTGGATGGCATCACCAACTCGATGGGCACAAGTCTGAGCAATCTCTGGGAGGTGGTGATGCACAGGGAAGCCTTGCGTGCTGCAGGCCATGGGGTCACAAAGAGTGGGACACAACTGAGCGACTGAACCGAAGTGACAGGTGTTCACCAGGAGAGCGATGTGATGACGGACAGGTGGGTAGAGCCAGCCCAGACACAGGCTGCATTTGTTTCCTAGGGTTGCTGTAAGAAGACCACAGAGTGGCTGGCTGAGAACAACTCACCTTTGTTTTCTCAGAGTTTTGGAGGATGAAAGTCCCAGATCAAGGTGTCAGCAGGGCCAGTTTCCTTCTGTAGCCTCTGGAGAAGGGCCTTTCCCCTCCTCCTCCAGCCTCTGGTGGTCCCAGGTGTTCCCAGGCACGTGGAAGCATCACTCCATTCTCTGTCCTCATCTTCACATGCCTGCCTTCTCTATATGTCTCTGTTCTTCCTGGAAGGACACCAACCAGATTAAAGCAGGGCCCAGCTATGACCTCATCTGTTCCTATTATATCTGCAAAGACCTTGTTTCCGAATGGGTAGCATTCCTAGGTTCCAGGGGGTTGGGACGTCAACATATCCTTTTGGGGACACAATGCAACCCACAACACAGAGAGACAAAAATGAGGAGTTAGAGGCCTAGAGAGGGGTGGGGAGTTCAGCTAGAGCCCCCTGAGCTCATGAGAGAGCTGTGATACCCATACCCCTGACCTCTCCCTGACCCAGACCTCTCACCACACTCTGCTGCCCACACTGCCCATCATGGCCCAGGGGACGTCCCAGAGCTTGGGCCCCAGGTTGGTGGCCTCAGGATCAGAGCTGCTACTCTCTGAGATACGCAGAGAGCCAGGGCCTCCAGGAGATGGTCCCCCACCACCCCACCCCCGGGCCCTGGTTGCTGGATTTTCTTATCAACATGCAACCCCTTTGCACAAAGTAAAGTAATCTTCGCAGGAGGGCAGCTCCAGCCCCTGCTGAGAGGAATGCCACATCCTCAAGGGGCTGATTGGTGCTCCTAGACCCTCAGGTGGGGAGTCCTTACGGGAACCCCACCTCTCAGACCCCAGGTGCCCCTGCATGGTTGGGTGTAGGCTTCCCTGGGGTCCAGCATGGATGGGGAAATGGGAAGAGACTTTGCCTCACCCCAGCTTCTAGGGCCCCATGAGTGTTCCTCTGGGGGTCCAGGAACCTTACAGGGAGCACTGAGTCAGGTTCCTGACTTTCTGGTCAAATGAGCCCCAGTGAACCCCAAGATAACAAAGAAAAGGTGATGCTTGTCAGCAAGCTCAAGCCAGACAATCCCACCTGCTCTAATAGTTTATAAACTGAAATGACCTCATGCATGGAACCATGACACTGTATTTTCTGAAAGAAACAGGCATATACACCAGGAACTGATTCACACGGTACCATCCCCTGGTTTATGACAAAGGTGACAAGGCCGTGCAGTGGGGATCTTTTCCATAAATCAGGGTGGTCAATTAAATATCCATATGGAAAAAATATTGACCCACTGCCTCCCACCAGATGCAAAAATCAGTTCCAGATGGGTGCAGATTGTGAGCGCTTTTAGAAGAACCAGAAGACAATCTCCATGACCTTGGCATAGGCAAAAAAAAAAAAAAAATTTAATAGAACACAATAAGCCCTAATAGTAAGTGAAGATATTAATAAATTAATTACAGTAAAAGCCAGGATTTCTGCTCATTAGAGGACATCACTGAGAGTGGAAAGGCAAGTGACCCAAGTGGGAGAAAGTATTTCTAGAAATGGGCTCATATCCAGATGATATGTGTTAAGTCCTATATTTCAGTAAGAAAAAAGAAGGCAACTCCACAGAAAAGAGGCCAAAGACAGTTTACAGAAGAGATTAGTCCAGTGACTAGTAAACATAAGAAACTTCATGAGTCATCAGGACTGCAAATGAAAGACACACTGTGCATTCTACTTTGTGTGCCACAGCCACCGAGCCGGCGTGCTCCGGAGCCCCTGCTCCCACAGCCACCCAGCCCGCGCGCTCCGGAGCCCCTGCTCCCACAGCCACCCAGCCCGCGCGCTCCGGAGCCCCGGCTCTCACAGCCACCCAGCCCGCGCGCTCCGGAGCCCCGGCTCTCACAGCCACCCAGCCCGCGCGCTCCGGAGCCCCTGCTCTCACAGCCACCGAGCCCGCGCGCTCCGGAGCCCCTGGTCTCACAGCCACCCAGCCCGCGCGCTTCGGAGCCCCTGCTCTCACAGCCACGCAGCCCGCGCGCTCCGGAGCCCCGGCTCTCACAGCCACCCAGCCGGCGCGCTCCGGAGCCCCTGCTCTCACAGCCACCGAGCCGGCGCGCTCCGGAGCCCCTGCTCTCACAGCCACCGAGCCCGCGCGCTCCGGAGCCCCTGGTCTCACAGCCACCCAGCCCGCGCGCTTCGGAGCCCCTGCTCTCACAGCCACGCAGCCCGCGCGCTCCGGAGCCCCGGCTCTCACAGCCACCCAGCCGGCGCGCTCCGGAGCCCCTGCTCTCACAGCCACCCAGCCGGCGTGCTCCGGAGCCCCTGCTCTCACAGCCACCGAGCCCGCGTGCTCCGGAGCCCCTGCTCTCACAGCCACCCAGCCAGCGTGCTCCGGAGCCCCTGCTCTCACAGCCACCGAGCCTGCGTGCTCCGGAGCCCCTGCTCTGTGACGAGAGCAGCCGTGCATCACGACTAGAAAAAGTTCCAGGGTTGCAACACAGAGCCCGCACGCCACAATAAAGGCCTGGGGCAGCCAAAAAACTAATAGTGGTGATAGTTTTTTAAAATAAAAATGCTAAGCAGTACCACTAACACCAACCAGAATGGCTAAACACAGGACAATACCAAGGGCAGGGGAGAGTGCAGAGCAACCCACACTCACACAGCCACTGGGATGGCAACTTGGCACAACCACTTTGGAAAACTGGCAGTGTCTACAAAAGTCGAACATACACCTTCCCCACGCTCCAGCGTTTTCATTCCTATACATAGTGAACTGGCTCAGTCGTGTCCAACTCTTTGCGACCCCATGGACTGTAGACTGTCTGGCTCCTCTGTCCATGGGATTTTCCAGGCAAGAACACTGGAGTGGGTTGCCATTTCCTCCTCCAGTTTCCATTCCTAGACCCATACATAATAGAACTGTATGCCTAGCTGCAACAAAAATCTGTGGTAGAATGTCCATAGCAGCGTTATTCAAAAGAGCCAAATTCTCAGATCAGCCCAAATAGCCATCAACAGTGAGAAAGCTAACTTGCGGTATATTCATATAATGGAATNGGTTGCCATTTCCTCCTCCAGTTTCCATTCCTAGACACATACATAATAGAACTGTATGCCTAGCTGCAACAAAAATCTGTGGTAGAATGTCCATAGCAGCGTTATTCAAAAGAGCCAAATTCTCAGATCAGCCCAAATAGCCATCAACAGTGAGAAAGCTAACTTGCGGTATATTCATATAATGGAATACTGTACGGAAGATGGATGCATGATCCACACACAATATTGAGCAAAAATAGCAAGACAGAAAAAGGAACAGCTGTCTAATTCCAAGCATCCAGCAAAGGAATCGAGAATCTCCAGCATTAGGAGTCAGGATGGTGGCAGGAGGGGCTGGAAGGGGTGCCTTGAGCATCTGGCACACAGTGTTCACTGGCGAAAATTCCCTGCGCTGTACCTTTGGTATCTGTGTCCCTTATGCTCAGTTCAGTTCAGCCACTAAGTTGTGTCCAACTTTTTGCGACTGCAGCACGCCAGGCCTCCCTGTCCATCACCAACTCCCGGAGCTTACCCAAACTCACGCCCATTGAGTCGGTGATGCCATCCAACCATCTCATCCTCTGTCGTCCCCTTCTCCTGTCCTCAATCTTTCGCAGCATCAAGGTATTTTCCAATGAGTCAGCTCTTCGCATCAGGTGGCCAAAGTATTGGAGTTTCAGCTTCAACATCAGTCCTTCCAATGAACATTCTGGACTGATCTCCTTTAGGATGGACTGGTCTGATCTTGCAGTCCAAGGGACTCTCAAGAGTCTTCTTCAACACCAGTTCAAAAGCATCAATTCTTCGGTGCTCAGCTTTATAGTCCAACTCTCACATCCATACATAACTACTGGAAAAACCATAGCCTTGACTAGACGGACCTTTTTTTGGCAAAGTAGTGTCTCTGATTTTTAATATGCTGTCTAGGTTGGTCATAACTTATGCTGGTATGTTGTGTTTTATTGAAAGTCCCTTTAAGAAAAGGTATACTAAATGTTTTTGTGAGAGTTCTAGATTTCTTTGCTAAAAACAAATAGAAACCTCAAAATAGACACAGTTCAGCTTCTCTTCACCTGCAAGGTGAAAGTGGCAGGGGTTCAAACTTCCAGTCATGAGATACATAAGTCTCGGGGATTAGTGTATACCATGGTGACTATGGTTGATGATGGGGTGCTGTGTATTTGGGAGTTGATCTTGAAAGTTCTCATCACAAGAAAAGTTTATGTTGTACATATGAAACTAATATAACATTGTGTGTCAATTATATCTCAATTTTAAAACTTTAAAAACAGAAATCAAGGAGAGCCTGAAAAGTGATCGGTTCAGGTGCCCTCCCCTGCCTTCCTCTCTCGCCCCCCTCCACAGAGGCAGTTCCCTCTCAGCCCCACCAGGTGGGGCTCGATCACAGCGGAAGACGCGCATCAGCTCAAGTGTGACCGGCTGCGAATAGAGCCCTCAGCCCACACGAGGGCCGCTGGATCGTGTCTCCAACTTGAGCCCAGAGTGGGCGGGTGAAGCCCAGCTGCTCTCACACCAGCTGAGAGCCCCGGGGCATGTCACTTCTCTGAAGCTGCCATTCTTCTCTGCCCCCCAGGTGAAGGCAAGGAAATGCAATTTAAAGCAGCAATGAGGGATTACTCTATACCTAATGAGAGAATAAAATACTACTTAGCCGCGGAATGCCAAGGTTGGTCCAGATTTGGAAATGAAAGAAGCCTCAAACCTTGACGAAGGTACTGTAGATCATTGCCACCCGTCCTGGTGAAGTTACGCAGACGTTGCAGTGACCAGCAATTCTGCACCCGGGCGTACATCCCCAAGTTCTGTCATTGGAGACACGTTCGAGGACGTTCACTCGGTGTTGATAGGGGTAGCTCGGTGCTAGAGGCCCTCTACACGAGGGATGGTGGATGGCAAAATGTGGTGGGGGAAAAGGTGGGAAATGGGATGAGATTAACCATCATATAAACTAAAGATATCTATAAACAGTGGACTGTAAGAGCATGTATAAATGCAATGGGACAGCTGGAATGGGATTAGGAAGGAAAGAGGAAGCGGGGAGGGGAGGAGGCAGAAAGCAAGGAAGGAGGGAGGAAAGAAAGGAAGGAAGAGAAAACGTGGCTGAGAATACCCGGATTCTAGGCTTGTTGTGGAAAGAAACTCGGGGGAGTTTCCATAAGTCTCTAGCATGCAGCGGTGCCTGCTGTGTGCTAAGTCACTTTAGCCATGTCCAACTCTGTGTGACCCGCTAGGCTCCTCTGTAACCCTCCAGGCTTCTCTGTCCACAGGATTCTCCAGGCAAGAATGCTGGAGTGGGTTGCCACGCCCTCCTCCAGGGGATCTTCCCAAGCCAGGGATCAAACCCGTATCTCTTACATCTCCTGCATTGGCAGGCAGGTTCTTTATCACTAATGCCACCTAGGAAGCAGAGCACTTAGTGGGCGGCCCACTAATTTATTTTCTACCTGTGCCTTTATACATTAATACTTACTGAGCACCTACTGTGTGTCAGGCAGCCTACCAGACCCTGTAATACAATAATAAATAAAAGAAAAAGGAAAGTTCCCTCCACCATGGAGCTGACATTCTAGTAGCTTTGAATCTTATTCCACAAACATAGATGCAAAAGAAATGGAACGTTTTCCTCAATTACTATGAGTTCATTTTGTGGATTAAGTTTTGTGCCTCTGCCTTGCTGGTCTGGTGGGAAATCCCATTTCAGTCATGGGTGGGGCTTCCTCTCTCACACCCCCAGGAGCCCAGACGTTACCTAGAGCAGTACAGGTGCAGACTGGGGCCAATCTACATTAGTCATTGCTGAGTTATAGGGATTACAGCCCACAACGCCTACAGGTGCCCTGCAGGTGGGAAGCTCCATTGGTTCTGCACCGAGCAGGCTCCAGGATTTCTGCTGGGAGGCCCCACGGCCACAGTCCTGCCTCCTGAGACGGGCTGCACTGCTGGCTCTCCCAGAAGGGGCTTGGCACCTCCAAGCTACTGACAGCAACTAAGGTACCTGTGCATCTTGGCCGTGCTGGCCGTCAAGGCTGGGCTGGCCCTCTTTTTCCTGCCTGTGCTTTCTTGTCACCCCAGAACTCACCTCAAAGAGCCCAGGCTTCCAGGCCAAGGCAGGCGGGCCGATGAATTGCAGACATCTGCTGCTCCCAGCCTGGGCACAGGTGACCCAGGGCTTGTCTCCTCCAGGAAGGTGTGGAGGGAGAAATGCAGAGAGCCAAGCAGAATTCTCAGGCTTTTAACTTCTCCTCCAAGAGCGCAAACAAAACACAAATTAAACTCACCATAGATAGCCCTGACAGCGTTCATATGTCCAGGTTTTTGTTTATCCGACACACAGTGGTTGAACACTTACTGAATGGTGCGTGATCTTGGCATGGTGGGTGGGGGATGATGACTGCAAGGTAGCTGTGCCAGTCCAGGTTATTTGATTGCCAGTAACCAACTCTGGCACACTCACAAAAAGCATGTGTGTATGTGGGGATGGGTGGTATCAAGTGGTTTCTAGGATCACCCTACCCACTTCTTGATTTAGTGTCTCTGTCTGACAGACAGATTTCAGGGAGAGGGTCTGATTGTCCTCTCCAAGTTCAGGTCCGCATCCCTTGGACCAGGGAAGATGGAACATCCTCACAGACGGTTCCACCAAGTCCACATGCAGCGGAGAAGGGGGAAGGTAGTTCCCCCAGGGGATCTGGGGGCTTTGCTGCTGCTAAGTCACTTCAGTCATGTCCGACTCTGTACGACCCCATAGATGGCAGCCCACCAGGCTGCCACATCCCTGGGATTCTCCAAGCAAGAACACTGGAGTGGGTTGCCATTTCCTTCTCCAAAGCATAAAAGTGAAAAGTGAAAGTGAAGTTGCTCACTTGTGTCCGACTCTTAGCGACCCCATGGACTGCAGACCACCAGGCTCCTCCGTCCATGGGATTTTCCAGGCAAGAGTACTGGAGTGGGGTGCCATTGCGTTCTCCTCTGGGGGCCTTATCCGTCATCTATTGCTAGGGAATTGTTTTCCTCCAACAATAATTAACATGGATTGTCTCACCGTTTCTGTGGGTCAGCATTCAGGGAACAGCGTGGCTGGCATGGCTCCTGAGGTTGCAGTCAAGCTGTCAGTCAGCTGAGGTCATCTGAAGGCATGGCCGGGGCTGAGGACCCGCTGCCCAGGTGGCTCACTCACATGGGTGGCTGGTGAGTGCTGGTGGTGGGGAGGAGGCCCCAGTTCCTCTCCACGCTGGTCTTTCTCCCTAGGGCCGCTCACCTATCCTGATGACATGGCGCCGACTACCTCTGAGCAAGGCAGGAGCATCCTGCCCTTGATGCCGCCACCTCTGAAGCCACACACACCATCACTAACGCAACATCTGTTGGTCACACAGCTCTGCCTTGTTCACTGTGGGAGGGGACCACCGATGGTCAGGAGTCGAGAGTCACAGAGGCCATCCTGGGGACTGGTTGCTGCAAGCGCCGCACTAGGAGGTAAGATAAGCAGAAAGAACAGATGCTCACACAAGGGTGATGTCCTTGGAGCTCGCTGTCTAGAGGCAGAAGGTAAGACGTCAGAGCTGATTAGTGACTACTCAGCTGAGGGCACCCCCCACCCCTAATGGAAGAGGAATGAAGAGGGTAGGAACCCGAAGAGGCAGCAAGTAACCTCGGCTTGGAGGAGTCACGGGAGGCTCTCTGAGGAGGTGACATGTGAATTGGATCTCGAACGTAAGTAGAAGCTCACCGGGCAGAGATGGGAGGAAGGGCAGGCCAGGCAAAAGCAGGAGGGTGGAGTCAGCTCTGCTGAAGAGAAAGCCTTTGAAATGACTCAAGGACTGCCTGCTCCCAGCCTGCCTGGGCTTTCTGCTTGGTTTCTATGCTGGAAGGACACACTTTCCCCCAGCTAACTGGCCCCCCAGGGGGAGAGATCACGGGCCTGCCATTCCAGGAAAAAGACCGAACTCCTGATGGCCACTGCCCTCCACCCCAGCTGAGGCGGGTGGGGTTGCGGGCAGCCAGTCGGGGCCCTACCAACCACAGGGCCATCCCCAATCCCCCCCTCCACTCACCAGAAACACACGCAAATTCCCACAGGCTGCAGGGCCAGGGGACCTGCTTTGCCTAAGGCATCTGCTCCCCCAGGACGCATTAGGCAGGCTTCAGTGGTCAGAGTAGGGTGAGTCTGCAGAGAAACAGGCTCTGGGGGCATAGGACTCACATCTACATGGTAGAGGGGGCCATCTGGCCCAAGCCATAGAAGCAACAAAGGGGGGTTCACAGCACCCTTCTCACTACGCCCACCTAGGTAGAAGGGAGATGGAGGAAGAGGAAGAGAGGAAATTAGGATCCAGGCAGAATGGCACTATTGCACCCTCAATAATCAAGGGCCAGAGTCAAGTCCACGCTTCGTGCCAGCAGAGCCCAGTCCTTGGGAGCTGAGGACCCCACCCCACAGGGTCCCAGGAGTTGCAGGGGGTCCCACCACGGACCCAAGTGGGAGGGTAGGGGCTGCAATTCTGCTCCCTGCCCCCAGGACATGCTTCCTGAGCCCACACTGACCACCAGCCCACTAGGTCCAAAGTAAACAAACTCTCAGGTTCAAGATCAAATTCCCGTGCTTACCAAGCTCAAAGGGACAGGATTTGTCCCAGATCTGCAGGAAACCCCTGAGATGGCAGGTTTAGGCCTTAACAGCTTAAACTCTTAACCAGTCTGAACCCTGGCCTGGAGAAAGGCAGGACTGGCCAAGTGCACTGGGTTAGGAAGTTGCAGAGTTGGGATTCATCCCAAGTTTTTTGACAAGAGGGGGCTTCCCAGGTGGCACAGTCGGTAAAAAATCTACCTGCCAATGCAAGATATGCAGGTTCAATGCCTGGGTTGGAAAGAAATCCCCTGGAGAAGGAAATGACAACCCATTTCAGAATTCTTGCCTGGGAAATCCATGGACAGAGGTATCTGGCGGGCTACACTCCATGGGATCACAAAGAGTTGGGCATGACTGAGCACATGGCACACACACACATTTTGATGAGGAAGCCTGGGTTCTCTCTTTAATAAATCATTCATGGCCTAAAGTATTCAGTCAACTTGCCGCAAACATTTACTCGGCTGTTCCTACGTGACAAAGGTTGCTCAGCTGTGCGATTCTGTGATGAGCAAAACCAGACACAATCCCACTGCATGGAGCTTAGGTTATTTGGGGAAACAGGCATTAAATAAGTTAAAAATACACAATGGCTAAGTGTGAGAAGCATTGTAAAGAATGGGTTTATTCATAGAAAACAATTGGGGAAGGGATTACCTCCTTTGGAGAGTGATCAGAGACGATGCTTCTGAGAAGGTGCTTTTAAATCCTGCTTAAGTATAGCAGACGTGAGATTGAAAGTGAGACTGAAAGTCGCTCAGTTGGGTCTGACTGACTCTTTGCAACCCCATGGACTGCAATCTGCCAGGCTCCTCTGTCCATGGAATCATACAGGCAAGAATACTGGAGTGGGTACCCTATCCCTTCTCCAGTGGACCTTCCAGACCCAGGAATCGAACTGGGATCTCCTGCATTGCAGGTGGATTCTTTACCAGCTGAGCTACCAGAGAAGCCCATAAATGAGATTAAATGAAATTAATCTGGATTGATTAATAATGTCTGCCACGGCCACTGAATTAGGAGGTGATAGCATGCATGCCAGAAACTTGTTGTACCTGGTTTATGCCCTCACCTAGGATCCTTATTACCCAGAGAACTGGATGTAATTCTAATTCTCCTAAAGTTCACCATGAGGTAGAGTGGATGAACGTTTGCAGAAGAAGCCATGATACAAGGTAGCTCACTAGTTTTATTAACAGAAAAATCAAGGAAGTGAGATAGATGCAGAGAGAGAGTGATCGATTACCACGAGGGTGACGTTAGTGAGGCTTTGAAGGACAAGGCACTTGGGAGAAGGGCCTCATTTTACAGAGGAGACAGCACGTGGCATCAGAGAACATCGGAGCCTCTCTGGCCTCAGTCGGATTGCCTCCACATTCATAATAAGCCCTGCTTCTGTCCATACGTTCTCAGAGTACTGGCCTCACCAGAGACCCTCAGTGACAGCTGACCTCCCGTCAGCTCACTACACTGAGCATCCTATCAAGAGGTCCATCAAGACAACTCAGGGCTTTCAATGTCCTCCACAGCTGCACAGCTGGCTCACACTCACCACGTGGAAAACCATTGTCCTTGAGAAGCAATTTTAGGGCCATCAGAACACTCCTGGAGCAGCCTTCACCTACCCTTCCCTGCATTTATCACCACTGTAATCAAGCCTGACTTTGGCTCTCGATTCACAGTAAGTCCTAAGAGAATGGGGAACAGGTTTTGGCATATCCACCAGTGCCTGGCAAACTGTGGGACACTTAACAATTCTTTATCGATGGAGTGAACTGTCATAGAACAGAAAGAGCTGAGACAACATTGAGAAGCTGAGAGTTTTAGCCTGGCCCCAGGGATCATCAGTCCTCTAGAGCAGTTGGCAGAGGGTGACAGCAGTTGGCAGCGGGTGGCAGCTCTTTTTGAGTCCTGTTCCCCAGCCTCAGGAATGGAAGATCCCCAGGAGAAGGTGGTGAGGCTGCAGTCTCCTGCTCACAGCCTGGCCACTTCTCACAGTTTACAAGAGGCCAGCACTTCTTGGGCCCACTCTGTATGTCCTATGCCTTGTGCTGCCACCTACGAGGCCGAGTCCTTAACCCAAGGAAGCTGACAGTTCTCTGGGGAGAGTAGCCTAGAATGACAATCAGTAAGGTGGGTCGAATGCATTTGAAATCAGTGTGTGAGAACTCACCAAGGAGTTCAATGAGGATGGGCTAGACTCAGGAGGCTCTTGGGAGTCAGGTCTGCCAGGACGTGTAGACTTTGGACATCCAGGGGGAGAAGAGATGGCTCAGAGAAGGGGGCCTTCCATGGAAGAGGGAAGAATGAAGTGGGATGGGCGGGGACGTGGGTGTGATGGGAGTAGAGGTCATGGTAGGTGTGGGGACTGGGGAGTAAGGCAGAGTGCACCCAATTCACGTCATGGAGGACCAGCCTGGGATTTGGAAATTGAGCCTGTGAACAATGGAAAGCTACCACGATCTTCCAGATGAGGAGTCCAGAGCCAGTCGTCTGGGGCTTCAGGAGTGATGGGCAGACAGATCCATGCCTCCTTGGAGGCCAGATTTTGTAGACAATGGGAGAAAGAACCCAAGGAGTTAGCAGTGGATGACTCCTCCAGACCTTGGTTTTCAGACATGCCTCTTCAAAGGAGCTGGTTGCCTTATTAGTTCCCCAAACAGTACGTCTTCCATAGATCAAGACTCCAGTGGAAATACAATGGCCACAAAAGTGGGGTTTTTTGTATCTTGGTTTTCTGGGCCTCCCACTCACCCCCTCCCTCCAAAATCTATTCTCCATTATTGGCCAGACAAAGACCGTCCCAAGATGCCCGCGTCTCCGTTGCGGCTAACATCTGTCCTCTCTCACCCGCGCCTGCCCATCTGCGCTTCCGCAAGATCTTTCATCCGATCCCCAGTGTAAGGATTCAAAGTAAGGAGGTTCGTGTTGTCAAAGGAGCCTTGATCTGAATGCCTTCCCCCCACTTTCTCCTTAAATGAGTTGTTAACAGGAACCCAAGTGTCTGTTGAACCTAAAATACTTTAAAAAAAATAAAATAAAATAACATTTCAAGGTAACTTACGGCGCGCACTTTAAGAGGCGAGGGCTCAGCGTGTCCCCGACAGCTTCCTCCTTGAAGCTCCGGTCTTCAGGGCTGTGGGAGGGATCCAATCAGACAGGCCGCCGCTGAGGGCCAGGGGAGGAGGGCTGCGGTGGTTTTATTTCAGATTTGAGCTAAGACCATGAAATGGAAGGCAGGGAGGAAAAGTGAGTGAGCGAGTGTGTGTGCCTCTGTGTGTGTGTGTGTGTGTGTGTGTGTGTGTGCACACGGCCAGAATAATGAATCGCACTAATTCATAGAATTCCATTTTGGCCATCACACACGGCTGCCTTTTCTCTTGAAGGCCACTTTGAAAAATCCCGTTTTCATAAGTCATTTACTTCCCCTAGGAGGGCAGGCCTTCTAAAAATATTCCCTATTTCTTACACCTCGGAAGCAAATTATTTATGCTAAGGCAGCTTCGTTATCCTGGCTCCACTGGGCCAGCGAGGAAATGGAGGTGACTTCAGGAAGGCACCACTGTCAACAGCGAAGTCCTCGGAGGGGTGTGTCCCCGACGAGGCTAGGAGAGGTTTTCCACCAGACCCGCGGGGCTGAAAGAGCATTTGCGAGTCGGTAAGGAGAAGATCTGATACATTGTTCCACAAATGTTTAGATACCAACACAGAGCTAGGCACCAGGCAAACCACAGTGAACAGACAGATGGGTCCCAAGCACGTCTCAGTGAGGGAGAGAGATGCTTGCTGAATACATGTTAATGACATGCTGAGAGCATGAGGGTAAAGTGAGGGGATGCCTCTGAAGGGTGAACTTGACATTGTACAGAGCAGGTTGTCTGTGTCATTGGAAGCAACATCTAAATGATAGCAAGGGGTGAGCCGTGCAAAGATCTAGGAGTTATGTTTTGCATGGAGGGGAACCGCTAACACGCAAGGCCTGGAGTGGATGAGCGGGGAGGGCAGCGAGGTCAGCATGGTCAGCGAGGCGGGAGCGAGCGAGCAGCGCAGGGAGTGGGCCGGGTGAGGTCTGCAGAGGCAGACGCGCTTCCACAGGGCCTGGGGGTCAGGGCCAAGCCAGCGAAGCTTTGCACCACGGTTTCCTCCTCACACTGACCCCATCCACAGATTTCCTGAGAACTCAAGCCCTGCAAGGTAAGTGAGCCCCACTGAACGGGGGATGCTGGGAAAGCGCCCGGGACTGGCCCACCCTGCCCCCCATCTCAACGCCCTGTCTCTGCTGGGAAAATGCAGTTAAAAATCAGTCTGTCTCACAGAGTGAAGTAAGTCAGAAAGAGAACAGCAAATACCATATAATAACACAGATGTGCAAAATCAGGAAAAAAAAGTGGTGCAAATGAATGTATTTGCAGGACAGGCATAGAGACGCAGACATAGGGGGTGTGGAGATGGGGTG
>SJYX01003625.1:74904-106120 GCA_006410675.1 Oreotragus oreotragus | reverse complement strand
CTGGTGATGTCCATGTGTAGAGTCTTCTCTTGTGTTGTTGGAAGAGGGTGTTTGCTGTGGCCAGGCATTATGGGTGGCATGGTACCCACATTGCCTCCCTTAAGCACTGTGCCTGATTAAGTGGAGACCATCAATTTTTTAAAAAACTTTTTATTTTGTGTTGGGGTATAGCCGATTAACAGTGTTGTGATAATTTCAAGAGAACAGAGAAGGGACTCAGCCATGCATATACAGGTATTCTTTCTCCCCCAAACTCCTCTTCCATCCAGACCGCCACATAACACTGGGCAGAGTTCCACATGCTCAAGGTACAGTAGAGCCGTGTTGCTTATTCATTTTGAATATAGCAGTGTGTACATGTCCATCCCATACTCCCTGACTGTACCTTCCCCCTGGTAACCATAAGTTCATTATCTAAGTTGGTGAGTCTCTTTCTGTTTTGTAAGTAAGCTCATTTGTATCATTTCTTTTTTGATTCCACATATAAAGAATGTCATAAGATAGTTCTCCTTCTCTGTCTGACTTACTTCACTTAGTATGACAATCTCTGGATCCATCCATGTTGCTGCAAATAACATTATTCCATTCTTTTTAATGGCTGAGTAATAGCCCATCGTATATATGTACCACATCTTCTTTATCCATTCCTTTGCTGATGGACGTTTTGGTTGCTTCCAAGTCTTGGCTATGCTAAGTCAGTGCTGCGATGAATATTGGGGTGCATGTATCCTTTTGGATCGTGTTTTCCTCTAGGTATATGCTCAAGAGTGGCATTGAAGGGTCATATGGTAGCTCTATATTTGGTTTTTAAAGGAACCTTCATGTACTTAGTTGCTTGGTCATGTACGACTCTTTGCAACCCCATGGACTATAGCCTGCCAGGCTCCTCCATCCATGGGATTCTCCAGGCAAGGATATTGAAGTGTGTTGCCATGCCCTCCTCCAAAGGAGCCTCCATACTGTTCTCCATAGAGGCTGTACCATCAGCAGTGTAGAAGGGTTCCCCAATGTGAACTTATCATTAGCCTCATTTTCCAGACTAGAAAACAGGCTTAGAAAGAGAAGCGGCTGGCCCAAGGCTGCAGAGCTAACAGGGTAAGCTGACGTCCCCACCCAGCACTGTTGCCCTCCAACCATCCGTGCTCTGTGGCCAAAAAGCCACAAAGCGGAGCGGACCCTTAGCCTGGTGGGCTGTGCGGCCGCCCACCTCCCCCGCCTACCTCCAGGACCACTAATTCTACCTTTACAGCTCTGACCTGCAGGAAACTCCAGGCGATGGACTCAGTCCTATCTCACTGTTGTTCCTGGCCCCAGTGAAAGCCACTGGGGCTCCCTCTGCCCATCTGACTACACAAACGACATGCCATCCTCCCCAGGGCACCCGACTCCCTGAGTGGACAGAGAGAACCTGGACCGCATCGGTTCCGGACCTCCACGACTCAGCATTGCGTAAGTTGTGGCTCCATGGCGCCCCTGCCCATCGTGCCCAGGCCAGGGCCCATTTAGCTCACCCCATGCCTCCTAGAGCCCCGGTGCCATGGAGTGGGTGTGGTGTGGCTGCTGGACAAACGTCCTAAAAGCTTCACTGAGCCCTCCACCCTCCGAGTCTGCTCAACCCGGCTCAGCTGCAGCACATCTTTTGGGAGCTATGGAGGGTGAACTGGCCATGGGCACAAGATACACTCACACTGTCTGCCCAGGCCCTGGTATGAGTGTGGCAGACAGGGGGCTGCTTTTCAAGAGCATCAGCAACAGTGGTATCTGTCATCCCCCTCCAAGTCTAGGCTGCTCCAGTCGCCAGTGCACTTTCTTACCTGCTTCTTCATTACTTTTATGGATAATTTATAAGCTAATATTAGTAAGTGTGTGTTCTGTGCTAGGATGTGGACTAAAGGTATTTTATACACTATTCGCTCCCTCACTCCTGAGGTCAACAAGCATGTTTAACTCTTCATCATGGAGATGTTCAACACCCCCTCCCCACCAAAGAAGGAGAGTAATGTAATTAACCCACATTGTATTCATTTCCATTTGGCCATTTTTGCTTCATCAACTCCTATTTTTCCTTAAACTGGAATATTTTAAAGCAAATCCCAGGATGCCACGTTACCCATAAATACTTCAGCTTCTTTTTTTATTTCACCGTATCCTCAATAACACAATCACACACTCAATCAAATCAACAATAATCTCTTGTCTAATACCTAGTTCTTACTCAGTTATTCTCCAAAATGTCTTTTCCCGGTCAGCAAGTATTTTCAAGCACTAACTACATGTGAGGTGCATGTGGGCAGCAAATAAGAAACGAGTCCTCACCCTCGTGGGATGCACAGCACGGCTGTGCAAGCAGATCACACACTAGCGAATACATACACACTGCCACGTATAGCAGTATAGACCGGAAGGAAAATAAAGCAGGGACAAGATGAGACACATTTATAGCAATACAGCCCAGGAAGGAAAATGAAGCAGGACAAGACGAGACACACGCATGCGCAGCGTGCCGGGCAGAGGCACGGCAGGAGCAACGGTCCTGCGCAGGAGTAACCTCAGTGCATTCCGGGAAAATGTGGCCGGAAGGACTATGGGTGGAGCCAGGGAAAGCGTAAGTGAGGAGACAGGGTCTTACCAGCTGCTGTGAGTTGCTCATGAGATGGAAATCACCGAAGGTTTTGAAATGAGAAGGGCATCCCTCTATATTCTGGAAAGCGTGGTCTGGTCACAGGAGAGGATGTGCACGTGGGTTCATTCCTGAAAAAGCAAGTGTTAGTCGCTCAGTCATGTCTGACTCTTTGCAACCCCATGGACTCTAGCCTGCCAGGCTCCTCTGTCCATGGAGTTCTCAAACACAGGCAACTAATTGCAATGGTGTCCCCAGTCCCTGTGACTTTGTCACCAAGAGAAAGCACAGTTTTCCAATCACGCCACAGTTGTTGCAGATACATAAGGAAAACATTTTTGCTTATCACTGCTTCAAAAAGCATTGTTAGATCTACCATATTACATAATAGGCCAACAAAAGCACATCACTAATAATTTTTAAAATATTTTCATAACTGGTTTTTAATATAATTGGCCACCTTTGCAAGGCCATATCTTAGACTTTATGCATTTAAAAGCATCATTCTGAGACTGCCAAGTGGATCCCTACCACAATAGAGGTTAAGAGCCCCACCTCCAATCGGTGAGTACATGCCTGATGCAAAACTGGAGTCTGAAAGGAAGGGGGAGGCTGGCGAGAATGTTGGGGTTGTGTGTGTACCCTGTTCTGAATGTAACAGGTATCACTGGTTGGTCCTCTGCTCACGAAGCCCTTGGCACCCCCACGCCTCCCCTGACTAAGCATGTGCAAGCTCCCCTTCCTCCCCTTCACTCTGGGCTTTCCCTTCTATTTCTATTCTGTTAAAATTATCCGAGGCTTCCTGTGCTGTTAGCTGACCCATATCCTTTTAGGAAAGTGATGGAATCTTTTTTTTTGAACCAAACTTGTAAAGAGGGAAAGGCATTTTTAACCTGATTTTACTCAGAAACTGACAGTCAGAACTTGGGAATTGACTTAGTAAAGATCTCACATCAAGTAAGGACTCTCTGAGGCTAGTGGTCCAGCAGGGGGAGTGGTTCTATGCACACCCCCACCATGTCGCACGGGAAGCAGAATTCAGCTGGCTGCAGCCAGGGTCTAACTCAACATTCTCACGAGGGTTGGGGGGTCCCAGAATGTCTGAGATGGGACCAGCCAGCCATTGTCCTCTTCTCCGCTTTCACCACCAATTAATCCTCTTGCCACTGTCTGAAGATAAGGCAGACACCTGGCTAAAGAGAGAGAGAAAGTGTGTGTGTGTGTGTGCATGCATGCACAGTAAGATGGTGCTGTTTCTAAATCATTTCCAACTCTTCAATTCAAAAAGTCATTGAGATCTGTCATCACCTATTCTACTATTCTGGGAGCTGCCATAGCTCTTGCCACACTTTGGCCTGGACCACGAAGGGCAGGGAGTCAGGCAATGAGGTTGATGGGCTGGACCAGAACAAGCAGATTAAGACACGCTGAATCGCAGAAGCACACAGTGGATGCTTAGGAGAAGGGCAACCTTTACGAGGTGGCCTCCGAAAAGCTTTGACAATTCTATCTATCTGAGCTCATGCTGGGGAAGTCTTCTATATTACCTAGATAATAATGTATTAAGAGAGATTTTGTATTTGGTGTATTTAATGAGCAAGCAATTCCCCAAAGACCTTTCAATAAAGCCAGTAAATTTAACAGGAGAAACGCATCAATTGACTTTGCTGTTCCAGTTAAGAGAGCTGCTGCTTTCCGCTTTTACAGACGCTGGCATGTAGTATGCTAAGAAAGCCCTGGAATCAATCTTCGAGAAGAGGGCTGAAAAGGGGGTGCAATTAAGCCACTAACATTCAGGTTCCACCGCCCCAGCTAATGTAAAAACAATGAAGTTGATGAGAAGTCCAAGTCAGACAGCTGCCCATTTACCATCCGAATGTCCCCCCTCTGAAGGGTCTCTGAGAGCAAGGTTATTCATAAAGGAAGGCCAGAGGCAGAATCAAAGACTAAATACATTAAGGCATGCATGCCCCCAAACAAAGTGCTTGAGTGAAAATGGCTTATGGAAAGCAATATTGTAGGTTTTGACAAGATGGGAGAGAAGATAAAATATTCATATTCATCCTCTCTTCAGTGTAATTGCCTGCCACCTTGGTCCCCTTGTGGAGAGGACTGGACAGAAGCTGGACAGAAGGTGGAGGTTGATCAGGATTCCTCACTGGGGCAGAAGCCATGGGTCTGGTCCTGTTTCTTTGTCATTGCTGTTATTCAGTCGATCTGTTTGTGACCCCGTGGACTGCAGCACACCAGGCTCCTCTGTCCTCCACTGTCTCCCAGAGTTTGCTCAGATTCACGTGCACTGAATTGGTGATGCTCTCTACCTGTTTCATCCTCTGCTGCTCCCTTCTTTTGCCTTCACTGTTTCCCAGCATCAGGATCTTTTCCAATGAGTTGGTTCTTCGCAATACTTTGGTGGCCAAAGTATTGGAGCTTCAGCTTCAGCACTTTTAATGAATATGCAAGGTTGATTTCCCTTAGGACTGACTGATTTGATCTCCCTGCTGTCCAAGGGACTCTCAGGAGTCTTCTCCAGCACCAGAATTCAAAAGCATCAGTTCTTTGGAGCTCAGCCTTCCTTATGGTCCAGCTCTCACATCCATACATGACTACTGGAAAAACCATAGCTTTGACTATATGGACCTTTGTCAGCAAAGGGATGTCTCTGCTTTTTAATACACTGTCTAGGTTTGCCACAGCTTTCCTTCCAAAGAGGAAGTCTCTTTTAATTTCATGGCTGTAGGCACCTTCTGCAGTGATTTCAGAGCCCAAGAAAATAAAATCTGTCATTGCTTCCATTTTTCTCCTCTTCTGCTTGCCATGAAGTGATGGAACCAGATGCCACGATCTTAGTTTTTTGAATGTTGATTTTCAAGCTAGATTTTTCACTCTTCTCTTTCAGCCTCATCAAGAGGCTCTTTAGTTCCTCTCCACTTTCTTCCAAAAGAGTGCTATCATCTGTGTATCTGATGTTGTAAGTATTTCTTCTGGCAATCTTGATTCCAACTTATTATTCATCCATCTCAGCATTTCGTATGACGTACTCTGCATATAAGTTAAATAAGCAGGGTGACAATATACAGTCTTGTCATACTCCTTTCCCAATTTTGAACCAGTCTATTGTTCCATGTTCAGATCTAACTGTTGCTTCTTGACCTGCATACAAGTTTCTCAGGGAACAAGTAAGGTTGTCTAGTATTCCCATCTCTTTAAGAATTTCCCACAGTTTGTTGTGATCCACACAGTCAAAGGTTTTAGTATAGTCAATGAAGCAGAAGTAAATGTTTTCCTAGAACTCCCTTGCTTTCTCTATGATCCAACAAATGTTGACAGTCCCCTCACCTTTTCTAAACCCTATTGTACATATGGAAGTTCTCAGTTCACATACTGCTGATGCCTTGCTTGAAGGATTTTGAGCATAACCTTGCTAGCATGTGAAGTGACTACAATTGTACAGTAGTTTGAACATTCTTTGGCATTGCCTTTCTTTGGTATTGGAATGAAAACTGACCTTTTCCAGTCCTGTAGCCGTAGCTGAGTTTTCCAAATTTGCTGGTATACTGAGCACAGCACTTTAACAGCATCATCTTTTAGGACTTGAAATAGCTCAGCTGGAATTCCATTCCTTCCACTAGCTTTGTTCATAGTAATGCTTCCTAAGGCCTACTTGATCTCACACTCCAGGATGTCTGACTCTAGGTGAGTGACCACATCATTGTGGTTATCCAGGTCAGTAAGATCTTTTTTGTAACAGTTCTGTGTGTTCTTGCCACCTCTTCTAAATCTTTTCTGCTTCTGTTAGGGCCTTACCATTTCTGTCCTTTATCCTGCCCATCCTTGCATGGAATGTTCCCTTGATATCTCCAGTTTTCTTGAAGAGACCTCTAGTCCTTCCCATGCTATCATTTTCCTCTAATTCTTTACATCGTTCAATTAAAAAGGACTTCTCTTCTTGCTCATAAGTAAAGTGGAGACTTAGTCAGCTGATAGCCACATCAGCTTCCAACACCCAATGGGAAGCTCTGGTGATTTGTGTGTGTAGAAGTGTGTGTCTTTAATTAATGAACTTCATTTTTAGAGCAATTTTAGGTTCCAAGCAAAACCAAGCAGAGTATAAAGTCCTCATACCCCCCAGCACAACTTCTCCAACTGTCCATATCCCATGCCAGGCTGGTATATTGGTTACAGCTGTTGAACCTACAGCGACGCATCCATGTCATCCAAAGCCCATCGCCTTGTGGAATGTTTGTAAGTGAAATTCACTTATTCTTTCTACAAACACTTACTAAGCACCTACTACATGCTGGGCTCCTGTTCAGGAGATATAAAAAAATGAAAGCAAATAAAATGTACTTCCTACCCTTAAGTAGTTCCTATCAAGTAGACAGCCCAAGAGTAAAGACTCATGAACTCTAACACAAACCTACAGATATATTGCTCATCGCTAGGAATTTCAATTGCACCCCACTCCAGTACTCTTGCCTGGAAAATCCCATGGATGGGGGGAGCCTGGTAGGCTGCGGTCCATGGGGTCACTAAGAGTCGGGCACGACTGGCGACTTCACTTTCGCTCTTCACTTTCATGCACTGGAAAAGGAAATGGCAACCCACTCCAGTGTTCTTGCCTGGAGAATCCCAAAGACAGAGGAGCCTAGTGGGCTGCCGTTTATGGGGTCGCACAGAGTCAGACATGACTGAAAGCGACTTAGCAGCAGCAGCAGCAGGAATTTCAATTATATAGAGTGTATTACTTGAGTTTTTCTACATAACAAACCACCCCCAAACTTAGTGGCTTAAAATAATGATTTATTTAGCTCCATGATTCCATAATTTGGCACTCTGGGCTGGACTCAGCCAGGAGGGTCTTCTGATCTGGGCTGGGCTCCATTGTGTGTCTGTGGTCAGCTGCAGGTCAGCAGGGTGGAGGTTCCTGGAGGTGAACTGGCTCTTGGCTGGGGCAATGAGGAGTAGGGAAGGGGGCAGCTGGACTACAGGCCTCTCATTACCCAGCAGGCTAGCCCGGGCTCGTGCAAAGGTTTCTCTGGGCTCCAAGAGCAGGGAGATGGAAAGCACTTTTCAAGCCCTTGTGTTAGGTTTGCGCTTGTGCATTGATGACAGCAAGTGTCAGAGCCATTAGATTCAAGAGACAAAGAAAGACTCTCCTTGCAGGAGGAGCTATAAGATGAGCATGGATACAAAATTTTAGATGGGTGTGAAGATGAAACAGGGAAGAATTTGGGGCACCTTTATGATCTGCCACATATATGCGTCTGAGAAAAAACACAAAAGCAGGAGAAACAATGAAATCCCTCTCTTTTGTTTAGCATTTCTTTCCAGCCACTACCCTTCTTTACATTGGAAGCTTCTCAAGTTGTTGTATGGCAGAAACAGCAATCGGCACAATATTGTAAAGCAATCATCCTCCAATTTAAAAATTAACTAAATAAAGGAAGCTTCTCAAAAAAGCAGTTGACACTCACCGTCTTTGCTCTAGCTGCTTACCTGTCCTCACCATGGTACAGACACCACCCTACCCAGCCTGACTCAGTGAGGAGAGCCTCCTGTCACCAAATCCGGACAGTGCTCTTGAGTCTTTATCACCTTGACTCTTTTGGCTGTGTTTTACACGATGGATCTTTCATTTCTTCTTGAAACTCTCTATTTGTGGTCAAGTGTACTTGTGATTCAGGGTATCTGTGATTTCATTCTGGGGAGGATTATACTTCCCTGCCCTGTGGACCTCAGACTTGACCTGGGGCTGACTTTGGTCAATGAAATGTGAACAGGATTGATATCTGTCACTTTGGAGTGAAAATTTCAGGAGGCAGTATGCAGTTTCAATGTCCGCTTTTATCTCTGACTTGAGACTGGTGATGTTAGAAGGACTGGCTATACCATCAGGCTGGGTCCTGAGAGAGGCAGTAGCTGACCAGAGGTGATTAAGTAGCTTACACTATAAATCTGTTTGGGCCAGCCACTGAGATGTGGGGCTTGCTTGTTACTGCAGCATAACATAACACATCCTGACTAATGCAGAATTCCCATGACTTCCATAGCTCCACTCTCTGTTTCCCACCTCCCGCTCTCACTGCTCTCTCTTTCAGTCCCCTCCCCACTCTTCCTCTGTCCACCCCCAAAATATTGGTGCCCCATTGTTCTGTTTGACCTATTGTTTACCTCACTCTCCATGCTCCCTGATTTCACTGTCTTTCCAGAGACTCCCAGCTCCACATCTTCAGCCTAGATCTATTCCCTAAGCTTCAGTCTTAAAAGTTTAGCCATCTTCTGGGTATATCCCACTGGCTGCTTCACAGATACCCCTAAACCTATCCCTTCTCCCCACTTGAGATCTCCACTTATGGCTCTTTTGTCCATTTAATCCTCAAGTTGTCCTTGACTTCTCACTCTTCTGTTGCATCCCAGCAATTGAATATTGTAGCACACTTTATGTCCCAAATCCATACTCTCCTCCTCCCCCACTTGTCCCATTGTCACTTGCTTGGTTCTAGCCACCCACCACTGTCCCCCAGATGTTGACCACAGCCTCCGATAACCTTTACTTTTCCCTTCAGTCTGGTTTTCCCACTCCCAGCTTCTGCCACCCAGCCCTGACCTTTCGGGAATGGTGTAAGAACCATCACAATTTTACATCTGGCCATGTCAATCAGTTTATACATGCTAAGGTTTCCTGTTGCCCATATCATTATCCAGACTCCTCACCAAGACCCATAATATCCCCACATTCACCCCATCCTCCAACTGTACATGCCGGGACCCTTGTCCCATCACCCCGTTGCCTCCATTGCTACTGCCCCTCTCTCTGGACAGTTTTTAACCAGCTCCCTCCTACCTGTGCCCTGAGTAAGTCCAACTTGCTTTCTAACACTCAATCGGATATCATTCCTCCTAGAAGCCCTCTCTTGCCATCACCACTGCCAATACACACATACACACACACAGGTAGAGATTGGACATTCATCCTCCAAGTTCCCCATGCAAATCTCCAGCATTGCACTCACCCCACTGAAGCCTACTTCAATGCCAAGTGTCCTTGCCTTTCCAGTCCTGAGCTTCCCCAGCCATCCTGGTATTTTCAATGTGTGTCACATAAGCTCCTTAAATGTATGTCTGAGTGAGTGTATAACAAATAACCATTTTCTACAATGTCTGTTTTTCAACTCATCTGTGAATGCACGTTTATGTCTCCACTTACTACTCTTTCCATTCTGCAGCTGGTGAACTACTCACAGCATCCCACATCTCATCGTAATAACTGGAGCACAATACCTCTGAGCATCCTCACTTACATGACCACTGGCACATATGGCCACAGACAAAAGGCTGGAGAAGTCCGATCATGCACGTGAGCCCTCCTCCGGACTGCTGGAGGGTTCTTTGTGTGTGGGTGCCCCGGTGTTGCATCCCCCACGAGTGCATGGTGCCCAGCTCCAAGTCTGGGCATGTGTTTTGAGTGCTCTCCATGGGCAGAACCTCATGGCTTATAATCCTGACAACAATCAGTTGGATATGCTATGATTACCCCCTTTGACATGTTAGGAAAGGAAAGCACAGGGAGGTAACATAGATTTCTCCAGCCACACAGATTCTAAGTGGTTGAACTGGGATTCCAGCCCAGGAGGTCTGTCTCCGGAGGCCTTGCTCTCACCCACTTCACTGTGCACCTGTATGAGCACAGAAAAAACCTGAGAACTTGAGTCTGGGGTACACTGATTGGCTACATAGATGTAATCTGTGCCATCATTTTAGCCTAAAGCCTAACCAGATTATTTTTAAAATTTGGCACTCCAAGATATAAGTTGTGATGGAAGGGACTAGGACTTGGGGTCAGAAGAACCAGCTCCAAGTCTTAGCTGGACACACAGTGGTGTGATTAACCTCTCCGACTCTTGTCTCCTGACCTGTAAGATGGGCTGATGTTATGGATGCTGCAGGGAGAATCCTCAGGAAGGTGTCAGGAGTATCAGTGGTACCACACGCCCCTTTCGGGGCTGCCCTGGGAGAACTTCTGCTCTCCATTTCCACTGGACAAAAGGCAGTGGCACGTCACCCTCACCTCACCTGAGCTTGTGACACCCAGTACAATTAAAAGGCAAAAGAGGAAAACAGTGACCAGGTGTTCAGAGTGCAGAGCGCTCTAAATGGACTTGGCCGTTCTATTTCTTTCCTCAGCTGAAGTGATTGATTGTCCTGGCATCATGGGGATAACCCAGACTGGATGCCAAAGTGTCTGATCAGTTCTGTCAAACCAGGTGTTGGGCTGCCCAGTGCCAGCCGCCGGCACTCAGGTGGTCCGTTTCTCGCAACTGGGTCAGGACCTGGTTGGCCAGTTGACTTCCATTGGTAACCAGGTATGAACTGACTGTTCCACAGGAACCAGTTATTTTTGCTGTTATTTCTCCTTCAGTGACTGACTGTGTCTTGCATTAACAATTCCATGTCAAATGAAACCAGCTTCTTTCCTCCAAGGAGCTCACATTCAGTGGGAAACTAAGCAAGTAAAATTCTGGCTGATGCGTAGACAGCAGAAAACACCCAGCCCAGCCTCACCAGCCCCGGCCTCTAGCTCTGGCCCTCCAGGTGTGTCCACTGAGCCAGGACACAGACGCTCTGCTTTTGTCCTCCCAATGCGTCCTCCTCCATCTTCCCAGAGCCTGCTCCTACTCCCAAGCCCACCACCCATCAGAGCCTCCTGGGGCCCTGCAGCCTACCAAGTCCTCCTCCTCTGAACCCTTGGCACCCTTGGCTGGGCAAGCCTCATAGGAGGGGATATGCACTGCCCTGTACCACAGGCTGTCCTGGATTAAAACAAGCAAACCTTTTGCAGTAAGCCTAAACTCTGCATGTCTACTGGATAATCTGGAGGTCACCTATCACTGTGAACTTCTTGATGTCTTCCCCTCCAGTCTTTATTTCTGTAAACACGGGTGCCTGTGTGGATATTTTGTGTCATATTTCTGAACTGCTTCCCAAGTGCAGGGCTCATGACGCCCGCCCCACCTTTGCACCTCCAGAGGACCTCACCTCCAGCAGATATTCATGGTCCATTGGTGGCTATTTTCAGTGACAAGAGCTCACAGGCAGGGGACTTCTCGAGCCCAGGTTCATGACTAATCTGGGGCTCCAGATCCCTTGTGAAGGAGCTTATTTGGAGCAGGTTGCATTGGTTACCCCAGGGAGGGGCCAGCCAATAGGCCGCTGAGCTTCAGGGCCCAGGAAGTGCTCCTCTCAGGGAATCTCACCAACCTTGACCAGCGGGACCTGAGCACCTGGACATGCCTGACCTCACATGAGCCCTGGTTGGTTGGTCCCTGACCACCTCCTCTTGAGGCACTCCTCTCTCACAGGGGACAGGGGAAGCTCAAAAAGGCAGGCCAAGTGAAAAGAAGGACCTTAGGTCCCCACCCAAGAAGGGCAACGGTGAAATTCACCTGGGAGTTCACCTTGCCTGTGGTCAAACCTCCTCCTCACCTTGATGTCTTACACAGCTCTTTTAGGACCAGATCTTGCTCATCTGTTTATTTTCACCCTACAGATGCTTACTCCTTGGAAGGAAAGTTATGACCAACCTAGACAGCATATTCAAAAGCAGAGACATTACTTTGCCAACAAAGGTCTGTCTAGTCAAGGCTATGGTTTTTCTAGTGGTCATGTATGAATGTGAGAGTAGGATTGTGAAGAAAGCTGAGTGCTAAAGAAATGATGCTTTTGAACTGTGGTGTTGGAGAAGACTCTTGAGAGTCCCTTGGACTGCAAGGCAATCCAACTAGTCCATCCTAAAGGAGATCAGTCCTGGGTGTTCATTGGAAGGACTGATGTTGAAGCTGAAACTCCAATACTTTGGCCACCTGATGCAAAGAACTGACTCATTGGAAAAGACCCTGATGCTGGGAAAGATTGAGGGCAGGAGGAGAAGGGGACAACAGAGGATGAGATGATTGGATGGCATCAGTGACTCAATGGACATGGGTTTGGGTGGACTCCGGGAGTTGGTGATGGACAGGGAGGCCTGGAGTGCTGCGGTTCATGGGGTCGCAAAGAGACACGACTGAGTGACTGAATTGAACTGAACTGTTAGCTAATGACACTGAGTATCTTTTCATATGATCATTGGTCATCTCTACATAGTCTCTAGAGAAATTTCTGTCAAAATCCTTTCGCATTTTAAAAAAGAATTACCTTTTATTATTGGTTTTAAGAGTTCTTTATATAATCTGGAACTGAGTCCAGCACTNTGAACTGAACAAACGTTCTTGAAGTACTTACCACATGCCAGACAATTTTCTCGGTTCCAGGGGCACAGCTACAAGCAGCACAGAGAGAACCCCACCTGCATGGTGCTTACATTCTCACGATAGAAGACAGGTACATACAAGTAAATGAATAAGCCAAGTTCCACAAACTAGCATAAATAATAAATGGGGAGACAGGCTGGGGGATGTGAAGTGGGAGAAATACAGAAGCTACTTTATTTTGTGTGGTCAGAGAAGGCCCCCCTGGAGAAGCAAAATATGAGCTGAGGTCTAAATAATAATAAGGATTAGCCAAGCAAAGACTGGGGTAGAAGAAACAGCGTGTGCAAAGGCCCAGAGTTTGGAACAAGCTTTGCATATTTGGGAACAGAAAGCAGGTTCCTTTGACTGGAGTGACTTGGATGAGGGGCTAGAGATTGGGTCAGTAAGTAAGGGCAGGGATAGATGTCAGAAGGTCTTATAGACATGGTAAGGACCTGGATTTTATACTGAGAAGCCTAGAACAGAACTGCACAGTTTCTTTAACTCAGGTTTAATGAAAGAACACATCTGGACCAGAGCTGAATGTGGCCCTAGGGTGAGGTCTGGATAAGATGGAAATGGAAGACAGATTGAACAGTACAGTTGGTTCTATGAATACCTTTATTTTTTCTTAAGAATGGCACCATGGCTAGAAATCTATACATTGTCTTTCCAGAGCTACAAATGCCCCTAAACTCACTTCTTCCACAGGGTCCCAATACATGGTTCCCTATTTATGCCTTCCCACAGGCTTCTGTGTCACCCACCTTCACTCATCGCTGGCACAGATCTGGCCCAAAGGACCATGGTTCATTAGACTGATAAATCCATATAGACCAGACCCAGGACAGGGGTTCCACAGTGAGGTNAATGCCCCTAAACTCACTTCTTCCACAGGGTCCCAATACATGGTTCCCTATTTATGCCTTCCCACAGGCTTCTGTGTCACCCACCTTCACTCATCGCTGGCACAGATCTGGCCCAAAGGACCATGGTTCATTAGACTGATAAATCCATATAGACCAGACCCAGGACAGGGGTTCCACAGTGAGGTAACACCATCTCCCAGGACCTAATGGGGCTGTACTTTGGCAGGAGAGCGAGGTACTGAGCAAATGCTCACACGCATGTATCATTTAATCTTGGAAGGGAGTGATGAAGGTGATAATGCGGCTTATCACAGAGGTCTGGTGTAGATCATAGCTTGGGAAAGGAGACATCAAAGGCCAGTGGAAAGGAACTAAGAGAGGCTGAAGGAGTATGGGAGCAGGAAGGTCAGATTTCAGCAAAGAACAACACGTGTCAAGCTCAAGGGAGAGAATTTTTGAACGAGACATAATTGTTCCCTGTCTTCAAACCAGGAAGAATACATGAATTCAAGTTCAATTTCAGATCAAACACAGAAGCCAGCACCTCTCCCACTACCATGGAGGCCCACAGATGGCCTGGGTGTCCAGGGCTGACCTCAGCATAAGCCAGTCGAGATTCTTAGAAACATGTTTCTTTAAAGGAAAAAACGGGTTTGGGGAAGGCAAATAGCTGCCTCAACGCTAAGACCACCTTGCACAGGTTGGACACGGGAACTGTTGTTCAGACACAGACTTCCTCCCACTCAGAGGGTGGCCCTTTCTGGGCCTCAGTCTCCCCATCTTTCAAAAGGACAGAGAACCTGACCTACTAGGGACGTTTCATGAGGACCAAGGAAGGTAACAGCACGCACACACTTTGAAAAGGCACACTTCTAACGAGCAGCCCAGCACTTGGAACTAGCAGCACGTGGAAGCTATGCGGTTCTTTAACAGCGGGCTCCCAAACCCTCCTGCTGGTCTTCACTGAGCAAGGAAACCCAAGGGAAGCAGAACTCACTGTAACACAGACCATCTGGGAGCATGCACTTCAGAACTGGAGGAAGGTCACTCTGGGCAAACAACTGTACCTTCCTGAACCTCGGTTTCTGCATCTGTAAAATGGAGTAGTAATGGTGCCTGTCCCATGGGTTATGATAAAGATGAAATAAAATTGTGCTTATGGAACCTTAGCTTACAGTGAGGACTCATCCACAGTGATCACTATTATGATCTGATTCCCCCTAGATCTGACATTTCTGAGCCTGGCGTAAGCCGGTCTGGTGCTAACAAAGTGCTCCTACCCCACCTCCTGCATGCCAGTGTAACAGCCATGTCAGGGATAGGGTGGGGGTGAGTGAGGGGTGGCAGAGGAGCCAAGGCAAGCTGATTCCAAGGTTCTATCTTAAAGAGAACTCCGCTGTCCCTTATCTGGCCGAGCCTCACTGTGATAGCCCAGGTTCTGGGCTCCCCATGGAACCAGCCTCAGGCTAAATCTGCCGCAATAATTCCAGGAGCCGGAAATGGGAGGAAGATGTAGGCGGGGGTGGCAGCTGAGCCGGCCCTGGGGGCCCTGCTGAGGACAGTCTCAGCCGAGGCTGCAAGCAAACCCCAGCCAAGGGAGCAGCGAAGGCAAATGCAAAGACTCCAGGACTTGAGGTCTTGCTGTTTTGTTACAATCAAGATAAGTAAGGCAAAGGCTCTTTAAAGAGATGGCACCTGCTCTCCAGCCTCCAGCGAGTGTTTCAAATACAGTTGGTGCAGAGGAAGACATGGGACCTAAGGGGACATGGGCCCGAGCCTGGGGCTTCAGGAGTGGGACTCTTCGTGTGACGAGTGTGTGTTGGTGTACTGGTGCGTGCATGTGAGTGCATGTCTGTTTACCAGGAGGGTGTTGTATGTGGCAGCGAAAGAGAGAACTTTCCCCAAACCCAGCCTTGGAAGGGGCTGCGTGCTTTATTTCAGACAAATGACAGGAGGCAAAGGGACCGTCAGGACTCTTCACCCTTGACTTTCTCTCCTTGTTCTGTCTCTGTCTCCAGGATTTCCCTGTTGTCTGGCCCTTTCTGTGTCTCAAGGTCTTTTTTCCTCGGTTTCTTTTAGTCTGTCTCTGTCTCTCTGCTCCCCTCTCTTTGTCTGTGTCTGTGTGTGTGTCCCGTCTCTCACAGTTTCCCTCCTTTGGACTACGTTTCTCCCTCCCTCCTCACATCTCTTCTCATCTCTGCCCCTAACAATCATCTTTTCCTTCATCCCAAGATAGCCTTTTCTTCCAGCCCCCCGGGCTGCTTCCTGCTCCTTTGTGCTGGGAGAGGTGCTGTCTTCCAACAGAGTGGAGTCCTCGGGAGACGGGGGGTTTCCGGGTCTGAGTGCTTAATTTCACATTCCCGCTCCGCAAGGGCGAAGATTCCAGCCACATTGTATCCTGGCTTATCANAGATACCCCTAAACCTATCCCTTCTCCCCACTTGAGATCTCCACTTATGGCTCTTTTGTCCATTTAATCCTCAAGTTGTCCTTGACTTCTCACTCTTCTGTTGCATCCCAGCAATTGAATATTGTAGCACACTTTATGTCCCAAATCCATACTCTCCTCCTCCCCCACTTGTCCCATTGTCACTTGCTTGGTTCTAGCCACCCACCACTGTCCCCCAGATGTTGACCACAGCCTCCGATAACCTTTACTTTTCCCTTCAGTCTGGTTTTCCCACTCCCAGCTTCTGCCACCCAGCCCAGACCTTTTGGGAATGGTGTAAGAACCATCACAATTTTACATCTGGCCATGTCAATCAGTTTATACATGCTAAGGTTTCCTGTTGCCCATATCATTATCCAGACTCCTCACCAAGACCCATAATATCCCCACATTCACCCCATCCTCCAACTGTACATGCCGGGACCCTTGTCCCATCACCCCGTTGCCTCCATTGCTACTGCCCCTCTCTCTGGACAGTTTTTAACCAGCTCCCTCCTACCTGTGCCCTGAGTAAGTCCAACTTGCTTTCTAACACTCAATCGGATATCATTCCTCCTAGAAGCCCTCTCTTGCCATCACCACTGCCAATACACACATACACACACACAGGTAGAGATTGGACATTCATCCTCCAAGTTCCCCATGCAAATCTCCAGCATTGCACTCACCCCACTGAAGCCTACTTCAATGCCAAGTGTCCTTGCCTTTCCAGTCCTGAGCTTCCCCAGCCATCCTGGTATTTTCAATGTGTGTCACATAAGCTCCTTAAATGTATGTCTGAGTGAGTGTATAACAAATAACCATTTTCTACAATGTCTGTGTTTCAACTCATCTGTGAATGCACGTTTATGTCTCCACTTACTACTCTTTCCATACTGCAGCTGGTGAACTACTCACAGCATCCCACATCTCATTGTAATAACTGGAGCACAATACCTCTGAGCATCCTCACTTACATGACCACTGGCACATATGGCCACAGACAAAAGGCTGGAGAAGTCCGATCATGCACGTGAGCCCTCCTCCGGACTGCTGGAGGGTTCTTTGTGTGTGGGTGCCCCGGTGTTGCATCCCCCACGAGTGCATGGTGCCCAGCTCCAAGTCTGGGCATGTGTTTTGAGTGCTCTCCATGGGCAGAACCTCATGGCTTATAATCCTGACAACAATCAGTTGGATATGCTATGATTACCCCCTTTGACATGTTAGGAAAGGAAAGCACAGGGAGGTAACATAGATTTCTCCAGCCACACAGATTCTAAGTGGTTGAACTGGGATTCCAGCCCAGGAGGTCTGTCTCCGGAGGCCTTGCTCTCACCCACTTCACTGTGTACCTGTATGAGCACAGAAAAAACCTGAGAACTTGAGTCTGGGGTACACTGACTGGCTACATAGATGTAATCTGTGCCATCATTTTAGCCTAAAGCCTAACCAGATTATTTTTAAAATTTGGCACTCCAAGATATAAGTTGTGATGGAAGGGACTAGGACTTGGGGTCAGAAGAACCAGCTCCAAGTCTTAGCTGGACACACAGTGGTGTGATTAACCTCTCCGACTCTTGTCTCCTGACCTGTAAGATGGGCTGATGTTATGGATGCTGCAGGGAGAATCCTCAGGAAGGTGTCAGGAGTATCAGTGGTACCACACGCCCCTTTCGGGGCTGCCCTGGGAGAACTTCTGCTCTCCATTTCCACTGGACAAAAGGCAGTGGCACGTCACCCTCACCTCACCTGAGCTTGTGACACCCAGTACAATTAAAAGGCAAAAGAGGAAAACAGTGACCAGGTGTTCAGAGTGCAGAGCGCTCTAAATGGACTTGGCCGTTCTATTTCTTTCCTCAGCTGAAGTGATTGATTGTCCTGGCATCATGGGGATAACCCAGACTGGATGCCAAAGTGTCTGATCAGTTCTGTCAAACCAGGTGTTGGGCTGCCCAGTGCCAGCCGCCGGCACTCAGGTGGTCCGTTTCTCGCAACTGGGTCAGGACCTGGTTGGCCAGTTGACTTCCATTGGTAACCAGGTATGAACTGACTGTTCCACAGGAACCAGTTATTTTTGCTGTTATTTCTCCTTCAGTGACTGACTGTGTCTTGCATTAACAATTCCATGTCAAATGAAACCAGCTTCTTTCCTCCAAGGAGCTCACATTCAGTGGGAAACTAAGCAAGTAAAATTCTGGCTGATGCGTAGACAGCAGAAAACACCCAGCCCAGCCTCACCAGCCCCGGCCTCTAGCTCTGGCCCTCCAGGTGTGTCCACTGAGCCAGGACACAGACGCTCTGCTTTTGTCCTCCCAATGCGTCCTCCTCCATCTTCCCAGAGCCTGCTCCTACTCCCAAGCCCACCACCCATCAGAGCCTCCTGGGGCCCTGCAGCCTACCAAGTCCTCCTCCTCTGAACCCTTGGCACCCTTGGCTGGGCAAGCCTCATAGGAGGGGATATGCACTGCCCTGTACCACAGGCTGTCCTGGATTAAAACAAGCAAACCTTTTGCAGTAAGCCTAAACTCTGCATGTCTACTGGATAATCTGGAGGTCACCTATCACTGTGAACTTCTTGATGTCTTCCCCTCCAGTCTTTATTTCTGTAAACACGGGTGCCTGTGTGGATATTTTGTGTCATATTTCTGAACTGCTTCCCAAGTGCAGGGCTCATGACGCCCGCCCCACCTTTGCACCTCCAGAGGACCTCACCTCCAGCAGATATTCATGGTCCATTGGTGGCTATTTTCAGTGACAAGAGCTCACAGGCAGGGGACTTCTCGAGCCCAGGTTCATGACTAATCTGGGGCTCCAGATCCCTTGTGAAGGAGCTTATTTGGAGCAGGTTGCATTGGTTACCCCAGGGAGGGGCCAGCCAATAGGCCGCTGAGCTTCAGGGCCCAGGAAGTGCTCCTCTCAGGGAATCTCACCAACCTTGACCAGCGGGACCTGAGCACCTGGACATGCCTGACCTCACATGAGCCCTGGTTGGTTGGTCCCTGACCATCTCCTCTTGAGGCACTCCTCTCTCACAGGGGACAGGGGAAGCTCAAAAAGGCAGGCCAAGTGAAAAGAAGGACCTTAGGTCCCCACCCAAGAAGGGCAACGGTGAAATTCACCTGGGAGTTCACCTTGCCTGTGGTCAAACCTCCTCCTCACCTTGATGTCTTACACAGCTCTTTTAGGACCAGATCTTGCTCATCTGTTTATTTTCACCCTACAGATGCTTACTCCTTGGAAGGAAAGTTATGACCAACCTAGACAGCATATTCAAAAGCAGAGACATTACTTTGCCAACAAAGGTCTGTCTAGTCAAGGCTATGGTTTTTCTAGTGGTCATGTATGAATGTGAGAGTAGGATTGTGAAGAAAGCTGAGTGCTAAAGAAATGATGCTTTTGAACTGTGGTGTTGGAGAAGACTCTTGAGAGTCCCTTGGACTGCAAGGCAATCCAACTAGTCCATCCTAAAGGAGATCAGTCCTGGGTGTTCATTGGAAGGACTGATGTTGAAGCTGAAACTCCAATACTTTGGCCACCTGATGCAAAGAACTGACTCACTGGAAAAGACCCTGATGCTGGGAAAGATTGAGGGCAGGAGGAGAAGGGGACAACAGAGGATGAGATGATTGGATGGCATCAGCGACTCGATGGACATGGGTTTGGGTGGACTCCGGGAGTTGGTGATGGACAGGGAGGCCTGGAGTGCTGCGGTTCATGGGGTCGCAAAGAGTCAGACACGACTGAGTGACTGAACTGAACTGAACAAACGTTCTTGAAGTACTTACCACATGCCAGACAATTTTCTCGGTTCCAGGGGCACAGCTACAAGCAGCACAGAGAGAACCCCACCTGCATGGTGCTTACATTCTCACGATAGAAGACAGGTACATACAAGTAAATGAATAAGCCAAGTTCCACAAACTAGCATAAATAATAAATGGGGAGACAGGCTGGGGGATGTGAAGTGGGAGAAATACAGAAGCTACTTTATTTTGTGTGGTCAGAGAAGGCCCCCCTGGAGAAGCAAAATATGAGCTGAGGTCTAAATAATAATAAGGATTAGCCAAGCAAAGACTGGGGTAGAAGAAACAGCGTGTGCAAAGGCCCAGAGTTTGGAACAAGCTTTGCATATTTGGGAACAGAAAGCAGGTTCCTTTGACTGGAGTGACTTGGATGAGGGGCTAGAGATTGGGTCAGTAAGTAAGAGCAGGGATAGATGTCAGAAGGTCTTATAGACATGGTAAGGACCTGGATTTTATACTGAGAAGCCTAGAACAGAACTGCACAGTTTCTTTAACTCAGGTTTAATGAAAGAACACATCTGGACCAGAGCTGAATGTGGCCCTAGGGTGAGGTCTGGATAAGATGGAAATGGAAGACAGATTGAACAGTACAGTTGGTTCTATGAATACCTTTATTTTTTCTTAAGAATGGCACCATGGCTAGAAATCTATACATTGTCTTTCCAGAGCTACAAATGCCCCTAAACTCACTTCTTCCACAGGGTCCCAATACATGGTTCCCTATTTATGCCTTCCCACAGGCTTCTGTGTCACCCACCTTCACTCATCGCTGGCACAGATCTGGCCCAAAGGACCATGGTTCATTAGACTGATAAATCCATATAGACCAGACCCAGGACAGGGGTTCCACAGTGAGGTAACACCATCTCCCAGGACCTAATGGGGCTGTACTTTGGCAGGAGAGCGAGGTACTGAGCAAATGCTCACACGCATGTATCATTTAATCTTGGAAGGGAGTGATGAAGGTGATAATGCGGCTTATCACAGAGGTCTGGTGTAGATCATAGCTTGGGAGAGGAGACATCAAAGGCCAGTGGAAAGGAACTAAGAGAGGCTGAAGGAGTATGGGAGCAGGAAGGTCAGATTTCAGCAAAGAACAACACGTGTCAAGCTCAAGGGAGAGAATTTTTGAACGAGACATAATTGTTCCCTGTCTTCAAACCAGGAAGAATACATGAATTCAAGTTCAATTTCAGATCAAACACAGAAGCCAGCACCTCTCCCACTACCATGGAGGCCCACAGATGGCCTGGGTGTCCAGGGCTGACCTCAGCATAAGCCAGTCGAGATTCTTAGAAACATGTTTCTTTAAAGGAAAAAACGGGTTTGGGGAAGGCAAATAGCTGCCTCAACGCTAAGACCACCTTGCACAGGTTGGACACGGGAACTGTTGTTCAGACACAGACTTCCTCCCACTCAGAGGGTGGCCCTTTCTGGGCCTCAGTCTCCCCATCTTTCAAAAGGACAGAGAACCTGACCTACTAGGGACGTTTCATGAGGACCAAGGAAGGTAACAGCACGCACACACTTTGAAAAGGCACACTTCTAACGAGCAGCCCAGCACTTGGAACTAGCAGCACGTGGAAGCTATGCGGTTCTTTAACAGCGGGCTCCCAAACCCTCCTGCTGGTCTTCACTGAGCAAGGAAACCCAAGGGAAGCAGAACTCACTGTAACACAGACCATCTGGGAGCATGCACTTCAGAACTGGAGGAAGGTCACTCTGGGCAAACAACTGTACCTTCCTGAACCTCGGTTTCTGCATCTGTAAAATGGAGTAGTAATGGTGCCTGTCCCATGGGTTATGATAAAGATGAAATAAAATTGTGCTTATGGAACCTTAGCTTACAGTGAGGACTCATCCACAGTGATCACTATTATGATCTGATTCCCCCTAGATCTGACATTTCTGAGCCTGGCGTAAGCCGGTCTGGTGCTAACAAAGTGCTCCTACCCCACCTCCTGCACACCAGTGTAACAGCCATGTCAGGGATAGGGTGGGGGTGAGTGAGGGGTGGCAGAGGAGCCAAGGCAAGCTGATTCCAAGGTTCTATCTTAAAGAGAACTCCGCTGTCCCTTATCTGGCCGAGCCTCACTGTGATAGCCCAGGTTCTGGGCTCCCCATGGAACCAGCCTCAGGCTAAATCTGCCGCAATAATTCCAGGAGCCGGAAATGCGAGGAAGATGTAGGCGGGGGTGGCAGCTGAGCCGGCCCTGGGGGCCCTGCTGAGGACAGTCTCAGCCGAGGCTGCAAGCAAACCCCAGCCAAGGGAGCAGCGAAGGCAAATGCAAAGACTCCAGGACTTGAGGTCTTGCTGTTTTGTTACAATCAAGATAAGTAAGGCAAAGGCTCTTTAAAGAGATGGCACCTGCTCTCCAGCCTCCAGCGAGTGTTTCAAATACAGTTGGTGCAGAGGAAGACATGGGACCTAAGGGGACATGGGCCCGAGCCTGGGGCTTCAGGAGTGGGACTCTTCGTGTGACGAGTGTGTGTTGGTGTACTGGTGCGTGCATGTGAGTGCATGTCTGTTTACCAGGAGGGTGTTGTATGTGGCAGCGAAAGAGAGAACTTTCCCCAAACCCAGCCTTGGAAGGGGCTGCGTGCTTTATTTCAGACAAATGACAGGAGGCAAAGGGACCGTCAGGACTCTTCACCCTTGACTTTCTCTCCTTGTTCTGTCTCTGTCTCCAGGATTTCCCTGTTGTCTGGCCCTTTCTGTGTCTCAAGGTCTTTTTTCCTCGGTTTCTTTTAGTCTGTCTCTGTCTCTCTGCTCCCCTCTCTTTGTCTGTGTCTGTGTGTGTGTCCCGTCTCTCACAGTTTCCCTCCTTTGGACTACGTTTCTCCCTCCCTCCTCACATCTCTTCTCATCTCTGCCCCTAACAATCATCTTTTCCTTCATCCCAAGATAGCCTTTTCTTCCAGCCCCCCGGGCTGCTTCCTGCTCCTTTGTGCTGGGAGAGGTGCTGTCTTCCAACAGAGTGGAATCCTCGGGAGACGGGGGGTTTCCGGGTCTGAGTGCTTAATTTCACATTCCCGCTCCGCAAGGGCGAAGATTCCAGCCACATTGTATCCTGGCTTATCACATATTCCTCACCCGCCCCGGAGAAACCTCTCTCCTCTCCTCCCCAGATGAGGGCTTGGCCGTTCCCCCGGAGAAGGGGGCACATTTCCGCAGTCTTCTCAGTGGTTTTGCTCCCCTGAGAAGGACACGTGGAGGATGAGGCTGGGAAATTCCAGCAGAACCCTCACCCCCTCACCACCCAGAGTGAGCCTAGGCTCAGGAAGGGAGAGTCAGCTTAGATTTTCTGAGGATGAAATGGCAACCCACTCCAGTATCTTTGCCTGGAGAATCCTATGGATAGAAGAGCCTGGTGGGCGACAGTCTATGGGGTCACAAAGAGTCGGACACGACTGAAGGGACTTAGCATGCACACACACATGCTAAGTCTTCACTATTTATTCTGTTCTATTCTATTCTAAAAACTAGTATTGACTGGTTTCCAATTGTATTTTGTGCTATTACAATTTGAAAAAAAAAAATGAGAACCTAAATAAGATAGGGTAAAGATATTTGACTATTCAGGTGAATAAAATACACGTGTGCAAAATTCTAAGCAGTTTACAAATCTGAACAAATCTTCATTTTACAGATGAGGAAATTGTAGCACAGAGAGGTTAGACAGCTTGCCGAGGTCACACAGCCACCCAGTGTGGATCCGAACCCAGGCTTCCAGCCCTGAATTCAGGCTCTTTGTGCTGTGCTCTGCCGCCTTGCCTGCCCCTGGCCTGCCCTCCAGCCCACCCAGAGGGACACAGGTACCCTCTGTGCAGAGCCCTCCCTGCTCAGGATGACAGGGAGACTGACCTTTTCAGCTCCTGGGAGAGCCTTCCTCTTACCTCTCTGGGGCTCTGGGCCCGGATCCCATTTCCCTCACTCTTCTGCCGGGCTCTTCCCCCTCAGCTTCTCAGGTGTTCCCTGAGCCCCTCAGTAGAGGAAACCCACCCCACTCCCCAGCCAGGATGCCCAGGACATCACACTGTTTATTTCCTTCAAATCGGATCACACTGGGGATTTCATTGCTACGTTTTATATGTATTCTTGGTTACTTTCTTTCCTCTCCAGATTAACCCCCACTATCCAGAACTGTGTCAGAGCGCCAGAAAGACTGAGTAAACAGGTAAAGGCAAAAAGAGTGAGATTCTTGCTCACACCGATACAAAGAGAGATGGGGTCAGGGGTGTTTTGAGAGGAAAGGATGGCTGGGCAAGGGCATGGAAGTATAAAGCCACAGGGCATATTCAGGCATGCAAATATTCTGTGCCACAGGCTTCAGGGCATTGTCCCATCCTGACTGCGAGGACTGGGATTGTAGACGGGCTGGAATTAAGAGCCTTGAATGCCAGGCTAAGCAGCTTGGGCTTTACCAGCAGGCAATGGGGACTTGAAGAAGTGGCAGGATGCATGCTGTGATTTGGACAGAATAGACCTGCCAAGATGAATGGGCAGGGAGAGGCTGGGGCAGGTTGCCCCATCTGACCTGGCTGAGGACTTTCCCTGGCAGGGGGGACCCAGGCCCTGGGGAAGAGGTGGGGGGGTGGAGGAAGCCCAGGCATGTCTGTTTCCTCAGTCCGTGGGTATGGAGAAGATGCCAGTTGGGTGCTGCAGCAGGAGCAGGACTGAGAGAAAGAACCTCCTGTGGACTGAAATTGCATCTTCTAAAAATCAGCACCAATTGGGATCTTTGTTTTCTATTTTGCCCCTGCCCACTTCAGGGCAATGAGAAGCAGATTGTGTTTCCAAACACATCACATGAAATCTGCAGTGGAAGTTGGAAGAATAACCCCAGGCTTCTTGGTCTAATTCTCAAGGTCAACTGATATCATTAGAATAACATGAACTCAATTTGAGTTACAGCAGGGAAATCATGTTAGGAATATGGGTCACTACATCACCAAGTAATGAAGCTGTTACCTCGCACGATCGCAAACGCGCTCAGAAGCCTGTCAGCGTCCTTGCCCCGTGGTTCTAACAATGGGGCCAGCTCGGAACAATGGAGTCACCCACAGAAACCAAAGCCCCCTGGCAGAGGGAGCCCTGGGATGGAGCCGACCCGGCTCCAGTGCCTGCGGCCTCAGAGTCAGCCAGAAGGGCTGGGGTGTCCCGGGACAAAGGGCAAATTTCAGTCCTATTATTTTTCCTCCAGATTTTTGAGATTTTCTTTAAAAGCCACAGTGGGAAACAGGCAGAGGGAAGGGCCCTGGGGTCATAGAACAAGCAAAACCCATGGTTCCGTCTGCCAGGGAAGACAGGTTAAAGCGAGCAACAGCCAGCACTTGCCCAGAATTGTGACTCCCACAACAGCCTGTGTAGACAGGAACATAACACAAATGAGGAGATGGGAGGGCAGTCCAGGTGTGCGACAGTGGAGGGCTGAGACACCCGCTTGGTAAAGGGGCCACCACTGCCCAGGCCAGCCCCCAGCTGCACAGGTGGCCCATGGCCTGGCTGTGAGAGATCTGCGCGTGTTTCCATGAAAAGTAGAAACGGAAGTGTAAGGGAAGTCTCCTTGGTGAAGGATGATGGCAACCAACCTAAAATATTTTACGGCTCTAGTGTCTACACCATAAAACACGTCTTGGTGTTGCTGACTTGTGACTTACAGGGTCCAGAAAGGCTAACTCATCCCCCGCCAGGGATTAAAGGCCCTGGGTTAGGAGATCTGGGTTCCCTCGAACTCCCAATATTGCAGTGAAGGAGAGGTGGCAGCTTGGCTCTGGAGCAGCCCCTGGCCAGGCGCTTGAACCCTCACAGTGGCCGCCCCAGCGTGCCCGTGCCCCTCCACGGCCCTCCACGCAGCCAACGGCTGTGACGGGTGTTGGCACTCTGCTCTCTGCCGGGCCGTCTCAGGGTGTCACCGGGGCTGAAGGAGACACTTCACACATGGGTGCAGCCTCCCTGGGGGAGCCCACACTGAAGGGCTGATGTTGGGGGTGGTTATAGGGCCTGGACTTCTCTAGGGCAACCTGGAGCATCTCTGAAGGCCCACACCTGCTCCAGGGCTCCCAACAGGACCGCCAGAGGCCTTGGCTGTGACTGCACTGTGGCCCAGTTTCCACTTCTCCCCACCTTCGTTCCTCCCTCCAAGTGCTAACCCCTCAGGCTATCCCCCCCCGCCAGGCTCCTCTGTCCGTGGGATTTCCCAGGCAAGAACACTGGAGGGGGTGGCCATCCCCTCCTCCAGGAGATCTTCCCAACGCAGGGATCGAACCGGCGTCTCCTGCTCGGCAGACAGATTCTTTACCATCTGACCCAGAGCATGGGGGTATCCCCCACCAAACACCCGGCAGTGATGACCTGTTCAGCCCTGTTTCCTCACGTGTTCCATGGAGAGAATCGCTCGCCTTAATGTGTCCTGTGAGTTTGTAATGAGTTGCTGGAGGGGGAGGTAGCTGAGTCAAGATGGCTCAGTGCATGCAGCAGGTGCTCAATAAATGCTCACTGTGCGTCGTGGATTGAGTGCATAGGAGAAAGTGGTACATGCATGGCTATTGTTACTAACCTCATAGACTTTATTCCCTAAGGTAGAGCTTCTTTACCTCCCCACGACTGATATTCAGGGCCCAGTCATTCTCTATGGTAGTGGAGGAGGGGCTTGTTCTGTGTGTTGCAGGATGTTTAACAGCCTCTACCCACTAGATGCCAGTAGCAACCCCCAGTTATGACAACCAAAAATGTTTGCAGACATTGCCAAACATCCCCGGAGAGGCAAAACTGCCCCCAGTTAGAGTCACTGCCCAGAACCATCAGAGTCCCTCAAGCCTCAGTCCCTCAAGCCGCACTGGGGGAGACCCTAGCTGCAAAAGTTGACCGAGGGGCCTTTCCCAGGCCTTGTTTACAGGAAACAGGAAATCCCAGCCAGGGCAAGGGGTGGTACAGGACGGTGGGACGAGCCCACACGGGGCAGAGACAGTACTTCANCTGGGCAAGGGCATGGAAGTATAAAGCCACAGGGCATATTCAGGCATGCAAATATTCTGTGCCACAGGCTTCAGGGCATTGTCCCATCCTGACTGCGAGGACTGGGATTGTAGACGGGCTGGAATTAAGAGCCTTGAATGCCAGGCTAAGCAGCTTGGGCTTTACCAGCAGGCAATGGGGACTTGAAGAAGTGGCAGGATGCATGCTGTGATTTGGACAGAATAGACCTGCCAAGATGAATGGGCAGGGAGAGGCTGGGGCAGGTTGCCCCATCTGACCTGGCTGAGGACTTTCCCTGGCAGGGGGGACCCAGGCCCTGGGGAAGAGGTGGGGGGGTGGAGGAAGCCCAGGCATGTCTGTTTCCTCAGTCCGTGGGTATGGAGAAGATGCCAGTTGGGTGCTGCAGCAGGAGCAGGACTGAGAGAAAGAACCTCCTGTGGACTGAAATTGCATCTTCTAAAAATCAGCACCAATTGGGATCTTTGTTTTCTATTTTGCCCCTGCCCACTTCAGGGCAATGAGAAGCAGATTGTGTTTCCAAACACATCACATGAAATCTGCAGTGGAAGTTGGAAGAATAACCCCAGGCTTCTTGGTCTAATTCTCAAGGTCAACTGATATCATTAGAATAACATGAACTCAATTTGAGTTACAGCAGGGAAATCATGTTAGGAATATGGGTCACTACATCACCAAGTAATGAAGCTGTTACCTCGCACGATCGCAAACGCGCTCAGAAGCCTGTCAGCGTCCTTGCCCCGTGGTTCTAACAATGGGGCCAGCTCGGAACAATGGAGTCACCCACAGAAACCAAAGCCCCCTGGCAGAGGGAGCCCTGGGATGGAGCCGACCCGGCTCCAGTGCCTGCAGCCTCAGAGTCAGCCAGAAGGGCTGGGGTGTCCCGGGACAAAGGGCAAATTTCAGTCCTATTATTTTTCCTCCAGATTTTTGAGATTTTCTTTAAAAGCCACAGTGGGAAACAGGCAGAGGGAAGGGCCCTGGGGTCATAGAACAAGCAAAACCCATGGTTCCGTCTGCCAGGGAAGACAGGTTAAAGCGAGCAACAGCCAGCACTTGCCCAGAATTGTGACTCCCACAACAGCCTGTGTAGACAGGAACATAACACAAATGAGGAGATGGGAGGGCAGTCCAGGTGTGCGACAGTGGAGGGCTGAGACACCCGCTTGGTAAAGGGGCCACCACTGCCCAGGCCAGCCCCCAGCTGCACAGGTGGCCCATGGCCTGGCTGTGAGAGATCTGCGCGTGTTTCCATGAAAAGTAGAAACGGAAGTATAAGGGAAGTCTCCTTGGTGAAGGATGATGGCAACCAACCTAAAATATTTTACGGCTCTAGTGTCTACACCATAAAACACGTCTTGGTGTTGCTGACTTGTGACTTACAGGGTCCAGAAAGGCTAACTCATCCCCCGCCAGGGATTAAAGGCCCTGGGTTAGGAGATCTGGGTTCCCTCGAACTCCCAATATTGCAGTGAAGGAGAGGTGGCAGCTTGGCTCTGGAGCAGCCCCTGGCCAGGCGCTTGAACCCTCACAGTGGCCGCCCCAGCGTGCCCGTGCCCCTCCACGGCCCTCCACGCAGCCAACGGCTGTGACGGGTGTTGGCACTCTGCTCTCTGCCGGGCCGTCTCAGGGTGTCACCGGGGCTGAAGGAGACACTTCACACATGGGTGCAGCCTCCCTGGGGGAGCCCACACTGAAGGGCTGATGTTGGGGGTGGTTATAGGGCCTGGACTTCTCTAGGGCAACCTGGAGCATCTCTGAAGGCCCACACCTGCTCCAGGGCTCCCAACAGGACCGCCAGAGGCCTTGGCTGTGACTGCACTGTGGCCCAGTTTCCACTTCTCCCCACCTTTGTTCCTCCCTCCAAGTGCTAACCCCTCAGGCTATCCCCCCCCGCCAGGCTCCTCTGTCCGTGGGATTTCCCAGGCAAGAACACTGGAGGGGGTGGCCATCCCCTCCTCCAGGAGATCTTCCCAACGCAGGGATCGAACCGGCGTCTCCTGCTCGGCAGACAGATTCTTTACCATCTGACCCAGAGCATGGGGGTATCCCCCACCAAACACCCGGCAGTGATGACCTGTTCAGCCCTGTTTCCTCACGTGTTCCATGGAGAGAATCGCTCGCCTTAATGTGTCCTGTGAGTTTGTAATGAGTTGCTGGAGGGGGAGGTAGCTGAGTCAAGATGGCTCAGTGCATGCAGCAGGTGCTCAATAAATGCTCACTGTGCATCGTGGATTGAGTGCATAGGAGAAAGTGGTACATGCATGGCTATTGTTACTAACCTCATAGACTTTATTCCCTAAGGTAGAGCTTCTTTACCTCCCCACGACTGATATTCAGGGCCCAGTCATTCTCTATGGTAGTGGAGGAGGGGCTTGTTCTGTGTGTTGCAGGATGTTTAACAGCCTCTACCCACTAGATGCCAGTAGCAACCCCCAGTTATGACAACCAAAAATGTTTGCAGACATTGCCAAACATCCCCGGAGAGGCAAAACTGCCCCCAGTTAGAGTCACTGCCCAGAACCATCAGAGTCCCTCAAGGCTCAGTCCCTCAAGCCGCACTGGGGGAGACCCTAGCTGCAAAAGTTGACCGAGGGGCCTTTCCCAGGCCTTGTTTACAGGAAACAGGAAATCCCAGCCAGGGCAAGGGGTGGTACAGGACGGTGGGACGAGCCCACACGGGGCAGAGACAGTACTTCACGTCCCAGCAATTCATCACGCAACCCAGAAAAGGCGTCTCTTCTCCCAGCCTCAGGGTCCTCAGATGAAGAATAGAGAGGTCAGCTCATTCCTGCTGACCTCCCGGGGGCAGGGGGTATAAAAACATTGGGTTTGGTAGATGGGAGAGCATTTTGACAAAATAAAGTACTGTGCAGAAGTACAATAAGATTGATTCATACCAACGATCGGTTTACCCAAAGAGAGGGCCAGAAAGGCAGACAGACAGAGGGATCTTTATTTACACGGTCACCCTTCTCTTATCCCCACTGCTGCAAGGAAAGGGACGTCCCTGCTCAAAGGCCCAAGAAACAAAATAAGTTAAATTCTCAGGACCCACCAGGTCTAATGATTAATAGGATTTTGAGGCAAATTTAACTTGATAAAACTTACAGGTGATTTTGTCTTTTATGGCAACGCTCCTAATGTCGAGTAGAATGAGACTGGGCTTTTTTATTTTTTTACTCCAAAAAAAAGTGAATAAAAAAAACATATAAAAGAAAGTTATGCCAACTTGACAGACCCATTCCACCAGCAGTGGGCAGCAGAAGCAGGAAAAGAAAAGTTTGCCTCTGAAACACCTGGTGGAAGCAGAGACACACTGGCTCTGCCTTCCTCCCCTGCCTGCCCTCCATCCTTCCCTCCCTGGAACTGAAGGGAAGCAGCGAACGCCCGAAATAGCCTCGCTTCCAGCGGTGAGGCAGGAAGCCAGCATCCGCACGACAGAGAGCTCTCACGCAATTGACACAAGGAGCCGGCGCTGCCCTGCCATTCACTTCCGGGGGCCAGGCCAGGGAGGCTGGCAGGGGTCCACCAGGGTCCACACCCTGGAGACCTCCCAGGGAAGGCAGGGATCAGTTCTAGAGCAAGGGGCTTCTCTCAACCACCAAAACTCCCCGCCCTGGCTCTGCCAGACATAAAGACTCAGCTGGGTTTAGCCTGTAAGCGGCAAAAGTCTACAGATATTTCAAGGGCTGTTAAATATGCTTGAGATCCAAGAAGGAAAAAGAAAAGGGTGTTGATTCTAAAATATGAGAAGGAAACTGTAAGATCAAAATTACTAATAATTTCAAAAGCAAGATTCCAGAGCTCTTTTAATATTATTTTTTCTTCGGAACTTTTTATCTTGTACTGCTGGTGCTGCTGCTAAGTCGCTTCAGTCGTGTCCGACTCTGTGTAACCGTCCCTGGGATTCTCCAGGCAAGAACACTGGAGTGGGTTGCCATTTCCTTCTCAATACTTTGTCCTGGGGTATAGCAGATTAACAGTGTTGTGATAGTTTCAGGTGAACAGCGAAGGGACTTGGGCATATCCATTCTCCTGCAAACCCCACTCCCATCCAGGCTGCCACATAACACTGAGCAGAGTTCCACGTGCTACAATAGGTCCTTGTTGGTTATCCATTTTAAATACAGTCATGTGTATATAAAATGATACAGATAAACTTACTTCCAAAACAGAAAGAGACTCACGAACTTAAAAAATACACTTA
>SJYX01003625.1:53927-74736 GCA_006410675.1 Oreotragus oreotragus | reverse complement strand
AACTTAAAAAATACACTTACGGTGGCAGGGGCAGGGTGGGGGGTTGCTGGGGGTGCAGGGAGGGATAGCTAGGGAGTTTGGGATGGTTGTGTACACTTTTTAAGCAAAATCATTTTTGAAACAATTACACTCAGCTGAGTGAACTTTAATATGCTGATATGGAGGATATTGGCACCTGAAACATATTCTTTTCACCTCCTGAGGGTGAAAATTCTCCTACCTTGTTGCATGTGAATGGGATATGGAGACTGGAGGTCTCTGAGCCCACGCAGTCCTCCTCTCTCTGACTCTGCAGGATCGTCCCACAGACCCCAGGGTGCAGGCACAGTGGAAGCCAGTGTTCTGGAGCTATAGCGAGTACAGATCTGAACTCCTAAGAGCATCCTGACCTGTCCCCCAAGTCATGAGAGCCTTGCCATCATCTGCCTTCCTGGGGCAAGTTTGGTGGAAGGTTCCAGGTTGGGAGTGAGGAGCAGGGTTCTTGGGCCAAGCCTTGCCTCTGACTTTCTCACAGGCAAAGGATGTGCAACCCTTTCTGCACCAATGTCACACCACCTTTAGAGAAGCACAGGGCAGACTGAGAGGACCATTCTTACTAAATAAAAAGTGGGAAAAGGCGCATCTCTTTGTGAAAGAGACCCAGTTCTTTGTGAAAGAGGATGCTCTTTCCCCCAATTTCAGACGTAAGTAAGTGCTGGCTCCTAGTGACTCCCACTTCACTCTTCCCCTTACCCGACCCAGCAAGCCCTGAACTGTGCTGTGCGTGCTCAGTTGCTCAGTTGGGTCTGACTCTTTGTGACCCTGTGGACTGTAGCCAGCCAGGCTCCCCTGTCCATGGGATCCTGCAGGCAAGAATACTGGAGTGGGTTGCCATTCCCTTCTCCAGGGGATGTTCCCTGACCCAGGGATCAAACCCTGCATCGGCAGGCGGATTCTTCACCCCTGAGGCACCAGGGAAGCCCAAGCCCTACACTGGGTGCTTCCCAGCTCTGATGCTGCGACTCTCCAGGGCCCTGGTGCCCTCCCAGAAAGCACTCATAGCCAGCGGAGGGCAAACACCGCACCGGAGGCGACCCCTGCCCACGCCTGCTGGTTACCCTGGTTGGCAGACAGCTCTTTTCCCAGCTGGTGGGCAGGGTTGTGTTTATTTCGCAATTAACAAAGAACAAAGACGTGGCGGGGGTGGGGCTTGTGGTTGGCTTTGGGGGACCAGAATCCCTGCCTTGCCCCTGGTTCTTTGACTCCAGGTCTGGGGGTGGGAGGGGTGTCCACGCCCCCCATCATTCACAGTGATCTGCATTTCTTGGGCCAGATCATCAGCTGCAGCAGACGGGCCTACTCTCCAAGAGAGGCAAGGGGCAAAACACGACTCGAATGACTCCAGGTCCACTCAGGCCAGGGGTGACGAGTACAGACTCCCCTGTGCTCATCAAGGGCGCACTGGGAGACCGAGAGACCAAGGCCTTGCGGGTCTCAGAACAGCCCCTGCTGGTTCTTTGTCGTGCCGTCTTCAAAGAGGGAACCACATCCCTGTGTTCTACGTGAAGATATGGCAGACACCCCCACTAATGAAAGCAGGGAGATTTGGGGGGCACGGGAGGTGTTGATACAACAGATAGAGCTCTGAATTACCCACAGTAAACAAAGCAAATTATATTGACTTCCACAGGAGTCTGAGATTTTGACAGCAAAGAGAGACTTATGGTAGAGTTGTTGCTGCATTTATATTTAATAAATTTAAGAGAGAGATGAAATAGACTTTAGCAAGGCTAGTGAAATATTTATAAAAGCACACCGAAGCCATGTAAGGGAGAGAGAAGGAAATAAAACAGCTCACATGTGGGATCAAATCGAGCAAGCCAGCTTTTAACCTGACAGCTCCCTACACTGCGGGCAGAAAGCTGCCAACGGGCCACAGATGCACCACACCTGAGCTAGCCGGGAAGCGGAGGGAGGTTTGGGGAGGGGAGGTGGGGTGGGACGGTTGTGTGTGCACAAGGCTCAGCCAGCTCCATGTGGGCCTGGGCATCTGTCACACCTGCCTTCCTGCTCAGGTGCGCCTGGCACCTTGCAATGCCAGCCAGAGCAGGTTCTCCCTCCCCTGGCCTACGTCCAGTCAAGCCCATGGCNCACCTGAGCTAGCCGGGAAGCGGAGGGAGGTTTGGGGAGGGGAGGTGGGGTGGGACGGTTGTGTGTGCACAAGGCTCAGCCAGCTCCATGTGGGCCTGGGCATCTGTCACACCTGCCTTCCTGCTCAGGTGCGCCTGGCACCTTGCAATGCCAGCCAGAGCAGGTTCTCCCTCCCCTGGCCTACGTCCAGTCAAGCCCATGGCCTGGTAAGAGCATCTGAGGCCCCCGGGAGGCCTCACAGACAGATGGAGGCTGGACACCCCTGGGCTTCCATCACAGGGAGAGCAGTCTGTCTTCAAGCCATTGTCCCTGGAAGGTCTGGTTTGGGGATTATTAGACTGAGGGGAAACCAGCTAGTTAGTTTGTAGATTGGTCACAGTTTTGAAATGTACAAGTAATATACAGTCATGGTGGATAATCAGAAGAAAACAGATTGACAAACATGCAATCTCTGTCACCCCTAATCTCAACCACGTGGGCATTTCCAGACTGGCTATGTACCATTTATCAAGGGGTGGTTTTAGTATTATGTAGCTCTAGTCCATGAATACTCTTTGGAAGGACTGAAGCTGAAGCTGAAGCTCCAATACTTTGGCCACCTGATATGAAGAGCCAACTCATTGTAAAAGACCCTGATGCTGGGAAAGATTGAAGGCAAAAGGAGAAGAGGGTGACGGAGGATAAGATGGTTGGATAGCATCACCAATTCAATGAGCAAGAACTTGGGTGAACTCCAGAAGAGAGGGACAGGGAGGCCTGGCATGCTGCAGTCCGTGGGGTCACAAGGAGTCAAAACTGACTTGATAACTGAGCAACAGCAGCAAACTCTACTCCCCTCTGACATAATCTAGAACATACTGGCCATTGCATGTCTCATCCCCTGCTCTCAGTTCTGGCACGTTCCCTCCGCCCAGAACATTCTTCTTTTCTTATCCAAATCTAAATTCATCTTGGAGACCCATTTCAATCCTATCTTCCCAAAAAGCCACCTGTGGGGCCTGCTGCCCTCTGGCCCAGTCTCTCCCTCTGCTGAACTCCCAAGGCCTGTTCACGTCGCCACGCTGTGCTTCACTCTTAGATTGTCGTTTCCTGGCCCTGTTGCCCGCTGACTTCTCCTGTCTTTCCATCCCCATGGAAAATCCTGCCTTCCCCCTTTCTGCCTCCGTCTGCAGCCCATCTGGCACCCCCAGCCCAGTGCAGGCCCAAAGCAGGCTCCAGACAGCAGCCCCAACCCAGAACCTCCCAGAACACCTTCTGACTTCAGCAGTTGAGTGGGAACAATGTCTGGACGTCTGCTCTCCCTCAGAGAATCGCATCAGTGTGAGCCACTTGCTCCAGGAGCTGCAGGCTGATTTGTAGAAATCAGGTTGTGGAAGAGCAGTTCGCCTAGTGGCCAGCCGACACAGCAACAGAGGGCTGCTCTGGGAGTTTCCGTTCCCCATCTTGGATCTTCGCTCTGATTCTGCTGCTGCTGTGGCAGGGCATGGCCTGTGCTAAACACCGCTTGCCAGGTGCCTATGCACTCCTCCACCCACCTGCCTTTGGATTTGAAATTGCTACAGAGAACTCTGCTAGGCCATGCCTAAGGAGTGTGTCTGACAGTTCGCTCATTCAGCAAACTGGACTTGTTATGTGAATTTTTCCGCACATCAGCTTTTGTGAATTGACATAGATACCCTGACCGTCTGGGAAGGAGATTCTGAAGCAACACTGGAACCTGGTCTAGGACTCATCTCCCTGACCCCTCAGGCCACATCCTCCAGCCTCTGGTCTCCAGACCCTGACACTTCAGCCAAGAGCCTCCTTCCTCCAGGCCCTGCCTCACCATTTTGAGCTCCAACTTCCAGGGGCAGGCTTATCTGAACATCTCCAGAGTGACTGAGAGTCACAGGAATGTGGAAGAAGCAGAAAAAGCAGGATCATGGTGGGTCAGGCCTAGGAACTGTCTGAAGCTTCCCAGAGACTCTGGAAGGAAGCACAGAATGTATTAAAAGCAGATAACAAGGGACCAAGAATCGCTTCCTGCCCCATTCTCAGCTCCACTGAACCCTTCTCACTTCTTACAAGTTCTCTCATTCTCGCCTCCAGGTTTTACACAGGTGTTACACCTCCGCCTAGAGCACTTTCCCCTTCTTTTTCCCTCACTACATCCCTTTAAAAAATGACATTATTGAGGTATAATTTTGCTGTTGCTCCATCGCTCAGTCATGTTTGACTCTCTGTGATCCCCTGAACTATGCAGCACACCAGGCTTCCCTGCCCTTCACCATCTGCCAGAGCTTGTTCAAATGCATGTCCACTGAGTCAGTGATGCCGACCATCTCATCCTCTGTCGTCCCCTTCTCCTTCTGCCTTCAATCATTCCCAGCATCAGGGTCTTTTCTAATGAGTCAGTTCTTCGCATCAGGTGGCCAAAGTATTGGAGTTTCAGCTTCAGCATCAGTCCTTCCAATGAATATTCAGGATTGATTTCCTTTAGGATAGACTGGTTGGATCTCCTTGCAGTCCAAGGGACTCTCAACATCACAATTCAAAAGCATCAATCCTTGGCACTCATCTTTCTTTATGGTTCAACTCTCACATCCATACCTGACCACTGGAAAAACCATAGCTTTGACTAGACAGACTTTGTAATGTCTCTGCTTTTTAATATGCTCTCTAGGTCAGTCATAGCTTTTCTTCCAAGGAGAAATTGTCTTTTAAATTTCATGGCTGCAGTCACCATCTGCAGTGATTTTGGAGCCCAAGAAAATAAAGTCTGTCACTGTTTCCATTGCTTCCCCATCTATATGCCATGAAGTGATGGGACTGGATGCCATGATCTTGGTTTTTTTGAATGCTGAGTTTTAATCTTAAGCTTTTTTACCTTCCTCTTTCACCTCCATCAAGAATCTCTTTCGTTCCTCTTCTCTTTCTGCCATAAGGGTGATGTCATCTGCGTGTCTGAGATTATTGATATTTCTCTCAGAAATCTTGATTCCAGCTTGTGCTTCATCCATCTTATTTCGCATGATGGACTCTGCATATAAGTTGACTAAGCAGGGTGACAATACAAAGCCCTGATGTACTCCTCTCCCAATTTTGAACCAGTCCATTGTTCATGTCCAATTCTAGCTGTTGCTTCTTGACCTGCATACGGATTTCTCAGGAGACAGGTAAGATGGTCTGATATTCCCCTCTCTTTAGGAATTTTCCAGTTTGTTGTGATCCACACAGTCAAAGGCTTTTGCATGCAAGAATTGGGATTGGAGTGAGGTATAATTTAGACATGATAAATTGTACCATTGTTCATGTCCAATTCTAGCTGTTGCTTCTTGACCTGCATACGGATTTCTCAGGAGACAGGTAAGATGGTCTGATATTCCCCTCTCTTTAGGAATTTTCCAGTTTGTTGTGATCCACACAGTCAAAGGCTTTTGCATGCAAGAATTGGGATTGGAGTGAGGTATAATTTAGACAGGATAAATTGTACCCATTTAATAAAAGTGTACATTGTGCCAAGACTAAGATCTGACCCATTTATACACCACTGAAACCATTCCCATGGTCTCCATCACCATCCAAAATTGCCTCCTGACTCTAACTCCTCCAACCCACCCTTGCCCCAGTACCCAGGCAAGCAGTGATTGGTTTTCTATCTCTGTAGATGAGTTTGCCATTTCTTGAGTTTTATATGGGCTGCCCAGGTGGCACTAGTGGCAAGGAACCCTCCTGCCAGTGCAGGAGACACAGGAGATCTGGGTTTGATCCCTGGGCTGGGAAGATGCCCTGGAGGAGGGCATGGCCACTCACTGCAGTGTTCTTGCCTGGAGAATCCCATGGACAGAGGAGCCTGGTGGGCTACAGTCCATGGGGTCGCAAAGAGTTGGACACGACTGAGCAACTTCACTTCACTTTATCCAGTTGTTTCAACAGTATTTGCTGAAACAGCTATCTTTTCTCTACATTTGCACCTTAGCCAAAAATCAGTTTTCCACGTATATAGAGAGAGCCCTATTTCTGGTTTCTCCATTTCGTGCATCTCTTGTTCATTACACCAGTGCCACACTCTCTTGATCACTGCAGCTTTCTTGTAAGATTTGAAATCAGGTTATTGTAGTCCCCACCTTTGTCTTCTGCAAAGTTGTCTTGTCTGTTCTGTGTCTTCCCTTTACTTCTCCAAAGGAATTTTAGAATCAGCTTGATAATTTGAACAAAAAAGTCTGCAGAATTTTGAATGGGGTTGCTTTGAATCTGTATATAAACTTGGGGAGATTTGATGTCTTAAAAATACTGAGTCTTATGACTTGTAAACGAGGCATATCTATTTATTTAGTTTTTTTAAAAATTTTCTCTCAGTAGTGTTTTGTGGTTTTCAGTGTATAACTCTTGCACACCTTTTTGTCAGATATATTTCTTTTTCAAATTTTTATACCACCGTAAATGACATTTTAAATTTTAATTTCATACTGTTCCTTGCTAGTATGCACTGTGCTAAGTTGCTTCAGTCGTGTCCAACTCTTTGCAGCCCTGTGGACAGCAGCCTGCCAGGCTCTTCTGTCCATAGGATTCTCCAGGCAAGAGTACTGGAGTGGATAGCCACGCCCTCCTCCAGGGACTCTTCCAGACCTAGAGATTGGCAGGTGGGTTCGTTACCACTGGTGCTGCCTGGGAAGCTCCTTCTTGCTAATATACAAGAATACAATTGGCTTTTTGTAAACTGATCTTGTTTCTTGTAACTCCACTAAACATCTTTATTAATTCTAATAGCTATTTTATAGATTCCATCAGATTTTCTGTATATACAACTATGTCATTTGCAATAAAGATATTTTTACTTCTTTTTCCATAAAGATCCCCTTGTTCTCTCTCTTCCCATCTTCCCCCTTTCTTTCTTTCTCATTGTCTTTCCCCACTATTTTACTTCTGGAGCCTCCAGGACAGTATTGAATAGAAGCAGTTAGAGTAGACATCCTTGTCTTGTCCCTTCTTTTAGGAGGAAGGCATTCAGTTTTTCATCATTAAATACCTTAGTTCTAAGTTTTTCAAGATAAAGTTCTCTTCTACTTGTAATTTGTGGAGAAAGTTTATCAGGAAAGGAGATTAAATTTTATCAAATGTGTTTTCCGTGACTTGTAAGGTGATCATTTTCACATTTGACCTTTATTTTGTTGGGGTAGTTTCCTTCTGTTCATAGGTTGCTGAATGTTTTTTATCAAGAAATGGTGTTGAATTTTGTTAAGTAATTTTTCTGCATCAGTTGAGAGAATCATGCGGTTCTTTTCTTTCATTCTGTTAATGTGGTGTATCACATTGATCTGTTGTCACATGTTGGATCATCCTTACAATTCCAGGAATAAATCCCACTTGGTCATAATCTTTTTGATATGCTGTTGCATTTGACTTGCTAATATTTTGCTGAAGATTTTTGCAGCTATGTTCATAAGGAATGTTGGTCTGTACTTTTCTTGTAGTGATTGTCTTGTTTGGATGAGTTAAGAACACCAGCCTCATAGAATGAGTTAGGAAGTGTTCCCTGTCTTCAGTATTTTAGAAAAGTTTGAGAAATGTTGCTCCTAGTTCTTCCCTAAACGTTTAGTAGAATTCACCACTGAAGCCACCAGGCCCAGGGCTTCTATTTGCCAGATTTTTTTTTTATTACTGACTTGATTTGTTACCAGTTATAGGTCTATTCAAATTTTCTATTTCTTTCTGATTTAGTATTGGTAGGTTTGCAGTTCTAGGAATTTTTCCATCTAGATTATCCAATTTGTTAGTGTAAAATTGTTCTTTCTTATAAACTTTTCCTTATAATCCTTTTTATTTCTGTAAAGACACTTGCTCCTTGGAAAGAAAGCTATGACAAAACTAGACAGTGTATTACAAAGCAAATACATCACTTTGCCAACAAAAGTCCATATAGTTAAAGCTGTGGTTTTTCCAGTAGTCATGCTGTGCAGTAGTCACGCACAGCTGGACCATAAAGAAGGCTGGACCGTAAAGAAGGCTGAGCACTGAAGAACTGAAGAACTGATGCTTTCGAATTGTGGTGCTGAAGAAGACTCTTGAGAGTCCCTTGGTCTGCAAAGAGATGAAACCAGTCAATCCCAGAGGAAATCAATCCTGAATATTCATTGGAAGGACTGATGCTAAAGCTGAAGCTCCAAATACTTTGGCCACCTGATGCAAAGAGCTGACTCACCAGAAAAGATCCTGATACTGGGAAAGATTGAAGGCAAAAGGAGAAGGAGGCAGCAGAGGGTGAGATGTTTGGACAGTATCACCGACTCAATGGACATGAATCTGAGCAAACTCTGGGAGATAGTGAAGGACAGGGAAGCCTGGTGTGCTACAGTCTGCAGGGTTGCAAAGAATCTGACATGACAGCAACTGAACAATAACAGCAACAACAAATCAGTAGTAACGTCCCATTTTCATTTCTAATTTTAGTAATTTAAGTCTTTTCTCTTTTTTCTTAGTCAATCAGAATAAAACTTATCAAGTTTGTTGATCTTTTCAAGTAACCGACTTGTAGTTTCATTGACTTTCTCTGTTGTTTTTCTAATTACCAGTTTATTTATTTCTGCTCTAATCTTTATTATTTCTTTCCTTCTGCCAGGTTTAGTTTGTTCTTTTTTTAGTTCCTTGAGGTGTAAAGCTTTCTTGCTACAGTCCATGGGGTCACAGAGTCAGACACGACTTAGCAAATGAACAACAACAACAAAGGTGTGAAGCCAGGTTGTTGATTTGAGACCTTTCTCATGTTTTTAATGCAAGTGTTTGTAGTTATTAATTTCCCCCCTCAACACTGCTTTCACTGTGTTCCATAAGTTGTGGAGTATTGTGCTTACTTTTCATTTTTCTCCATGTACTATTTAATTTCATCTGTGATTTAACCCTTGATTCATTGGTTGCTTAAGAGAACGTTGTTTAATTTCCACAAATCTGTGGATTTTCCAGCTTACACTGTTGTTGACTTCTGACTTCATCCTTGTATAGTATCTATCACTTTAAATCTGTTGTACTTAATTTGTGGTCTAACATATTGTCCACCCTAGAATGTGTCCATGTGCACTTGAGAAGAATGTGTATGTGTTGTTGTTGATAGAGTGTTTTGTGTGTGTATGTTTTAACTAGTTGACTTATTGTGTTGTTTAAGTCTCGTATTCCCTTCTTTATCATCAGTCTCGTTGTCCTATCCATCATTGAGAATGGAATAGTGTAGTCTCCAACTGTCACTGTAGAGCTCTCTATTTCTCCTCTAAATTCTATCAGTGTTTGCTTCATATATTTTGATGGTTTTTCATTAGGTACATAAATGTTTATAACGGGTACATCTATCATTAAACCTCTTAATGTATAAAGGACTTCTTTCTCTCCTCTGTTTTTTGTTTTAAATTATTTTGTCCAGAATTAGTATAGCCTCACAGCTCAGTCAGTAAACAGTCCATCTGCAATGCAGGAGACAAAGGTTCGATCCCTGGATCTGGAAGATACCCTGGAAAAGGAAATGGCAATCCACTCCAGTATTCCTGCCTGGAAAATCCCATGGACAATGGAGCCAGGCAGGCTATAATCTATAGGGTCACAAGAATCGAACATAACTTGGTGACTAACCCACCATCATTAGTATAACCACCCCTGCTCGCTTTTGTTTACTATTTGTATGGAGCATTTATTTCCACTTTTTCACTTTCAACTTAGTTTCGTGTCTTTGGACTTAAAGTGTTTCTCTCATACAGAATATATAATTGAATTTTGTATGTTTTTATCCATGTTTCTAATCTCCACCTTTTAACTGGAGAGACTACAGCCATGAAATTAAAAGACATTCTTGCCTGGAGAATCCCAGGGATGGGGGAGCCTGGTGGGCTGCCGTCTATGGGGTCACACAGAGTCGAACACGACTGAAGTGACTTAGCAGCAGCAGCAGTTTTTATAATTTCCAATGTATTTACCTTTATAGAGATCTCTATTTCTCCCTATGGCTTCAAGTTACTGTCTAGTGTCCTCTCATTACTCCCTGAAGCAATCCGTTGAGCATTTCTAATAGGGTAGGTCTAGAGCAAACACTCCAGTGTTCTTGCCTGGAGAATCCCAGGGATGGGGGAGCCTGGTGGGCTGCCGTCTATGGGGTCGCACAGGGTCGGCCACAACTGAAGCGAGTTAGCAGCAGCAGCAGCAGAGCAAACACTTTTTGTTCATCTGGGAATGTCTAAATTCTCCTTCACTGTTGAGGCAGAGCTTAGCTGGATATAAGATTCTCACCTGACAGTTTTTCTTTTAGCATATTGCATAGATCGGCCCACTGTTTTCTGGCCTCCAAGTCTTCTGATGAGAAATCTGCTGATGTTCTTATTGAAGATCCTTTGTACATGTCGTACTGTTGTTGATCAGTCCACCTCTTTTTTGCTTCTTTCTAGATTCTCTGCCTTTGACTTTTGAACGTTTAAATACAGTGTGTCTTGATGTGGGTCTCTTTGAGTTCATCTTACTTTCAATTTGTTGAGCTTCCTGGATGTTTATACTCATATCTCTCATTAAATTGGGGAAGTTTTCAGCCATTATTTCCTCAGATTCTTTCTTCTGTCCCTTCTCCCTCTCTTGTGTATATTGATCTGTTTGATGGTGTTCTACAGGTTCCTCTAGTCTCCCTTCACTTTTCTTCAATCTTTTTTTCTGTTAGTTCCTCAGATTTGATCATTGCCATTTTCCTGTGTTCAAATTTGCTGATTCTTTCTTCTGCCTGCTCAACTATGCCCTTGAATTCCTCTAGTGAAGTTAGTTTAAGTTATTATATTTTCAGCTCCGGAGTTTCTGTTTCCTTTTTTATCTCTTTCTGATATTTCCCCTTTGTCCATGCACCATTTCCCTGACTTTCACCACATCTCCCTTTAGCGCAAACTCTTGGTGTAGGAGCTGTATCTGTTGTTGATCAGTCCACTCAGTCATGTCTGACTCTGGGGCCCCATGCGCTGCAGCACACAGCCTCCCCTCTGCTTCACTGTCTCCTGGAGCTTGCTCAGACTTGCATCCATCGGGTCGGTGATGCCATCCAACTCATGCTCTGCTGCTCCCTTCTGTCTCGTAGGCCTGCCTTCCAACCTTTTTCAAGGATGGTTTTTGTTGACATATTTTCCCTATTGAACAGATTATATTTTTTTGTTTCTTTGTATGCCTTGTCGTGTTTTTGTTGAAAACTGGATGTTTAAATCTAATAATGTAGTAGCCCTGGAAATCAGATTCTCTCTCTTCCTCAGGTTTTGCTGGGGTTTGTTATTATTTAGTTTACTGGGTTTTCCTTTATTGTTGTTGGCTATCTTTTTACCAATGATCAGCCTGTGGTGAAACTTAAGGTTCTCCCAGAATTAAGGTCCTTCTGAGCCTATGTCTTTCCCTAAGCACGTGTGGTCACTTTCTAATTTTCTCTGCATATGCAGCTGCTTATGAATGTCCTAGACTTTAATGTCTGGCTCCCAAAAAAGGGAAAAGAGGAAAAAAAGTGGGAAGGGTTTTGGCCCTTTACGTCCCCTGGAAGTCACTTCAGCTGGAGGGAAAGGTGCTTATCACAATGCATGAGGGTGCAACTAAAACAGCTGCCCACCTCTTTGCAACTCTGTGATTAACTGCACCAATCAGCAACCAACCAGAGCACAGGTTTCATGTATTTGGAGGATAGGGTCTTTTATGCTCGTCCTGAATCCCACAAGCTGCATTCAAGCTGCTTCAGGAATACATGCACAGCTACATGAAGAAAAGGGAGAGCTGCAACCATATGACAAGCGGCAGCTGACCAAAATTTACTGCAGTTTACCACCCAAGTCTTCCCTGGGAAGTTGCAAGCTTTCAGTAGACTCCAGAATTCCAAAGTAATTATATCAGACAGATTCTGCCAATATAATTATATTCTAGGTAGAGGAACAGATTTCTGGTGCTTCCTACTCCACCATACTTTCAGAATCTGTTCTCTATTTTGCCTCCATTTTTGAAAAATATTTTCATTAGGTAGAGAATTCTGATTGGAGAAGGAAATGGCAACCCACTCCAGTGTTCTTGCCTGGAGAATCCCAGGGACGGAGGAGCCTCGTGGGCTGCCGTCTATGGGGTCGCACAGAGTCGGACATGACTGAAGCGACTTAGCAGCAGCAGCAGCAGCAGAGAATTCTGAGTTGACAGTCTTTCAATGTTTTAAAGGTGTTGCTCTTATTTGCATTGTTTCTAGAGAGAAATCTGCTATAATCCTCTGTACATAATGTGTTTTTTATCTTGAGTCTTTAAAAATTTTTTAAGACTGATTTTGAACAATTTGGTTATAATGTGCCTTGGTGTAGTTTTCTTTGTGTTTCTTGTGCTTGGAGTCATGGAACATTTTTAGATCCATAGGTTTATAATTTTTATAAAATTGGGGGGAATTTTAGCTACTATTACTTCACCTGTGTTTACTGCACCCACCGTCTCCTTAAGGAACTCTAATTACATGTATATTAGGCCACTGAATACTGTGTCACAACTCATTTATGCTATTTACAGTCTTCATTATTTTTTCTCTTTCTTTCATTTTGGGAAGTTTCCATTGCTGTGTCTTTAAGTTCACTAATCTTGTACTCTGCAGTGTGTAAGCTTCTCCTTAATCCTGTCTGTTGTACTCTTCAGTCTCAGCAATTGTAGCTTCATTTCTAGTAGTTTGCTCTAGGTCTTTTTCATGTCTTCCATTTCTCTAATTAACTGTTTGAACATATGGAATGTTATCAGAGCTGTTTGAATGTCCTTCCTTGATAAATCTAACACCTGTACCAGTTCTACGTCTGTTTTGATTGAGTCACTTTTCTCTTCATCCTGGGTCATATTCTCCTGCTTCTTTCAGTTCGGTTCAGTCGCTCAGTCATGTCCGACTCTTTGCGACCCCATGAACTGCAGCACGCCAGACCTCCCTGTCCATCACTGACTCCCAGAGTTCACTCAGACTCACGTCCATCGAGTCCGTGATGCCATCCAGCCATCTCATCCTCGGTCGTCCCCTTCTCCTCCTGCCCCCAATCCNGCAGCACGCCAGACCTCCCTGTCCATCACTGACTCCCAGAGTTCACTCAGACTCACGTCCATCGAGTCCGTGATGCCATCCAGCCATCTCATCCTCGGTCGTCCCCTTCTCCTCCTGCCCCCAATCCCTCCCAGCATCAGAGTCTTTTCCAATGAGTCAACTCTTCGCATGAGGTGGCCAAAGTACTGGAGTTTCAGCTTTAGCATCATTCCTTCCAAAACAATCCCAGGGCTGATCTCCTTCAGAATGGACTGGTTGGATCTCCTTGCAGTCCAAGGGACTCTCAAGAGTCTTCTCCAACAGCACAGTTCAAAAGCATGAATTCTTCGGCACTCAGCCTTCTTCACAGTCCAACTCTCACATCCATACATGACCACAGGAAAAACCATATCCTTGACTAGATGGACCTTAGTCGGTAAAGTGATGTCTCTGCTTTTGAATATGCTATCTAGGTTGGTCATAACTTTTCTTTCAAGGAGTAAGCTGTCTTTTAATTTCATGGCTGCAGTCACCATCTGCAGTGATTTTGGAGCCCCCAAAAATAAAATCTGAAACTGTTTCCACTGTTTCCCCATCTATTTCCCATGAAGTGATGGGACCAGATGCCTGCTTCTTTACATGACTGGTAATTTGTAAATAGATGACAAACACAATAAATTTTATCTTTTTGCATGTTGGATATTTTTTGTGTTCCTAGAAATAATTTTGTGCTTTATCCTGGGCTAGGCTAGAGCACTCTTCACTCTGACCCTTTCTATGGATCTTCCCTGGGCCTCAGTTACCTTCCCCACGTGCATGTGCTGATTGATATTTTGCTAAATACTTAGGAGGGGCCCCTGCGGGTCTCCAGGGTTCTGTCTCTGTGCAAATTTCCCCTTTCAGCTTGTTTTTCTTGCAAACTCCAGCTGCCTTGGTCTCCCAGCTCTCAGCTCTGTCCCTTCAACACGAGGAGTCTACCAGTCTCCTCCAGGTTTCCCCTCCTGTGTCATATCCTGGAAACTCTCTCAAGGCAATAAGCTAGAGCAACCATAGCGCTTTGTTCATTTGGTCCCCATCTCTCAGGGAAAACTGCCCTTCATTTCTTAATGTTCAATGTCTTGCAAACCATTGTTTCCTGTAGTTTGTCTGGTTTCTTGGTTGTTTCAGGCAGGGGGTAAATCTAGTCCATGCCACTCCATCTCAGCTGGAAGTAGAAGCTCCTTCACTAGTGACAGATGAGTCTTCACAACTCAGTTCAAATATCATCTCCTTCAGGCAGCCTTCTCTGATGGCCCACAGACCAGGTTAAGCACTCCTGCTATGCCCCATCCCCACCCCACCCCAACCCCAGCCACAATGCTTCTGTCTTAGTTCTTATCAATCTGAATTGTTATTGTTTATTTGCTCACCTCCCACATGGCACTAGTGGTAAAGAACCCACCTGCCAACACAGGAGACATAAGAGACGCGGATTAGATCCCTGGGTCAGAAAGATACCCTGGAGTAAGAAATGGCAACCCATTCCAGTCTTCTTGCCTGGAGAATCCCCTGGACAGAGGAGCCTGGTGGGCTNCCCCAGCCACAATGCTTCTGTCTTAGTTCTTATCAATCTGAATTGTTATTGTTTATTTGCTCACCTCCCACATGGCACTAGTGGTAAAGAACCCACCTGCCAACACAGGAGACATAAGAGACGCGGATTAGATCCCTGGGTCAGAAAGATACCCTGGAGTAAGAAATGGCAACCCATTCCAGTCTTCTTGCCTGGAGAATCCCCTGGACAGAGGAGCCTGGTGGGCTGCAGTCCATAGAGTCGCACAGCATCTGAAGCAACTTCAGTTCAGTTCAGTCACTCAGTCATGTCTGACTCTTCGCAGCTCCATAAACTGCAGCACACCAGGCTTCCTTGTCCATCACCAACTCCCAAAGCTTGCTCAAACTCATGTCCATCGAGTCAGTGATGCTAACCAACCATCTCATCCTCTGTTGTCCCCTTATCTTCCTGCCTTCAATCTTTCCCAGCATCAGGGTCTTTTCCAGTGAGTCAGTTCTGCAGAGTATTGGAGTTTCAGCCTCAGCAACTTAGCACCAGTTAGACTATAGTTTCCTAAACATAAAGATCTGTGTCTTTCTAGACTTTATCTGGCACAGAACAGGTGCTTGCTGAATGTTGAGATTTTTGAATGTGTCTTAGCTCCAGAAGACTGAAACACCGTGATCAGGGAGGGTCCTCTTGTGTCCAATCAGATATGGGAGATGGGGAAGTTTCATCTAGAAAGGTGTGGATGTAAGGTACACCTGTGTTCCCAGAGGCAGGACACTTGCTCTTATCTTCAAGAAGTTAGAGTTGGTAGCCAGTTAGACAACAGTACACTAGGGGCTTCCCAGGTGGTGCTGGTGGTTAAGATTCTGCCTGCTAATGCAAGAGACATAAGAGATGAGGGTTCGATCCCTGGGTTGGGAAGATCCTCATGGACAGAGGAGCCTGGCGGGCTACAGTCCATAGGATCGCAGAGTTGGACATGACTGAACCAACTCATCACAGCACAGCACACACCCTAGAGGCATTTCAGATGCAAAGGGAGCAGGCGGAACCAGGGAGACATCTACACAGGGCTGAGCTCCCCGAGGAAGCAGGGGTCCGTCTCAGAACGAAATGCCTGCGCATCCTTGTTGCTGTTCAGTCACTCAGTTGTGTCCGACGCTTTGCAGTCCCATGGTCTGCAGCACGCCAGGCCTCCCTGTCCTTCAGTGTCTCCTGGCCCTTTCTCAAACTCATGTCCACTGAGTCGGTGGTGCCATCCAACCACCTCGCCCTGTCGTCCCCTTCTCCTGCTGCCTTCGATCTTTCCCGGCACCGGGGTCTTTTCTGCAGCCTTGTGGTCTCTCCAAAACCCCCGGCTCCCCAAACCCCCAAGGTTCTGGAGAAGACCCCATCCCACCCCAGCCCAGGCATTAGGGAGTAAAGCAAGTTTGCAACCTAAAGGGATTTCAAGTCTGCACTTGGTGAGTAGGAAAAAAAAAAAAAAACCTCACTCTTTTACAAAGAATGAAAAGGCTTCCCCCACCCTCCCTTTCCTTTCCCTTCAATGATGGCATTTCCATAAGAGAAACTGCTTGATAGGCCTGTTCCCTTTAAATTATTTTCTAACGATCCAGGCAGTCGCACGCTCAGGCTGCCTCTCCTTGGCTCACCTTTCCTTTCAATTACTTTCCTTCTTAAGCTGAACAATGGCAGCGTCACNAAAAAAAAAAAAAACCTCACTCTTTTACAAAGAATGAAAAGGCTTCCCCCACCCTCCCTTTCCTTTCCCTTCAATGATGGCATTTCCATAAGAGAAACTGCTTGATAGGCCTGTTCCCTTTAAATTATTTTCTAACGATCCAGGCAGTCGCACGCTCAGGCTGCCTCTCCTTGGCTCACCTTTCCTTTCAATTACTTTCCTTCTTAAGCTGAACAATGGCAGCGTCACGGCCCCTCCTTGCTGGGACTGCTGCAACTCAGCGCCTCTGCGGCCGGGTGCCCAGGCTGGGTTCCGGCTTTGTTCCCCTGACCAGACGGCCGCTGTTTCATCTTCCCGTCTCCCCTTTCTGTGCCATTTAAACTTTAACCTGGTAGTAACTTTGCTGCCTTGATTCCCGATTCAAAGGCTGGCAGATGAAAAGCCCTCCCCTTGGATGTGGCTTGAAAACTTCATTCCCAGTCTCTCTCTGTCTTTGAACTGCCTTGGAGCCTTTTTGCCCAAGCCGTTTTATTCTCCCTGGGCCTCGAGCTTTCAGGCCTGGGGGCTCGGGAAAGGCAGCAATAGGGGCTTCTCAGTTGGGGCCCAAGAGGACCCCAAGTGCCCAGAGTGGACAACTCTTGTGCCCCCCTGCACACACCACTTCCCCCTACCCCTGAGAGCCAGGAGTCTGGCTCAGGAGACCATCTCTGGCCTTTCCGGGCCCGGTCCCTGCCTTCACCCAGCCCTCCCCCATCTCAGCTTCCCTTCACAAGCCCCAGACCCACAGCACTTCAAGGCTTCTAGCCCCAGGTGGGTCCTCCAGAAACTTTTTCCTTTTCAATGCCAGGCAGGCCACTTGCTGTTTCAGATATCGGGCAAGGCACAATGACAGAATTCTGCCATCACAGAAAAATTCAGGTAATCAAGACCAAATTCGACAGTGGGAAAATGAACCAGAGAGAGTGTTAGAAGTAAACCCCGAAGCAGACCTAACTTCTGCTCCTCCAAGCAGACTCCACACAGCCAGGTGGTGGCCGTGTCGCTCAAGTCTCAGATGGACTTCCTTTTGTTAGGTGTTCGGCCGTCTTGTTTGTCTACGAGGACAGTTTCCCCACCACCCTTGTATCTGCTGACAGAAGTAAAGAACAGTAGAGTGGGTTGAATCTTGGCCGTCAAATCAATATGTCCACATCCCTCCACTCCTGGAATCTGTTAACTGACCTCATTTGGTGAAAGGCTTTTTGCAGACATGTAAAGTTAAGGATCTTGAAATGAGGAGAGCATCCTGGATTAGTCAGTTGCACCTAAATGCCGTTTTGAGAGACACACAGAGAAGAGGAGCCCATGGAGTCTCGGAGGCAGAGAGTGGAGCAACGTGGCCCCAAGTCAGGAAACACCCAGGGCCACCAGAAGCGGGAAGAGACAAGGAATGAATTGTCCCCTGGAGCCTTCAGAGGAAGCACAGCCCTGCTGACACTTTGATTCTGGACTTCTGGCCCCAAAACTGTGCAAGAGTAAGTTCCTGTTGTTTTAAATCACTAAGCTTGCAGGGGCTTCCCAAGTGGCTTAGTGGTAAAGAATCCACCTGCCAATGCAAGGAGACACTAGAGATGCGTGTTCACTCCCTGAGTTGGGAAGATCCCCTGAAGGAAGAAATGGCAACCCACTCCAGTATTCTTACCTGGAGAATCCTATGGACAGAGGAGCCTGGCGGGCTGCAGTCCATGGGGTCACAAAGAAAGAGTTGGACGCAGCTGAGCACACATGCAAAAAAAGCTTATAGTAATTTGTTACAGCAGCCTCAGGAAACTGATATAGTATGCAAAGATGTGGAAGGAAATTTTCGTAGGTTTTCACCAGGGTTTGGTGCTATGGGGGAAATATAATGGGGGACTCCCTCTTCTTCCTCAGGGTGTGATCATCTTTATCTGCAACTCCACACAGCCAGCCTGAGGGTGATGGCAGGACAGAGGTGGAAAGGGCCTACACACGGCGTGGCAGGAATGGATAATGATACAAGCTAGATTGGGATCTTAAGGGACAACCTGAACAGAAATCATATATCCCAATGGAAACAGGACATACTGGGTTTGGGGTAGAACAGAAGTCCACCTGCATGATGATTTACAGTAAAGACTCTGCCTGCAATGCAGGAGAGTCGGACACGACTGAGTGACTAACATTTGAATAGAATTCCTTCCTAAGGGAGAACCAGAGAGCCCAGCTTAGCCTCATAGCCAAGGCTTGAGCATGGGGCAGTGAGGGAGCCAGGATTCTAGTCTCTGGCTTGTAAGTTCTCCTGACCATGCCCCACCCCCAGATTCAAGTTCCAAACTGGGATCGAGAAAAGCTGTCAACAAAAATTGGAAAAATGGTTTTTATTGAAACTCAAGTAAGAATCAGAACCAATGACAGAGAGCAGTAGAGACTGGGGGAAAAGGAAGTTCTCCCTATTGCAGCTCAGGGCTAGGAGGACTCCAACATGTGGGAAGCCTTCGGCAGCTCAAGCTCAACCTATTGGCATTGGAGATGTAGGCTGAGGGGTGGCTGTGGGGCCAGGAGACAGGATGGCCCAGTTGAGGTGGTTGGACTCTGCAAAGGATCTAAGGTGTGTCCGGCTGACACCATGGTGATCAAAAAGGACCTTGGAGGCACAGAGGACAAGGCACTGGAGAGCAGGGCTTCCAGATGCAGGACCGGGTCACTCCGAACAGCTTCTCAGACACGACCCAACGCGTGATGGAGAGCCACGTGCCATGTGGCTTAGGAGCCCACCTGATACAAGCCTGAAAAGGCCCCGAGATAACTGAGTGACAGCTTGACTGGCTTCTGGCAGACGCAGGTCACATCATTCATTAGCAACATCAATTCGAACCAGAGCTGCTCCCTCTAGCCATGCTGGGTAGACACGCTGTGGTCCTCAGGCATATATCAGAGTCACCTAGGAGCTTTTAAAAGAGACTCATCCCCAGGGTCCTGCCCCCACCAATGACATGGGGATCTCTGGACAAGACCAAGACTCGTATTGTTCAAAGCTGCCCAGGAGAGGCCACGGTGCAGCCAGTGTTGAGAACCCCTCCTTCCTGGAGCCCTCTGCCTACCCAGACAGGAAGCAGTCACTCCTCAAGTCCCGGCGTGCCGAGGCTGAGCCCTCCATGTCGTTCTGGGCCTGGGTGGATGGGGGGAGAGACGACCCCCACCAGGAGGCAGAAGTCACTTGAAGCCTGCTTGTGCACAAGCCCAAGAATTACTAATGGGCCTGCAGAGTGGTTAGGCAGAGGACAGAGTTTCCAGTAGTAACATCTAAACCCCATTTAATTCATTGATTTACAGTCAGTGGCAACCCACTCCAGTACTCTTGCCTGGAAAATCCCATGGACTGAGGAGCCTGGCAGGCTGCAGTCCATGAGGTCGCTAAGAGTCAGGCATGACTGAGCGATTTCACTTTAATGCATTGGAGAAGTAAATGGCAACCCACTCCAGTATTCTTGCCTGGAGAATCCCAGGGACAGAGGAGCCTAGTGGGTTGCCATCTATGGGGTCGCACAGAGTCAGACATGACTGAAGTGACTTAGCAGCAGCAGTAGCAAGTTCCCTCTATGCGAGAAAGTGATGGACCATAAGCACCCGTCCTCTGACCCACTCCAAGGAGGCTGAGCTTTAATTTCAGGTGGATTCAGAGAGCTCTGAGCCTTGTGATGACCATTTGGCAGTGATGATTACAGGCAGCCTGGAGGGCAGGTGGCCCCTTGCTCTCCTTGTGGGAGGCATCCCCCATCCAAAGGCTCCCAGGCACCCTGCAAAGATCTAAGTCTTCTTCACTACCCAGTGCCTGTGCTTCCCCCACACAAAAGAGGCCCAGGCATGGTGGCTCAGAAAGCTCTCTGGTCCCAAGAGACGGTGGCACCCAGCCCTCTGGAACAGATCTCCCCCTCTACCTGATGGGAGAAGTAGGGGTCAGGGGTGGGGCTTGGACCATAGCTCCAGGCCCACTTGGCAGGGCTGTAAGGAGCTGTGTGCCAGCTGCAGAGATGCCTGTCTGTAGAGGCGGAGCCATTAGCCATCTTACAGCAGATCCCTGTTCACGAAGGGGCCTTTCAAGAGGCCCCCTTAGGAGGGCAAGCATCCAGCGAAAAGGAACCGAGGACTAAGGAAAGAGTGTGTCCACAACTTTGGGGCCGGACCAAGGCTATCCCTCCACATCCCCTACTCCTCCATCCCACCTCCCCCGCCCCGCAAGCCCCTGCCTCGCATGTTGTAGACCCATTTGCCCTGGTGCCGGGGAGCCAGGGAGAAGAACTGACACTTGCCTTTGAGAGTGTCCCTAAAGCACACTGCCTTGAAATTGACAGGGCCCTGGCCATGATCCCTGGCTGGAAGGGATGTTGAGAACCCCAAGGAGGCTCACCTCAAGGAAGTCTGGACTGATGGATGAGCCTTTGCCGGCCCAGATGGT